>OFHU01001951.1:0-130599 GCA_900245905.1 Lacerta viridis
GTCTTTTGTCTCATTTCCCTTTCTGTACATCAGGAGCCTCATGAATGCAGAGCAGTTTATAAATTGCCAATAAACTAATTAAATTAAATTAAATTAACCCAAAGGGCTGCCCAGGTGGGTGATGCATCCCAAGTGCTGGGCAAAAACACCTGTTAGCGGGGGACTTCCGGCGGCGACGCCATTCCGGGTGGTCGTGGGCTGCTTCGGCTGCGAAGCGCCCAGTCCATCCCGCGGGGTTGGAGCCCCCTACCGGCAAGCGGGGCTCCGGTTGGGGTTGCGGGAAGAGCGTCCCGCACCCTGGGCTCCCCGGCTGTGCCCGTTGTGGCTCCGAACCCCTCCCTCGGCCCCCCCTGTTAAAGGGGGGTGGGGCGTGAAGGGACGACGGAGCCGGGCCTATAGGGGACATGCCCCAACCGGATGCTAAATGCGGCGACAAATCCCGAGTATGAGCGTCGAAGTATCTACCTGTGTGATGCATGGAAATTTGAAGAACCCGGTTGGTTGTGAGTACTCGATTTGGACTATATATTAGTGCTTTTGGACGATCCGGGAAGGAGAAAGGCAGCCTGCCTCCCTCCCTTCGGATGAAAGAAGCTGAACCAAGTTTGAGTGACTGCTGCTACAGAAACTTGGCTACAAAGTATTTGAACTTTGAATGAGTGAGACTGTTTACAATTTCCTTTTGGAGCAGATTTGTGGAAGATATCTCCGTTTTAAAGTTCGGTCTTTGCACTCTGGCTTCAGGAAAAAATGGCGACGAAAAGTTTAAACTGAGGTGAAAAAACAACTCGTCACAAAAGGGAGAACATAGAGACAGGAACTGTAATTTGACATCTCACTCCCACCCCCTCTTCCATCATGTTGAAACTTTGTCTTCGAACTTGTTTTTCAACTCTGGACTAACGGATGAAACAAAGGCTCACTGAGCTGAGACTGGAACTCCTTTATCGGAAAGTGAAAGTCTTGTGTGGATTTGAAAAGAAATTTACTTCCCACAGAGGAGGCTTTTAAAAATTTTGAACACTTTGGAAGGAAAACCTTGGCAAGGAAGGCTGAGAGTTTTGAAGGATGGAGAGGAAGCGGTAGGGCGACTCCGGGAAAAAGTTCGTCTTTGGGGTGGGCAGCCCCAAGACGACGATAGGATTTGTTATTTAATCCAGTCCCCGAGGGTGAGCTCGGGGGCAAGGACAAAAGAATTAAAGAAGTCTACAAGAAGAAGAAAGAATGAGGTTTTTTAAAGAAACGAGCACCGAAAGAAGATGAGTTGGTTTAACCCTGAAGCCGTTCGCAAGGAAGTGCTCGAACTGTGCCTGGATCTGATGGTCATTTGGAAAGAGGGCAAATTGGAAACTTGCTCTGGATGTCCACCAGGAGAAGGTATAAATGGACAGGGGGAGGGAGGTGAAGTATGTAAGCAAAAAATTTAAAATGGTCTGTTATGGTATTCTGGAATCGGAGTGTGAGATGCGTTAGTTTCATTTAGTTTCTTTTTTTTAAAAAATAAAGAAAAGGGAAATATCTGAAGTTTTATGTATCAGCAGCAGATAAAGACAGAGGAGTAAGTTAAAGAAATTTTATAAGAAACAATTCATGATGATTCTTGAGATGTATTATTTAGTAAAAACCTAGTATAAGATGAAAATAGAATTTAAGTTTGAGTAAAAGATAATTGTGGGATTTATTATATAATTGTGTAAATTTTTTAGAAGAAATGGGTTAAGAAATAGATTAAGGAATTATAAAACAAGGTGAAAAAGGCAGGGAAGTCAATGCGTCAAGATTCTTGAAATAGAATTTTTTTTTATTTTTTATGAGAGATCTAAGTAAGAAGAAGAAACTTGGCAATGTTTGTATTTGTTTTATGAGTGTATTTGTTTTGTATTTGTATAAATGTTGGGGTGGATGCGGGTGTATGTTGTTATAAGGAAAAAAATGTCAATAAATTCTCATTTAAAAAAAACCCCACCTGTTAGCATCAGCAAGACCGATGCATTGTGTGCCTTCAGGCCGTGCCCTGGGCCATTGAAGGTTTATATCAGTTTGCTTGTTTTGCAAAATATATTCTGTTTCTGAGGTTGACCTGAGGCAAAGAGATATGCAGAGCACCAGGCTCCAGTTCCGAGTACTAGAAATTCTGCTTGCCCTTTCCCAACCTGATAGCTGGGACTGAGGGAACTCAGTATCCAAAACATCTGGAGACCACCAGGTTGGCAAAAGCTGCTCTGCCCCTCCCTGCTTTTCTGTTGAGACTTGGCAGGATCATGGCCATCTATTCAGGCCTGTCTTCGCCTCTTTATGGGTTTGAAAGACAACATGGAAGCTAAAGTTCTCCAGATGTTGGATTTTTGCATCCAAAAATACTTGGTGCAGTGGAACTGGTGAAGGATACCTTTCCTTGGGGCCCAGCCTGGTGTTTCAGGAATTGCCTCCTTCCATAGAAAACTGCCTGAATTTTATTTTGCTGTGGCCCCTTCTTTATGTTTCCTGCTCCCCCTTCACTCATCAGTAGATAGGGAATGCTTTAAATCTGTTCTGATAGTTTTCCATGTTCTAATGTTATGTCACTTGTTGTTCTTACAAATGTGTAAGCCGCTGTAAGTATTCACTTGATGTTAAAAGGATAGATCAGATATAAATGTGCACCAGGGGCAGCCAAGTCTTGGCATGCCCTACTTGTCTTTGGCCACCTTCTGATGCCTGACTGTCTTCTCTTACCAGGTGATCTTGGAAGAATGGACAGGGAAGGGAGTTCTTGTGGATGAGATCAACCGCAGGGGGACGGCCTTGGAGGGTCTGATAGTTGAGATTACAGCTCCTGATGCCCAGTCCAAATCAGGTGGGTGAGAGAGACAGACAGGGGTACATGTTTTCAAAGCTGTTTGGAGACTACAGAGACAGCACTGTCCTTCCTCCACTTTGGGAGCCGCCCTGACTTCAGTTGCTGATTTGTCCAAACCATAGAAACTTGAGAGGTGTGTGGCAGGGGGTGATGGGGAACAAGCCATAAAGCTTGTCCTGATTCAGCATTTCTGCAATCTGCATAAGATCTTGGAAGATCTCGGCCATTTATGGCATTCTTGTTTTGTGTTCACATTGATGGTCAGAGCCCATGTGGTGGAGCACTTCAGTTAAAGGATCTCAAGAAGACCCATTTCTGCCTGAAACATCAGCTGTAGTTCTCTATTCCAAGCAGAGCAGCCTTCACCAACCTGGTGCCTTCCTGATGTCTTGAACTACAACTCCCATCAGCCCCAACCATACTAGCTGGGGTGGATGGTAGTTTTAGTCCAAAACATCTGGAGGGCACCAGGTAGGTGAAGGTTGCTCTATTTATTTAATTGTACTCATTTTGGGTTTTTATACTGCCCTTCATCCATGATTCCAGGGATTTTTGCAGCACGTAAAGCAGAAAAATACAGCAAGTTGCTATAAAAAGTCAAAAATCATCAATAAAAGAATAAGCAGAGCAGCAGAAAAACAGAATTTCAAGTAGAAAAACGTTTTAAAGGCCTGGCAGACTAAAAAGAAAAAAAAGATGAAGGCTTGCATGACACCAGTATAAATGACACGGGGCTTCATAGAGCAGTTGCCCCCCAGCGCCATCTTCTGGAAATCAGCAGAAGTGGAGTGAAGCCACTGGATGGCCATAACCACAACTCCTAACCTACCAGGCAACCTAGAACATACTGGAAGTCACTGAGTGGTCCTGAATATTCAGTACGGTAGCACTTTCCCATCACTCTCTTGACATAAATCATTCATCAGGGTGACCAGTCTGGTTTCTATGCCAGTTTGAATTGGGGGCTTGTCCACCCTGGAGTTTACAGTGTTTTTGCACCTCCATTTAATAAGTGTAACCCTTGGACAAGACTAAATTCAATGCTTCTTCCCTTGCAGGAAATTAGGTTCCAAACCACTCCACTTGGGGGTCGCTGACCATTTGTTTTGGTATTTTTGGGTGGTTAGATCAATTGTCACTTTCTGCTACTCCCGTTTCCATGCCCACAACTTCCTCAGTGTTTTCGTTGCTTTTCCAGCTGTTTTTGCAACTTTCCCAGTACACTCCAGAATGGAACATTTTTTCTTTTGATCATAGAATCTTAGAGTTGGAAGGGACCCAGGGGTCATCTAGTCCACCCCCTGCAATACAGGAATCTTTGCTAAAGCATCCATGACAGATCCAACCTCTGCTTAAAGACCTCCAAGGAAGGAGAGCCCACCGCCTCTCATGGCAGTCTGCTCCACTGCCAAACAGCTCTTGCTGTCAGAAAGTTTTTCCGAATGCTTAGTCAGATTTGCACAAATCCAGAAAACTGCACAAGCAAACCACATTAAAAATGGCTGCAACAGATACATTGTGAACAACCTAAAAAGTGTGTGTTGAGAATTATCAATGGCTTTCATTTCTTTTCCACCCTGCTGGTAAGAGCATGTCAAGAGCTTAACCCTGTATATGTCCCTTCTCTCCTTCTCTCTCTATTTGCCTTTTGTTACCCTTGATTTGCACAAAAACTAGAAAACTGCGAGAGAGAATTTACAATTGCCTGACTGTGCTTTTGCACACTTCTTGGGCGGGGTATTATTATTATTATTTTTTTAAGAACATGGTGTCCTTGCAGCTATCAGCAACATGCCCTGTTGGTACTTAATTAGCATAATAGAATCAACAAATTAGAAGGCAGGGATGACCACAAAAGGGAATGCCTCCTGGTATGGTTGGGGATGACTGAAGTTGTTCCTCAAGTACAAATTCAAATGTGTGCAGGTGTGGACCACTCTGCTCTGATTTGAATGAGGTGGGGGAGTGGATTAACAGCTAAATAATACTCAAATGTGGCAGTTGTGTGGCCACCATCTGCTCAAGCACCTTGCTCAGGAAGGGGATGTTCCCTACTGTCTAACAGGTGTTTTCCATCCTTGAGGCCTAAGGTGACTTTGGCTTTCAAGAGACCTTCTCTCCTAAAAGCCATCAATTGCCACCTGGATGCAGGCATTTCATTTTCTTCTTCTCCTAGATGTAATTATCCATGAAGGGCAAGGGCTGAGCAGGCATGATGTAGGCCACACCTCTACACATCCCTTGTCTGAATCTTCAGGTTGCAGCAGCTGAAATGAAATGGGGAAGGGCTGCTGCTCAGTGGTAGAACACATGCTTTGTGTGAACCACTCTGAGATCTAGGGGAGAAGGGCAGTATATAAATTAAAATAACTAAATAAATGCTTAGTGTGCAGAAGTCCATTTTTAATGGGAGGGTTGATGAAACACTCCTGCCTGAAACCACAGAAAGCCCACTCATGGACCAATGGTCCGACTTTCTATAAGGTAGCTTCCTCTGTTCCAATGGTCCCACAAGACCCGAGCAGACAGAGTCCTGGACATGCCCTTTGTCTGAATTGCTGTGCTTGTGGCAACTAGGACTGTGAACTCAGTTCAGCCTTTGCTCTGAAAGCAAATTCCCTATCTCAGAATATGCTCAGGGGCATGCTTCTCTTTCAGTCTCACTGTGTGTTTTTTGCACCTGGCTCTCGATAGTAGATCTTGGGGGTGTAGTAGACCTCACAAACGTGAGGTCTGCCCTCCTGTTCTCTGAACCATATATAGCTCCCCCTGGTATTTGGTTCCCAGGACTCAATAAAATGCGGGGGAAGAAGTATTGAGAAAGCTGTGTTGTATAATGTCTTGTGGTCTTGCGCTGTGCTAATTTTGTTCATGCTGAGGCTTTTTTTCTCCCAGTCACTTCCATCATTCTAAGATGAATTGTGGCTCGATTTGTGCATGAATTGGGCAACATAGCCACCCAAAAATTGCTTTTGTGTTGTTGGCCCTGCACTTTACAGTGTTAATATATGCAAAGGTCAGTCACATTGTGATTACTTCCTGCTGCAGCACCAAGCCACATGACTTGATGGAGATTTTTCTTTGGTGTCTGCCTTGTTGTTACCCAGGCAACGACAAGGAACTGAGCTTCAGGCAAACACCCAGAGCGGAGGTTGTGACATGTCACTATTGGCTACTGAGACGACAATGAACCACCTTTGGGGGTGGGATTTTATTTACACACAGCCTTTATCAGAGAGAGGCTCCGTGAAATGACCCACATTTGGGCATGTATGGAGGTATTTCTGTAGCAGTGCACAACTTTAAATTAAAAACGAACAGCAAACCAGGAAGTGCACTAGAGCAATGTTTTCAGGCAGTTTTCATGTTTTGTAATAGGCATAATGGAGGCTTGTGCTTTTTTGTCTTGTGGGGAGAAATATTCATCTCCATCTGGTTTTTTGTTTGTTTTGTTTTGTTTTGTTTTGTTTTAAATAATAAAGTCTTATGCAAGAGTGATAAAAAGGTATCATGCAAGACTTCTGCATTGTTATTATGGGTTCTTTAGACCTGGTATGTGTACTGCAATCACAGTCTCTTGCTGGGCAGAGCTTTTGAGAGAATATCTCCTCTGAACAAGGCATTTGGCCATCAGTGGAAATGATGGCCTTTTTTTTGCTATTGGGGCCTGCCGGAAACAAGCTGGTAGAGTTGCACTCGGGTGAGGATACTGCAGAAGTCAGGTTGTCGCAATAGACAATCTCCACGGAAACGTTCCCCCCCCGACAAAACACCCACAGTAAAAAATGTGCTAACAAGCTTCCATACCAGCAATCACTGCAGAAGTATAATGAGTTATTTCTAATCATTTTACAACAATGGTTCCCACACCTTTTGAAGCCACTGCCCCCTGGACTCCATAAACTCATCCTCAGCGCCCTGTACCCTACCTTATAAAAAGCATTATTCAGAATAGCAGTTTGCACAACCCAGTAATAGCACAAGAACATTCAAAACAGGAACAATTAATTGCACATTTAAACAAAATCCAATTAAATCTTTTTAGTTTAATTAATTCAACAAAATTGATGAACTTGATCCAGTAATGCCAGTTTTTCAATGTTTGGTAGTCATTTGCACCTCCAGCGTCCCCCCACCCCACCCATTTGCCTCTTGGCACCCCACTAAGCAATCCGGCTCCCAGGGCAGTACCGCCCAGTTTGGGACCCACTGTTTTCAAAAGTTTGGGCTGCCACTTTGATGCTGCTGAAGCTGTCCTGTGGATGCTGTAAAAACAGCAACACCGCCCCCTCCCTCAGATGTTGGTCTCTGTTTGCACATAGCCCCTTTGTGGCCTCTTAGAAAGGGCTGTATTATGGCTGCAAAGGGCACGGCTTACATGTGTTTTCAGACACCCGTATTTCTAACATGTTTTGTCTCTGTCGTTTTGTCTTGTCTCCCTATTGTTTCGCTCAGGTTCTGTGCTGCCCGCTGGGGGAAGTTCTGTAGGCAGCGTTAATGGATATCACACCTGCAAAGGTGAGAGAGCCAAGACTGTTGTGCGTGCTTGTGTGAGTTGTGTCCTGTGGCTGGTGTTGTCCTGTTGTTCTCTCAAAGTAACAGGGAAGTTGGTAAGGCCGAGGCACATGTTGTTGGTTGCCCTGAAGAAGAGCCTGGCTGCTGGATCAGGCCATAGGGGGCCCATCGAGTCCAGCCCTCTGTTCTCACAGTGGCCAACCAGATGCCCCAATGGGAAACCCACACACAGGACTTGAGTATAGCAGCAGCTCTCTCCTACTGTCTTGTGATTCCCAGCAGCTGGTATTCCGATGCATCCTCTACCCAATGGATGGTCATTGTGTTTGGGTGCCCACTGTTGTCCCCTGTATTCAAGGCAAAATATCACTGGTACAGCACCTGCCCAGGTTCAATCCCCAGCATCTCCAGGTAGTGCTGGGAATGTCCTCTGTCAGAAACCCTGGAGAGCTGCTGCCAGTCAGTGCAAGCAACACTGAGTGAGCTGAACCAATGGTCTGACTTGGTATAAAGCAGCTGGAGAAAAGAAGGCGCTGCTCTGACCCCAGAGCATGTGTCCCCTCTGTTCGAACAGTGGTGAGGGGAGAGGGCATGCTGCAGAGAAAAACTTTGCAAGGGTCCTTTCCCACCCCCTCCCAAGCCTCACCTGGTGTCCAAGGAGGATACCTTTTCACAACAGTCAGACTGCTTCACCTCAAACCAATTTGTGGGCCTGCCTGCTGCTCCTCAGGCCAAGATGGTGGGAGTCAGAGCAAATACTGAGAACTTGCTGAGGAAGAGCAAAAGGTTTTCCTGTGTGAGGTGAATATTTTGGGAGAGGGTTTAGAACAGCCTCCCCACAACCTGTTGCTGGACTACATACAACTGGGGCTCATGGGAGTTGTTGGCTAAAACACATGGGGCACCAGGGTGGGGAAGACTGGCTTATTTCAAGTGCCCTTTGGAACTCGTGTCTGGTCTGTTCTCTCCAAGGGAAGTAATGCATGGGTCAAATGTGTGGCAAATAACTTGGCATTTCCTGTTTCTGTGACTTCATTGGCCCTGGCCTTCCATCAGAATGTATGGAAAGCACTTGTATGTATAGCTGGTGTGCCTTTGAACTGTACAGGTACAATCGCACAGGTACCCATGGAATCACCTCAGCTGATCTGCTTAGGTGTCCTTTCTTTGTCCATATGAACACATCTCTAACTTTTTATCTATATTACCATCAATATGGAAATGAAATCATTTCTCCGGCTCAGATTCAGTCCTCCCCCTCTTTTTTTGTTTTTTTTTGTTTAGATTTGACAGAGATCCAGTGTGACGTGTCAGATGTCAACCAGCAGTACGAGGGGCTTGGTGCCACCTTACGGGGGCACCAGGAGCAGCTGTCCTCCATGTTGGCCAAGATGAGAGATGTCCAGGAGGAGGTGGGCCCGTGCTGAAGTGGCTGGAGTCAAAGGAGCAGGCCTTGACCGCACTGGAAGCTTCCTCCTCACCTACAAAGTCAGAGACGATGAGGGCTCAGGCGGACCATAACAAGGTTCCTATTGTTATTCATACATACCTTCATATCCTGCTTCTTCACCTTGTTTGCAGCAGTTGGTGATACTATAAGGGGAGAATGTCCATACATGAAATAGCTTTCAGTGGGAGAATATCGCAAAGATGCGCAATTTGGAAGTGGTCATTTTTATAGATCTTGCACAGGAGGTACTCTTTTATAAGGCTGCTCTAACTGTTGGTGCTGGTGCATGGCCAGCCACTGAGCTTAATGGCCATGTATACCTGAAGGAGCATCTCGAACTAGATCTAGATGGGGCCTTCTGGCAGTTCTCTCACTGTGAGAAGCAAAGCTACAGGGAACCAGGCAGAGGGCCTTCTCGGTAGTGGCGCCCGCCCTGTGGAACGCCCTCCCTTCAAAGGTCAAGGAGATAAACAACTACCTGACATTCAGAAAATACCTGAGGCAGCCCTGTTTAGGGAAGTTTTTAATCTGTGATATTTTAATGTATTTTAATATTTGTTGGAAGCCACAAGAATCCAGTTGCCACGTGACAACCACAGGTGGTTTAAGGCCTTTATATGCAATCCAGAAAACTAAACAGGACCCCAGACACAGCATTAAAAAGGGGATGCAGAAGGGAAAGTGTTCTATTTTATTATTTTATTTAAGTTTGTAGGCTGCCCTCCATCCATAGATCTCAGGGCAGTTCACAACATAAAAATGCAAGACAAAACAACAACAACAACAAATGCATAATAAAAGCAAGAGCAAGCTAAGTATCCACCAGCCACAACACATTAAAAAGGGTAGTGAGTGTAATCAGCCAAAGGCCTGGTTAAAGAGGATTGTTTTCTCTAGCACCTAAAGGTGTATAATGAAGGCACCAGGTGAGACTCCCTGGGGAGAGCATTCCACAAACGAAGAGCCACTGCAAAAAAGGCCTGTTCTCATGCTCCCACCCTCAGTTCCTCTCATGGAGGAGGCACATGAAGAAGGGCCTCAGATGATGACCTCAGGGCCCATTTAGGTTCATATGAAGAGAGGCAGTCCTGAAGGTATTGCGGTCCTGAGTCTTTAGGCTTATAGGTCAAAACCAGCACTTTTAATTGTGCCCCAAAACTAACTGGCAGCTAGTACAGTCAGGCCAGTATCTATGTAATATACTCAAACCATCCTGCCCTGGTGAGCAACCTGGCTGCTGAATTCTGCACCAGCTGAAGTTGCCGAACCTTCTTCAGAGGCAGCCATACGTATAACATGTTGCAGTAATCTGAGGACAAGAAGGTAAATTCCTGACACCAGACATGGAGGAGGTAACTGAGCAAAATTCACCTGATCTGTCAAAGAGGAAGGCCTGACCAAAATGGCACAGTGTGGCCGTAAGCAGACAAAAGGTTCAATGCTAACAAACACTTCTGAAGAGCCCCCTGAAACTGATGAATGTATTTTAAAGATAACAAGTCCCTTGGATAACATGGCTGACTAGATGGTGGCCTTGCAGCCCTGAGAGTCCAAATTAGAAAATCTGCTACTGTAACTGACTTAACAAAACTGGAGAATGAAACACTGTCTCTCAGGATTGGCAGTCAGTCAGAGTTGATCTGACTGGTGATACTTTACAAAGCTGCATTTATAAACCCATTTTTATGTGTTGTGAAAAATTATTGTGCATTTTTCAAACTGACTTGCCCTGAGAGTTCATTATTATGTGGCTTTGCATTATGGCCTGTAATATATTTCTGGTTATCAGCGGAAGTGTTGTTTGGTGTGTTGTCCTATTCAGAAAAGTTCAAAGTGTGCTTATTTTATAGTAATTCCTAGATTCTGCCCTTCATGAACAGGCCCAGCTTGAAATGCATGTGGCACTTAAATCCCTTGGAAATGGCAGCCGTTTTTCTTCCCACGCACCCGTCCACCCCACACCTTGAGATTTCTGCTGCTTCATCAAATCCACAAACAAACCATATTCTGTTTCTAAGAATAATAATATTGCAATTGTCTCTTGTGGCTCTCTCTCCTTCCCGCCCACTACCCTTGTAGGCATTTCTAGCTGAGCTGGAGCAGAACGCTGTGAAAGTCCAGAAAGCAAAAGAGTCTCTTTCTGGACTCCTGGAGAAATATCCCGAATCGCCAGAAGCAGGAAATTGGAAGCGGATGCTGGAGGACTTAAGTATGTGACCCAGAGACCTCTGAGAAACTCATCTGGGGCTGAGCAAGACTGGGCCAGTTCTAGAAAAGCAAAACAGAGCTCCATCTAGCTGAAATATAGGCTCAGCGGTGGGTGGTGCCATGGCAATTGGGAAAGGACTGTAGCTCAGGGAAAAGTGTGGAAAGCATGACAAGGAAGCCAAAGGTCCAGGAAGTTCTCTTAACTCTAGTGTTGTGGAAGTGAATGAGAGCTGGCTGCCTCAGATGGCAGATGCTGAAGGGCAGGGAATGGCAGCGAGATGGCGGACAGCAGCCTCCTCTGTGCCCCCTAAAGTAGCCTGCTACGCTCAGGGCGATGCTGTCCTATCACCACTATCAAAATAAGATTCAGCTACCAGTCCAGTCAGCATCAGTATATGAAGTGAGGGGTGCTATCTTGTTCTTGTCTGTGGAAGTAAAATGGCTTGTGCTGGCTGGGGAGGGGGAGTCATTTAGAAATTGTTACTGACATTCTTGGGGTATCATCAAATAAACCTCTTCGGTGGCAAGCAGGCCAGCACATCCTGCTTCTGAACAAATCAGGCTATCACAGAGTTAAGTGGAGAAAGCATGTGCAGCAGGCAGAGAAGAGCGTTCAGAAATAGGGGGTGGAGAGGCTGAGAGAGGAGGTGTGTCTTAGGCAGTTATCCTTGGTGTGAGAAAAGGGGCTATCCTAAGTGCATGTGTGTGGGTGTGCATTCATTTCCCACAGGGTTGGCCCAGTGGATTGTTCCACAGGAATGTGCAACTCTTTCCATTTGGGAGCTCTAGCCCCTCCCATGACCACTCCCTGTTCTGCATGCAACAGAGGATCCACACTGGCCAGAGAGATGGAGTTGCACAAGGCCCTCCTGTGTAGTGTGTAGCAGTTGCACACCCTGAAGCCTGCAGTTCCCTTGCCCTCAAATTTGGTTGGGTTTCCTTTTCCAGACCTTCCTTTGCACATCCCACTCCAAATCTGGGTAGAACAGGCTCATGTCCGGCCAGTTTATAATGACATTTTATTTCTGAAGCAGCCAGAAATCGTTAGTTAGCACAAAGTATGATCTGGTTTTTGAGTGAGTGTCAGAGCTGATCATGCCTGTCAGCTTGCCAAAGCTACTGCAGTCTTACTGTTGTTATTTTGGGGGATGCTGTGTGATTTCCCACCCCCACCCCCCAGAAAGATGAAGCCTGACATTTTAAATGTTTGCTTAAACTGTAATTCATATTTGCAAAAGAATATTGAAACTGCTTCATTTGCAAAAATTTCCCCCTGAAAACATTTTTTAAGAGCAGTTTTAAGAGCAGTTTCATCTCTGTTTGTTGAGAGGAGACACTCCCTGTTTGCATAGGAACTGGGCCAATGAAAAGCATTGTATGGAATCTTTCCAAAAGTTCATGGGGAGGCTCTGCCATTCAGCTGAGATCAGGTGCACCACCTCGTTTTTGGGGTGGGGGGAGCCCTTAGCATGGGGGTAGGACACAGTGTGCGCCTGCGTTAAATTTTGGGTTCAGTCTGCAGTATTTCAGTTAAATCAGGAGGCACGGACTTAGCCTTCCAGGGGGCCACATTCTAGCTGTGAGCAGGGCAGAAATGAAAGTAGGTGTGGCCAGAGATACAGAGCAAGGCCACCCCACACTCACACCACACCCATATGCATACACACATGGCTGCATGCTGTGACGACCATGTCCCAACCACCTAGGTCCCA
This sequence comes from Lacerta viridis, assembly GCA_900245905.1. NCBI lineage: Eukaryota > Metazoa > Chordata > Lepidosauria > Squamata > Lacertidae > Lacerta > Lacerta viridis. The sequence goes on from OFHU01001951.1 coordinate 12,725, forward strand.
TGTCGCCTGGGGAGGGGAGACCTGGCCTCATTTGGCCCATGGGCCTGAGTTTTCCCACCTGCTGTAAATACCTGATCAAGTAAGTCCTAAAAATTCCTTAGCGGTCCTTCATCCATAGCCAATGAGTCCTATGGAAGCCTTTGTGGAGGGAATGTACCCAGTCATGGTGTTTCTGGCATTCAGATTCCAGGTGGGCACATGCCAACCAGGTGACAGCAGAGCGCCAGCAGAAGTTGGAGAAATCAGCCAGCGAGCTGGCCAGCTTCCAGGTGGCTGAGGGCCAGCTGCGTCCCTGGCTGATGGAGAAGGAGCTCATGATGAGCGTGCTGGGCCCACTCTCCATCGATCCCAACATGCTGAATGCACAGAAGCAGCAAGTTCAGGTGAGAAGCCGGCAAAGGCATTTTATGCAACCAGGTTGAAAAGAGTATGGTGGTCAATGCAGGTGGAAGTGCCTGCTGAGCGTTGTGCTCAAGCAGTTGGAGCAGCTGCCGCACAAGTGCACCATCCCAGCAGGTCCCTTTGGCTGTGCTCATTGGCCTTGGACAGCCAGCCTTGGGAATCTGTTCCTAAAACCAAATCTCGTGTCCACAAGTGTGCTTGGTTAAGAAGGTACAAGACACCCCTGTGACTACAAGAGTGCACCATGCTGGTCATTTGCCAGTGAGAGGGAACTGTTGACCTTTTGCACTGCACTGTCACCACTGCAGATGGCCTGAGCAATCACAGCTTCTAGCACAGCAATGATCAGTTGGTACAAGGGCTGATACCTGTATATTTCCACCTGTCCCCTGGTTATCGTTTGAGCAACACAGGGTGCCTGTCTTTGCCTACCTGCTTTCTAGCTCCAGATCACTAGCCCTGACAGAAGGGGTTCTTGTGTAGAAATGCTCGTTTTATTGAACAGCTGGCCCATCTCTTGCAATTGCCTTTCTCTCCTTTGGATTATGAATCATGCTGCTAAGAAGAGGCGTGTAGGCAGTCAAACACTTGAGAGGGTAGGATTGTCGGGAGATCTCCATGCTCATACAGTTTGACTCTCAGTCTGCAATTTGTTTATATGAACTGGAGCAGCAGCAGGACAAATAAGGCAGGGGAGTGGAATGTCTTTTGAATGTCATCATCATCCCTGACATTTTTTTAAAGCTGAAATCCTGTTTCAAGCTGACTTCCCACAGCTTCTTTCCAGAAACTCTACAGATGGTTTATAGCAACTCAATATGCTTTTAGTTGTGTGTCAGCCAACCTAAACTCTTGCAGCAGACTAACTTGTTTAATTGATTCATCAGCTGACATCACATACATTTGCAGCTCATTGGATGTATCTTCCTCAATGAAGAGGACAGTTCATCTTTGGCTGCCTCTCATTGCTCAGACCTCAGCTTTCCAAGGAGCCTTGGACTTCCTTGGAAGCTTATCATGGGTTTCTCATTCAGAATCAAATCAGGCATGGCAGGCAAGCTTCCGTTTACCACTTCCCTTCCAGTGTGCACACACAGGGAAACGTTGGGTGTGCTCTAGGACCCACTCGGGTCATGTGAGGCCACCTGGAACACTTGCAAGAACCAAGAGTGTGTCCTGGAACAGGGGTGGGCAGGAGGTAGACTGGTTGATCTCTCAGTTGTTCAACATTAGCAACAACAAAATGACTTTTCTCACCTAATTTAGGCTGCTGAAATGGAGATGGCTAAAGGGAGTGGATTTTTTGTGCAAAAGGACTGAGCTCGAAAAGAATGAGCTCAGAGGCACCCTGTTATTTAATTCTAACTATGGGCTCCTCCAGACATTCCATTTATTCAGCACTCATCTTAATTGGTTTAAATGGTTGTTCGACTGTGTCTGGTCTTCACTGCGCACTCCTTCTGATTCGTTTGTATATATGCCATTTAGCATTTCTTCTGCATTAACCCTGACTTGCTTCCAAGGGATTTACACATCTTCCTGTTAAGTCGATTATTCATTACACAGTTTCCCCCATCACTTTCTGTGCTGCAAAGTGGGACTTGTTTTATAAATTGGAGTTTGTGTAAAAAATGGATTTGTTGCACTTAGGTGACTGAACCCTTTAATCCACTTTAAATGCCCCAAATTGTGATGGTCTGGAGGCACCGTGCATGTCTTTTGCGCTGGCTCTCATCGGTAGATCTTGGAGTTCTGGTGAAAAAAACAGATTAGATCCAACAAGCCTGAAGTCCACCTCCGCCCTAGAATCCTTTGCAGTGTATTGAGGGGTAGAACGTGTTCTCAGATTAATTAATGTGAAAATGGGAAGTTTGGAAACCACTGATATTCCCAGGAAAGGCGTTGCTCACATCACATCACATCTGTCCTGCTTGATTGTAAAAAAACAAAGCACCTTCTAAGTGGTTATACAAAAATTAAAAGAAACATTAAAGTTATCAATAAAAACAGTTAAAAGCAAGTAACCAAAAATGTCAGCCTGGTGTCAATGGGCAGGGAATTTCAAAGTGTAACTGCTGCCATGCTAAAAATTGATTTATTGCAGAATGAGCATTATGGCACTTGTAACAGTATCAGTTCCACAGTTCGAAGCAGCTGAGTGGGCACATATAGGGTGAACCTATAAGTAAACTGGCCCCAGGCTGTTAACGCCTGTATATAATAGTAACACATTGAAATTGGCTCAGTAGTAACACCAAGTCATTATTTTCATCAGGTTTAAGAAGACAGCCATTCCCTTGGTCCTTTTAAAAAAGTGTTTTATTATGCAACCAAGACTGACAGGGCCATGGTTGCATTCTCCTTGGCTTCTTTAATCTTTTTTTTTAACCATCTTGGTGTCTCATTAAAAAAACATACGCACTGTTTCTCTACCCACTCCCCCATTTTAGTTCATGCTGAAGGAGTTTGAGTCCCGCAGGCCCCAGTATGATCAGCTGAATGAGGCTGCCCAAGGGATACTTACCAGCCCCAGCGAAGGGTCTCCATCCATCAGCAACATGCAGGAGGAGCTCCAGGCTGTCAACCAGAAGTGGACTGAACTCACAGAGAGGCTCAACTCACGCTCCAGCCACATCGACCAGGCCGTTGTCAAGAGCACCCAGTACCAAGAGCTGCTCCAGGGGCTGTCTGAGAAGGTGAAAGCTGCTGGGCAGTGCCTGAGCACCCAGTCCACCATCAGCACCCAGCCGGAGGCTGTGAAGCAGCAGCTGGAAGAAACGAGTGAAATCCGGTCCAACCTGGCACAGCTGGAAGAGGAGATCACAGAGGCTCAGGCCCTATGTGATGAGCTCTCAGTCCTCATTGGGGAGCAGTACCTGAAGGATGAGCTGAAGAAGCGCTTGGAGACGGTGGCCCTCCCTCTCAAAGGGCTGGAGGATTTGGCAGGTAATGGAAATGAATCATTTGAAAACATGGGGTCATCAGGTGCTATATAACACCATTTGCAGAATTTAGAAACACAGACAGCATTTAGTTGAGAAGGAGGCTCCCATAGCGAGGAAAGTTGTGTGGGCAATAAGGACCCAATAGATCCTTGGCTCACCAGATGTGGTGAAAGGCTTAACCTCAGGGCCACTCCACACATTATGAAGCAAACTCAGTGTGTCACCAACGCAGGCCCAATAGGAAGCCCCAGCCAATGCCATCTCCCAGGTGTATTTTTCTCTAATGCATGTGTAGAAGAAGTGGGATGGTTAGCTGGGCTCCATTTTGTCTGTCTGAAAAGAATTGGAATGCCACCCCATCCCATTTTTACCACTGCCTCTGTGTAAATGTAAGGTCTAGAAACGTTTTTTAAGGAAACAGATGTTCTGGGGATCCTACAGAATCAATTAAATTCCGCTGAGTAACCATATGTTCTGTGATTTGTGGCTTCCTAGGTTTATAAGATTGCCTTACCTTTAATGGTATACCAATTTGCTTTTTGACTGAAATGTAGATTTGTGCATGAGGCACATTAGGAGAGGTTCCTAATTTTATGAAATGCATGTCTTAATGTATTCCTGCCTCCTGCAATTTTCAGGTGACCGGATGAATCGATTGCAGACAGTGCTTGCCAGCTCCCAGCAATTTCAACAGATGTTTGATGAGCTCCACACTTGGCTGGATGACAAGCTGAGGCAGCAGGCACAGAGCGGGCCCATCTCAGCTAAGCTGGAGAGGCTGCAGTCTCAGATCCAGGAGCAGGAAGAATTCCAAAAGAGTCTCAACCAGCACAGGGGCTCCTATGAAATGATTGTGGTGAGGGCGAGTCTTTGCTTCACTCCATTCATCCCGGCGAGGAGAGAGCCAGTTTGCAAAGCCAGCTGGTCAACCTGAAAGCAAACTGGGAGGAGCTTAGCAAACAGATCACAGACCGACATGCTAAGCTCAAGGACTGCTTACAGAAGGCTCAGAAATACCAGCGTCATGTGGAAGACCTCTTCCCGTGGGTGGAGGACTGCAGGTCAAAGATGCTAGAGCTGGAAGTCACTCTGGATCCAGTGCAACTGGAAGCCACGCTCCTGAGGTCAAAGGCTATGCTGAGCGACGTGGAGAAGCGCCGTTCCCTTCTAGAGATGCTGAACAGTGCTGCTGATATCCTCATCAATGCATCGGAAATGGATGAGGATGATGTTAGGGATGAGAAAGCTGGGATCAACCAGAAGATGGACGCTATTACAGAGGAACTCCAAGCAAAGACCGGTTCCCTGGAAGAAATGTCGCAAAGGCTGAAGGAGTTCCAAGAAAGCTTTAGGAACATTGAGAAGAAACTAGATGGGACAAAGCATCAGCTGGAAATCTATGAGGCTCTCGGCCCACAGGCCTGCAGCACTAAGAACTTGGAGAAGCTGAGAGCCCAACAGGAGGTTATCCAGGCATTGGAACCCCAGGTGGATTACCTGAGGAATTTCACTCGGGGCCTGGTGGAAGATGCTCCAGATGGGTCCGACTCCTCCCATCTCTTAAGTCAAGCTGAGGTCGCCCAGCAAGACTTCAAAGCAGTCAAGCAAAAAGTTAACGAATGTTGTCAACTTATGGAGAGCAAACTTGAAGGGATTGGCCAGTTTAATAATCATGTTCGGGAGATGTTCTCTCAGCTGGCTGACCTAGATGACGAGTTTGACAGCATGGGCTCTGTTGGGAGAGACATGGACAGCCTGCAGTCTCAAGCAGAGGATGTCCATGAATTCCTGGGCAAACTTCAGAGGCTGAGGCTGGATATCCAAGCTTCTGAAGAGAAATGCAGGCAGATGTTGGATGATGAAGGAAGCCCCGACCTCATAGGGCTGAAACGTGAGCTGGAGACTTTAAATAAGCAATGTGGCAAACTGAACGAAAGAGGCAAAAGTCGCCTGGAGCAGGTGGACACAACGCTGGCTCGCGTCAAGGACTTCTATGACAAACTAAAAGAGCTGAACTACATGACAGCCACAGCAGAAGACAGCGAAGCTTTGCAGTGGGTCGTTGGGACAGAAGTGGAGGTCATCAGCCAGCAGCTGGCAGATTTCAAGGTAAGGACCTGGCTATGCTGCAAGTGGCTTCTGGCTAATGCTGAATCTACTGATGAGTTGTTTTTAATGCTGTAACCCACCCTGGGACCTCAGAGTGAAGGGCCTGCACTGCTCCATGGGTGAAAATTCACTCTGTGCTCATTCTTTTTTTTCCTTTTTTGCCACATATGATCTTTCAGCTTACCTTAACAGTTTTTATACAAACAAGGGAGATAAGAGTTCTATAAATAATATAATCTTATTTTTTAAAGACCTTTATCACTTGTTTGTATAAACACTGCCAGGTTTGGCAGAAAACTAAGAGCACAGGGTCAATTTCCATCCATGTCATTCTCCCTGGGTGACTCTTTCATCCACGTGAGCAACTTGTGTGGTCCAATTTAGGAGGCTCTTCATTCATTACATCTTAGTGTGTACATGTATTGTAACACACTAAAAACTTAATCTGTTGTGCTTAAAAAACATCTGTCCCTCACAACCCACAGTGGTCAATGACCCTCCACTTATTTGGATTACTTACTCTAAATATGTGAAGAAGTGTGCATGCACACGAAAGCTCATACCAAGAACAAACTCAGTTGGTCTCTAAGGTGCTACTGGAAAGAATTTTCTATTTTGTTTCGACTATGGCAGACCAACACGGCTACCCACCTGTAACTTACTCTAAATAGTTAACTTGAATTTGGTTTGCATATTTTAACAGCTCTCAGCTTCCACAGGTATTTTGTGAAAAGGCTCTTTATATTTAGAAGCATGTAAGACATAATGAACTGCACCTTTATTACTTTGGTAGTAGTAACTCCTACACCGCAGAATGAGAAGTGAATCAGTTAAACCATCAGATAATTCTGTATTCTTCTCCCCACTCCATGGGGAGGTTGCCTGAGGCTTCTTTGTATGACTTGGTGCTCTGACCTTACCTTCTTCATCCAGTGGGGGCAGGAGTTTCTGCCACATCCCAGCACTGGACGCACTTCAAATTGTTGAACCATTCTCAATGCAGAGATGCCACAGTTTCCTCTGAGGAAACAGACTGGCTGTTGTCCCACTGCAGAGCCTGGGCCCAGATCAATGAATCACAAATCATGGAGGAACATCCTCTGAGGGTGTGTCTTTTCTACTTTAAACAAATGTCTTCCTGGCTGCAAAAGTGAAGTGTGCTTCAGAAGTCTGAGAAACGCTACTCTTGAGGATGTATTGTTGTGCAATAACTGAGCCAATTGCCTTGTTGGGCTTGCTGTTTGTGGCAACTGACTTGAACACACAACTTTTCCACTTGCCAGGAAAGACAGGGGACGTTTTAACAATCTCAGTGAATCACACCGTGAATTGATCTCAGTTGGGCATCTGGTGCTGACTCAGTTAAGCATAAGGCTCTGGTCTCCTCCTAGCCTGAGTGCCTTTGATTGGAAACTGAGATTGAGCAAACTTTACATTGAGAAGGAGCTGTCCTCTAGCTGTCCTGGCTGATATGGAAAAGTCGGGAAGGGGCAAGTACTGTGACTCGGGTTTTCTGTGTGGAGAGTAGAAGGCTTTGAGGACCCTCTGTAATTTCACACTTGATATGTTTATTTATTTAATAATTTCTGCCCAACCGTGATGCATAAATCAGGCAGGGTGCATTATAAGAAGTAAAATTGCAATTGCAGGGAGAGACAATTAAAATAGCTATTTATTATACTATTTATTATACTGGTTAATATTTAGAATTTCTAAGTGATGTACATAAAATGATTTTTTTTAAGCCATACAAAGAACAAGAACAATTATAATTCATCCTAAATTGCCTACCTTAAAATGTTTACTGAAACAGGAAAGTGTTTGTCAATCACCTCAAGTTCAGCAGGGAGGGGCTTGTCTAATCTCAGTCAGGAGCAAGTTTGACAGGGTTGGGGTCCACAATACTGAACTGCATGGCTGTATCTGTTGGCATGCAGAGCCTGGGGAGTGGACTCCCCAATTTTTCCAGTTCTAGTAACTGGTAATGTTTATTGTCTGCACCAAGGAAATCCTAACCCTTCAATCAGAATAAATTATTATTATGGTATTTACTAAACTTATTTATTTATTTAACAAAAGCAGTTAACAATAAACACCTACATTAGAACTGGCATGAAACAAAATGAAGAAAAATCTAAAAAGTGATCATATTTTTAAAAGACAGAATTAAAACATTATGTGTATGCATCATTTGAACATTATGTGAAATTTGTTGTGCTTCCAAGACTTCAAGTTTTCAAAGGATAGAGAGGAGGGAGATTATGTTGACTAACGATGGGTAGCCTACCTGGTTCTGGGACTGATGGGAGCTGCAGGATGAAGACTATATATACTATTGAGAACAGTGCAGGTCACCTAAGGCTCCCCTGCCCTGCCATATCACACTCCTACCTGATCTCTGGAAGTCCTTATTAGGTCTCACCAGGCCACTTCACAAAAGAGTCTCTGAAATCATAAGGTCTATCTAGAAAGTGCCTGAAATTCTGTTCAGCACTAGCAGCGTGGTGTTTTTTTTCTAGAAAATTTGGTGCTGGTACTTGCCGGTACTCACCATGAAGTTGTTACAGTAAGTGTCACACTTTTTAACCAAAGAAGAAGAAGTGCCGGTAATTACCAGGAATACAGAAGGACTGTGTAACTTGCTCGTTCCTGATGATGTTGGTGGTGGTCTCTTGTGTTTCCATGCGCTCTGGTTTCCGTCACAGTGTTCCATTGCTTCAGAAGCGTCTTAGTGACGCTGGCCACATGACCCGGAAAGCTGTCTGTGGACAAACACCGGCTCCCTCAGCCTGAAAGCGAGATGAGTGCTGCACCCCAATAGTCGCCTTTGACTGGACTTAACCATCCAGGGGTCGTTTACCTTTTACCTTTATACAATAAAAAGTTTCAAATTGATTTGACAAAATAGAAACACATAAAACAATTTAACGCATAAAGCAATTCACTCAGAATTGGTGATATGAGGGCAGGGTCACTATGATATTTGTCCTTCCTAACAAAAAAGGCAACTTCAGGTGCCTCCTGAACTTGCTGCAGGGGAAGGAACTTTGAATGGTTTCCTTCATCAGCATGAAATCACACCCTGGGCTTGTAAGTGTTTTCCTTTGGGACAGAGACTGGAGAGGCGCCAACTCAGAAGCTTCTCTTCCCAGAGCTTGCAGCAATTCTGTGACTTTCTTCTGCTGTTCTCATGTTGCAGAAACCGTATTGGCAGCCGGCTGGCTGATAAGGGGGATCTGTGTTGTGCTGAGCTCACAGGAAGTTAGAACAAAGGGAGGAAAGGATTTGTCTCTGTCGGCTATATTTACACCCCCAAGAGGGTCTGTGACTGGGCAGAACTTTCTCCCGAGGCTCATTTCCATAGCTTGGAGAGCAGAGTATCCCCCTTCTCAAACATCCTATGAGTGCAAAATTGGTTTACCTTCTCCTCAGTTTACCCTCACCACCCTTAAATAAAAACCCCAAGCTTGCTTTTTACCTTGAATTCCCTATTGCAGCATTTGCAGACCTGGTGCCCTCCAGATGTTTGGTGCTGCAACTACCATCAAAATCAGCCTGTGTAAGACAAGAGGGCCCTCACAATCTGATTTTTCTTCCTGTTGCTTTTTTTTTTTTTTTTTGCTCTGGTCTGTTGCCCCCGCTGCTGTTGTCGAGGCTGCAAAAGAGAGGCTGCAGATTGGCAGAGGGAAGTGTTAAGAAGGGAAGGAAGAGGCTATCCTTGACACAAATTGCAGTCCCACCCCCCAAACTATCAAAATAGCCGTTCATTTCTTAGTGTTTAGATATGAGGCAGGTGCTTAGTGGGTGGTGTGAGCAACGTGCAGCCTTCCAAGTGCTGTTCCCAGTCACTGAGCGCTCTGTTATTCCTGTCCTGGAGAGAATTCTTTATATCCTTTGAAGGCTGGCCCCAGGAACGGCCCAATACATTTTGGCACCTGAGGTGAACCACAAAATGGCACCCACCACCACCAGGGAAGAAAGGGTGAGTGAACAAGAGTAGAGGAGACCAGCAGCAGCATCCATTCACCAAGAGGATGCTATAGAGGCAGCCGGGGGGAGGGACAGATTTTGTCTCTAAGGTGTACACTTATCTGTTGATGCTACCATGACAGCAGCTGCAGGGATGCATTCCTTGGAGGCTGGGTTTGCTGCCCTGTGAATCCTACCACCTGAGGCGGTTGCCTCATCTTGCCTCATGGGTGAGCCGGCCCCTCTTTATTTTATCCTCCAAACTGCTTCTGTGAGGTAGGCCAGGCTGAGGGCTGGTCACTTGCTCAAGGTCACCCTGTGAGCTTTATGATGTAGTGGGGATTTGAACTCTAGTCTCCAGCACTCTGACCAGTACACTGTGCTGATCCTCTCAATTGCTCATTGACCTCTCCTATCCCCAGCTGTTAGCACTTGACTGTGGGCATCTGAGCATCTGTTGTGCCTATTGCAAGTCCTCATAGGTTTGGGGCCAGTTAGTCCAAAGGGGGAAAGGACTGGAATGTGTGTGCAGGCAGAAGGGCAGCAGTGGGAGGTGGCTGGGAGACAAACCCAGAAGTTCAGAGCCTGGTTCTTGCTCAGGTGCAATAGGTCAGGTCTCGCCTGGAAGTATTTACAGCCTGAACCAATATACTTGATCAGGGCCCTTAGAGGGCAACACTTGTCCTTTCTACATCCCTGGGCGACTCACTCACCACAAGGACAGCCAAGACACAGAGCAAAAAGGCTGCTGCTGGTACAGCCTTTCGTATGCTTTCATGTTTGTGATGCCTCAGGTGAAGTGATGGCATGGAGGAAGGGGATCTTTGTTAGGAGAAAGAGTCATGAATGTCCCTGGGACTCACCAAATCTGGAGAGCATCAAATTCAGTTTTGTTTTTGTTTGGCAGCTTAGACAAGTCACATCTGCTGCAAAGACTTTCAACCAATAACTCCTGAATAAAATTGCTTCTCAAATGAAAACTGCTAATACTGAATTAGTAATAGCCTTTATACAACACTTTTTGTATTTTCAAAGCACATTATCTCTGTAATCTTTACACCAGTCCAGTGGTTTAATTAGACTAGTATATTAGTATTATCCGCCCTTCACCAACAATTGCAACAATTTGGAATTCAGTATTAAAAGCAATAAGGAAAAAATTATGTCACAGGAATATATGCCTCTGTTACTGCCCCATGTTGCAGATGTGGAGCAGAGAGGAAGGGGAGAATTATGCCTTGCTTAATGCCAGCTAATGAGAAAGGGGCAGAGGTGGGTTGCTGCTGGCTTAATCTCAGCCCACCAAATCCACCCCAGGCCAAATGGTGTTGATATGATTCATGGAAAGTGCTCAGGCTTGGACTCTTGGTGAGTTTTGTGAGGTAGGGACGGCTACTGAGGATGTCCCTGGTGAGTGCTTCTGCTCAGTGTTTGAAACTCCCATTGTTCTAGGCACATTTTGTCATAGGGAATTTCATTAGTGCAAGCAGTTTCTGAGCTCTGGGCGCAGTACTGCACCTAAGATTTCAGATTAAAACTGCAGAGTGGAAGGAAAGGAGGACCTTTTTCTGCCTCCCCACTTCCAGCTACTCTCTGAAGACTGGAGAAGAGACCCTCTTAAGAATATTAGGGGGGTGGGCAGGGGAAGGACTAGACCATGTGAAAAATGAACATAATATTTTAGCTGCAGTTCATTCATTTTCAGCTTTGTATTCTTGTTATAAAAAAGCTCACCAAGGCATTCCGTTGTTGTACCCATAACCTAGGTTTAAGGTGCCATTTAGCTCCTAGCTTTCATATTTCAGTTTCTAACACTGCTTCTGCTGTCTGAACTTGGTGCATGGTTTGTGCGGTCAAAAAGGTGTGCTTGGTCTGTGGTGAAGGTCACAGTCGGTGGGATGCTATGGAGGAGATAGGGCTTGTGGCTTGTGCAGGCTTTGAAACCTGAACCCTATAGGTAGAAAGTTATAGAGGAGGGTAGGTTAACACTGGGATGGGCGCCTGTAAGCAGAGCTGCCTTGGTGCTCCCCAGCAGAAGCTTCTGAAGAGTCATTGAGAGGTAGCAAAGAGACACACAGAGAGACCAGATGGCTGGTTCCAGTCTATTGGAGCTCTGTTTTTAATCTGCAGTCAAACCATCCATTGCCTAATCACTCCAATTATTTGATTAAGAGTGCAAATTACCATGCGCAGCGTAGGGGGATGGGACTATGACTGGTTACCAGGAAATACATTAAAGTATCCAGCCAGACCCAGAAAGGACTTCATCCAAGGCTGATGTTCATCTTCAGTTGCCCCCCTCCGCACTTACACTTATGCCAATGTAATTCCACGCTTGCTGCTACAAACCCAGAAATATGATTGTCTGGTGCTTAATAAGCCTCAGGAATGTGCCAGGCCCCTTACAGGATGCCAAAGAGACTCCAATCGTTACTAAGAGATAGGCTTGCTTGTTTGCTAAAAGCAGCTTTCACCCACCTGGTGCCCTCCAGATGTTTTGGATTATAGTTCCTATCAGAATTCCCTATGCTGGCTGGCACTGATGGGAATTGTATTCCCAAACATCTGGAAAGCACCAGGGTGGGGAAGGCTGATTTAAAATATATATTTTAATCCCAGCCTTTACTTATGTATATTTGCCAGGGTGGCATGAGTGGGATCATGAGAACAATAAGAACCAGCAAAACATTTCAGAAAAGTTCCAAGATGATGAAATGTTCAAACTATAGCAAAAACAAGCACACACCTTCACTTTTCACCTTCAGATTCATCTCTCTTGCTCCATCTAACAAGGCCTGTTTATCAGCCTGCTTCATAGCCGAAAAAATAAATATCTATGACTGGAAGAAACTCTGCAGATGCTCAGAGGCACTCTCCCCCCCCAGCGTGTTTGCCAGCCAACATCCATTTCAATGGATGAATATCTCACCCTTGTATGTTGCAGAGTCTTGGCACTGAAACTGAGCCCTGTACTTGTCCCATATCCTCCTCCCCCCTCAGCATCACCTGCTTTGTGCAGATTGTAACCCCACCGGAAAGGGACCAAGCTGCCCCTGTGGTCTGGCTAGTGGTGGGATTCAAGAAATGTAATAGTGGCAATGATGACAATACATTCAAGGGTTTCCTGTTCATGAGCTCCTTTCCCCTACAATGGCCTTTTTTGTTTTGTGGGAGAAAAGAAGCCAGTGCCCTGTTGGAAATGGGATTTTGCATATTGGCAACCCTAAAAGAACCATAGCCTCCTCCTTCTCCTCCTTCTCCTCCTCTCCCCCGCCCCCAAGTCCTCCTCTCTCCTTTTTGCTGTCTGTCTGGCTGCCATCCTTTGCCAGCTTTGTATAATAACTGCAGGAACAAAGGCGCTGTGGCCAGAAGGGGGATGAAATTGAATGCAGATTTTCCAGGTGGTTTCATCCACCCAAAAGCTGAAAAGCACCTGCGTGCTCTTGGCAGAATGGGAGTTCGGCTAACAATAGAGCCATTTTGTGGGGGCGGCCATGAGGGAGAAGGAAGAAAGGCTAGGATCCATCACACACACAAACATCATCACCTTTGCAAGCTGAGTGGTTGTTGTTTTATTCTGAATGGTTCGGGTTTTTCAGTTTTTATGCAAAAGAAGCAGATAGGGGCTCCTGTGTGTTAAGAAACAAAAAGGCACAAATGGTGATGTAGGACAGAGTAGCCCATCATTCCAGCCTGAAACAGACCATGAGTGAGGCTAGTAGTCTAGTCTGCACACAAAGCCTTCCTTTGCTTCTGTGATCAAATGTGCAAACCCTGATGGGAGGTGAGGCTTTCCTGTGCTTTAAGATGTCCACTAGTTCACCAGTCATTACCCTGACTTCCTTGTCCACAAAGATAGGAGTGGTGATCCTTTTCCCTCTTGTAAATGATCTTTACCTTTCATATAGGATTTAGTTACACTTGAATGGAAGGGATTTTACTGCTGAATTAACACTTGCGAACCTATCATCTCCCCACCTTTCTGACACCTTGCAACTTTGCTGTGCCTAGGAGAATAATTATTTTGCAGTTTTCTCCATCTCTTCCTCCCTCTCCCCTGCCCCCTAAATCTAAAGGTTGATCTGTGCTGATGTTTCAGGGAAATTATCTACATCCTGCACCCAAAACCAGTGCCTTTCCAGTGTTGAAGAGAATGTTGGTATGAACCTTCCAAAAATGCTTTGGATGGTTGCTTCTGTGGTTGGGTTAGCCCTGGGTGCTGCCCTGCACAATTCCCAGGGCTTTAAAAAAAGGGGGGGGGTTCATAAAAGTTGACATTCTTTGGATGCCAATTTTGGCCATAGAGAGCCAAGGCTGACTTTGTCAGGGCAATTGTTCAGAATGCAGCAGGTTCGGTTACCTTCATTTCAGTTAACATGAGGTAGTCCTTTAAAGTAGCCCTCTCAACCTGGTGCCCTCCAGCACAGCTGTAGTCCAAAGTGGCTGAAGTTGGGAAAGGATGCTTGAGGATGTGTGAAGCACTGCACATACCTAAACCTTATGACGGCCTTGCAAGACACTTTGAAATAGGTTAGGCAGTGAGTTTCATGGCATAGTAAGGATCTGAGCCAGCACCCGTGGTTGACATTTTTATGCCTGTAACTTGAAATCCTAGTTTCTCTGTGTGGCTGCATTGGCCCTGCTGGGTAGCAAGAGGAGGAATTGTCTCCTCTGTAATCCTGGTGTCTTTATGGATGCTGGGATGCTGATAAATCCACCCTTGCTCATTCCTCTGCCTTGCCAGATCGGATGGCCCAGCTGGCAATATTTTTAACCCTTCTCTGATGTGCATTGGCTCCTTCCAGTCCAGCTCTGAACAGCTGGGGGTGGGGAAGGGGTGGGAGGGAGGTGAACAGGGTAGCTATTTTGTTTTCCTTGTTGGATGCTTTCCAGGCCCACTTAAATTGTTGCTGTTGCTGCCACTGCCTTGCTGTTTTGAGGGCCAGCATCACCCAGCAGACTGATTCCTCTTCCTCAGCTTTTTTGTTGTTGTTCAGTTGTTCAGTCGTGTCCGACTCTTCGTGACCCCATGGACCAGAGCACGCCAGGCACGCCTATCCTTCACTGCCTCCCGCAGTTTGGCCAAACTCATGTTAGTAGCTTCGAGAACACTGTCCAACCATCTCATCCTCTGTCGTCCCCTTCTCCTTGTGCCCTCCATCTTTCCCAACATCAGGGTCTTTTCCAGGGAGTCTTCTCTTCTCATGAGGTTTAAGTCATGGCACCAGCACCTCCAGGGGGCAGTGTTAGAACTGGGGCTGTGGGCAATTCTATCCAGTGGTTAAGAGAGCAGCAGCACCTGGGCCAGAGAGACACCCATTTGGCTGGGTGGCCTTGCACCAACATCTACTGCTCAGCCCATAGCGTGTTTTTCTTTCCTCCAGGTGCTTTGCATCATTGGTTCCTACCTGTGCCTCCCATTCATGACTTTCCAACTAAGTGCCTCATTAAGCAGGCACTAACCTCTGCACCTTTGTTCTTGGTTGGATGGACATCCTGTGCTGCCCCTCACCCAAAATACCCCACTGTTGCTGCTCTTTTCTTATCAAAGCCTTTTCTTATAAAATAGCATAGAATATACACATTTCTACCTATTCATCCATCCTAACAATAGATGCCAGGCTTTTCCAGGGTTGGCAAAGTGGTGATGGTATATTTCTTCTAACAGTGGAAATGCTGCCAAGATTAAGGTTTGCATGGCACCCACCCACCTTGCTTCTATGGGTGGTGCCTGTGGGTGTGTATATAAGGGTGAACAAATGATCTGTTGTTGTTTTCCAGTTACCTGACCCAGTGAGCTCAAGAAAAGGAAGGCTATGTGTGTGTGGCGGGGGGATTCCATGCAGAAAAAAGGGCCCCTGGTCTTCTCCATCTGCAAAATGGAAGTGAGAGGACAAACAAGATGTGCCTTGCATGTTAATAGTGCTTTATAACAGAAGACTGAAATGAATTAGGCATTAATCAATGTAATTGACTGCAGAGTTAAAACTGTGGTTGAGTTGGGGCTCTCCCATGTGAAATTGTTGCTCTTCTTAGAAGCCAGTTGAATTGGGGGGGCAAGGGAAGGGCTCTGAGGCCCCGTTCCCCCTGAAGTTTTTTTTTGGGGGGGGTGCCTTAGGCATCTCCCATTAATGTTCTCATGGGGGGGGGGAAAGAGAGGAGGCAAAAGGGTTTGGTGTGCCTTCTTCTGAAAGGGAGGTGCATAATGTAACCCATCTGTGTTCTTCTCTGGTTGTTCAGGAAGAAGTTAGCTTGCTCTCAAATCCTTTCCAATGCCTTGTCCAATGAGTGCAGAGGCCCTGGCATTATCAGCAAGGTTTAATTATTTTAGCTTAAACTTTAATCAAACCAGACTGAATTAATTAAGTCACTTTATATTTAGACTCCTTGTATTTAAATGTTCGCTTATGGTTCCTCCCCTTTCTTGCCAGCATACGCCTAGGCACCGAGCACATAAGTAACAAGGGGATGGCGCTGAGGGTGGCAGGCCCCTTCCTAATGTGTGAATGTGCAGGTGCTGCAAATAGATCTGTATGCAAGCAGAGATGTTCTCCAGCTCCAGTAAGAAGTCTTAATGTGTTGTGTCAGGCAACACCCTTCTTACTCAAGGAATAAAAGTGCTTTGGAAGAGAAGCCAGCAGGAACCCAGACAGCCTCTGTTTGCCAAAAGCAGCATCAGCCAAAGAATCTTGCCATTGTTCGTTCTGTGGAAAACAGGGGAAAAAAACCTGATAAACCATGACCTTGGCCTTTTGGTGGGAGGTCGGTCTTGCAATTTGCACACTCTCTCTCTGTCTCTCTCTCAGGATGGTAGGATGGGAGTTGATGCTGAACTCAGTTTCTCTCCTGTTAGTTAGCTTGCTTATTTGTTAATTAATTTTCTGCCCAACCCTTGCTCTGAAAGGAGCACAGGGCAGTAAGCAACAAGGTAGTAAAACAATGCAATTACAATAAAATAAAAACCTCTTTATAAACATTAAGGCCACCTAAAAACATTTTAAAACAGCTGCATATCCTCACAGCAAATAATTACAAAGTTGCTGGGAAGAGCATCTTTTCAGTCAGCAAATGCCCCCTGAATGTAAATTGGACACACCATACTAGGGAGGGCATTCCTAAAATGGGGATCCACCACCAAGGAGGCCTTGTTACAGAGAAACATGAGCTGGGCAGCACCACAATCAACAAGGTATCCCCTTCTTGATTGTGCTAATAAGTTTTCCAGGCCCAGAATGTCCTATTTGGGGGAAGGGCTGTTGTGAAAGGGATGCTGTGCAGTTTTGCCACGGATTCTTCTTCTGGCTGCATCAGTATAGGAAGCTAGTAGTTCCTCATCAATGTTCCCTTGCCAGTGCAAGGAAGCAAATAATTATCAAGTGATGGAAAGACAGGCCTATCCCCATGGCAGAGCAGTCTAACCAGTCCAGACCACTAGTGGCCCACAAAGAGGGAGCAGGTACCCAGGCTGGAGTCTTCTCCCAGGACTTGTTTGCAGTGCAAAGTTCAGCCCTGCAACATGCAAAGTAGCAATAAGCAAGAATGCTTCTGCTTATGTGCTGAGTGTTTCTCCAATGGCTAACCACAGTTAGCACTCATGCACAGCTGGGAAGAGTGAAAAGGAGGAATGGGAATCCTGGAAGGACCACCTGATCATATAACAGGGCCATTCTCCATAGAGTTCAGAGCACAGAATGCCCCAAGCTGAGAGAAGGCAGATGCAGATTCAGTAACTGGAGGATGTGAGCCAAGCACCTGTCCACTGATTAATGATTGCTAGCATTTCAGCACTTTAGAGCAGCCTTTGTGGTAGCTGAGGCTGATGGGAGTTGTAGTCTGACCAGGTCGGCAAAGGCTGCTTTAGATGGGTGGGCATTCGTGTTCGCCTTCTTAACAGCTCTCAAGCTGCCCTGCCTGCTGGAAGGCAAGTTGGCCTTGTGTTTGGGGAAATGTGTGCGTATCTGATTTGACCCTTTGGTAAACAATGTAAAAGGATGCTTCATCAGCTCCCATTGCTTGCCACAACCTTCCTGTTGTGGAAATCAATCAGCAGCTGAGTTTGCCATGCAGAGTAGGGAGGGAGAGTTGTGTTTCCTGCAGGGTGCATCCCAGAATGGGCAGCAGCTGTGAGCACTGTAGTGTTTGGCATGGCAAGCCAAGAGGCTGTTTACTTAGCAGCTCTGCAAAGTACACGCTTTATCTGAGGTTGGCATCACCAGGGCGCTTTCGGTTCCCGACAACAAACTAGTCATTTATGTCCACTTACATACTTTCCAAAATTTGAGGCGACACAGTTTCAGAGACTAAGAATGAGCAGGTGACTCATGAGCTGGAGGCTGGCAACAGAGGTTATTTTCCTTAAGAAAAGGAAAAGGAGATAGAAGAGTGTATGTTGTATGTACAATTGGGTGCCCAGGGCTCAAATTTGACATCTATCGCCTGGAAGCTCTGTTCCAAAATCTCCAGTCTGTTAAAGCAAGCTACTTAGTGGCAAGTGGAATGCACTTGGTACATGTTTAAAAGAAAATTAACCTTAAGGAAACAAGCCCAGGGTTTAGTTCAGCTGAATGCCAACCCAGATGAAGCATCAGAGGGGGCTCTTAATCAGGTGGGAGACCCAGGAGGGGCCTGAAGTGCAGATGGAAGATTGCAAACAGAATGCCCAAGGACTGGATGAGCTGCAAAGGTGGGAAGCTTACATAGGAGTCTCCCAGCCAATCAGAAGGCCAGGCAGGGTTTCAGTTTAAGGAATAGATGAAGGCATGGCAGTGGGAAGGGTCCACCACTCCCTGGGATAGCTGAAGGAGGGCCATTCTTCAGTGTATCATCTAGTGCTGGAGAATGAGCAATTTTAGGTACAAATTCTTCAAAAAAATTAAATGTTGGGCAACCAGGAGGAATGGCCACTGAGAGGGTGAGTTCTGGGCAAGTAGGAAGCCCAACTGTGGCAGTTCACAGCTGAGTTGATGGAATGGCCCTAATCCTGTCACTTGAAGTGGCTTTTGCTGGTGCCAAATGTAACATCTGAGGACACTGAAATGTATTGTATTGTAATGACACTGAATGGTATTGTAACCAGGATTGCAAGGCATGGGTTGCTGTAATATATAGACCAGTTTTCTTCCACTACTCCCCAAAGGAGCTAGAGCAAGGGCTTGCCACCACCAATGTGAAATGATATTCCTTCCAATGGCAGAAAGAGAAGCTTGTATTGGAGCTGCAACTTTCTTTCACTGGTGTTGTGCTTCCTTATTTTCTGTGGATGAAATATGCTCCTTAAATGGACCATTCCAGACTGTAGGGCTCCAGAAACTTCCTGGTTTTGTTGCCTGGTGGTTGCTTAGCATCTGGCAAGGCTTGATCTGTGCCTGGTGGGCTTCAGTCAATTTGGTGAGCAGGTTTAATCCAAGCAGTGCATCTTAGGAAATTCTGTTGCATCGCTTGCAGAAATGCTAACTCTGGCTGTTGGGACAAGGCCACCTTCCTTTAACCACAATCTGCAAGAAGAGAAGAGGCTTTTCTTCTTAGGAAAGCAGGATTGTAAGGTGCCTGAGACCTGACATGAAATCAGTTTGAAATCTGTCATGAGCAAAGCAGATAAAAGGAATTGCCCAGTGCAGTGCAGTTGGGTGGGATTAGCCTGGCAGCTTTTGTCTAGAGCACGTTTGGAGCTGAGGGTTTAGCCTTGTGTCACAGCTACCCCCTATGTCCACAGAAATGTAATTTCCTCCCCTGAAAGATTGGTGCAGGCAGAACTGCTGGATCTAGGCTAGAAGCGGTTGAATGGAGGAGGAAAGATAAAGTAAATCCCTTGTGTTTCGTAAGTACTAGCCGAGCGTGAGTGAAGGAGGGGTTTTAAAATAAATTATACAAATCCCGCTTCTTTCGTAGGAGGGTGTGTGCTTGTGTGGAGGTGCAGTGTTAAGTTCTGAATTAGCATAATCACAGAGAGCTGAGCACTGGGATAACTTTAATGCTCCTGGCTGCGGTTGCGGAGGAGCACCTCCCTGTGAAAAACTTTGTGCCTGGGAATCAGCCATGCCGTGCTCGGGTTGACGGGAGTTGTAGTCTTAAGACATCTAGTGGGTACCAGTTTGAGGAAGATTGCTGCAAAATCTCCATAACTATCCTTAAAAAGAAGAAGCGGATAAGATTGTAAGGTCACTGGACTCTCTGACAAAAAAGCAAAAAAAAAGGTGCAGTACATTTATGAACTTCCAAGAACCATAATGGCTAACTAGAACTTCCAAGTGCAGAGGCAGCCTACCAGTAATACCAGAAGCCTGGGACAAACTGTGAGGATCAGCCTATTTCCCTCCTGACCTGCTTGTGGCCTTCAAAGATGCCTCTGGTTGCTCATTGTTGGAAACAGGATGCTGGGCTGAGATGGACCTTTGGCCTGACTCAGCAGGTGTCTCCTTACATCATAGTTGTGTGTTAGCCAAAACTGCCCCCTCATCTTTCTGCTATAACCCCATCATAGTCCAGCCAAAGATCGCTGAATGAGCCTAGGAAATCGGGGGGGGGGGGTTGTTTGAATCAGAGTCTGCTTCCACTGCCATGGGCTTAGCCTTGGAGTGTGTGAATTAATGCTGGAAGATTCAGGGCAGATCAAAGAAAGTACTTCATGCAGCATAGGCCTATAGTCAAATTATGGAACTTGCTCCCCCCCCCCGGGAGGCAGTGATGGCTACCAACGTGGATGACTTTGAAAGATTAGTCTAAATCCACAGAGGGGAGGGCTATCAGTGGCTACTAGCCATGATTCCTATGCTCTACCTCCACAGTTGGAAGCAGCAATGCTTCCATTGTGCATGAGCTGTGCTTGAGGGTTTCTCACAGGAATCTGGTTGGTCACTATGAGAAAAGGATGTCCACCTACGCTGGACTAGGTGAGCCTGATCCAGCAGGCTGTTCTTATTCTAAAGAAGTGAACATGTTACTGGGCACGTGCTGAGTGAATTCTCACCACTGAGCAGCCTCAGGCCCCTCACACACCAAGGTGGAATAGTGAAGAATGCCTTCTAGGCCAATATTGAGTCTGGTCCCCTCACATTTTAGAAATTAAGTCTTGAGGACAGTGCTTTGCTTTGCTGCTTACTTCCAGCTGCTAAGTTGCATTAAGAGGGACCTAAAAATACACATCCAAATAGCCTCCTGATGTGGCTTGCCCGTGCAAGCAGTTTGTGTTGTTGCCTGGAGGAGCTGTTGTGCAGTTGTTTAGCAGATAGGGGCAAGGAGGGTGCTGAAGTCTGCAAATGGGCAGTGTGGAGGGAGGTTGCACGAGGCAAGGCCCATAAGCAAAATACAGGCTGTGTTGTATACTTTTGCATGCCCAGCAAGCCCCATATATGGAGGTGCTCTGCCTTCTGAAGGAAAAATAGGGAGTTTTGCTCTAATCCTTGGTGCCGTGTAACCATCAACAGTCTTCTTATGCCTTGTTTGTGAAACACAACCCACAGTTTAAGACTTGAGCTTCAAGCTTTAATTGATTTAATCAGTAGATCAATCAACTAAATCTTTTGCTGATGAATCCATGGGAACAGATTTTAATTAGCAGAGTTAAAAAAACAAAACACTTACCGGTACCTATTTTCTGAGGCTATTTTGAGTACAGTGTGCCACTGTCATAAAAAATGAGAAAAAGAAAACATTGAAGGTGGTCTTTTCCTGTTAATAGTGTGCTTTAAAATGCTGCTGTCTCTGTATAGCACAAATATTTTAGACTTTGGGATCTCCTGCCTGAAACCCTGGAGAGTCCCTGCCAGTCAGTATAAACAGTACTGTGCTAGATGCGCCCAAGGGTCTGAGTCAGGAACATAGGAAGCAGCCTCATACCACCTGCCTTGTGAGTTATCAACTGCCATTCATTAATTGCTCAACAGCCCTACCTAAGATCAGTTTGTAGGATTAATTTGCTCAGTGGCTCACCAGAGCACAGTCCTGGAATCTGCTTGTAGCTCTGTGGCTACAAGCCACATTCCCCAAACATGTGGATTAACACTGTGCTTCTGAGCATGAAGACTGCTTTCCATCCACGGCTGAGCTACTACAGCAAACCCTGCAATCCATTTAATAATGCGGGGACCCAGGTGCAACAGTGGGCAATGTCCCAGCTCCTCCTTTTAAAGAAATGCTTTGTGAAAAGCTGCTGGCTACAGAAGGAAACCATCCTAACCAAGTTATTGTCCTCCAGGCATTTTGGACTACCACTTCCAGCAGCCCCAGCATCACATGGCCATGCTGGTGGGAGTTGTAGTCCAAAACATCTGGAAGGTGCCAGGTTGGGGCTGCTCGAACCTTTGCTGTGCATGTGGACTTGGGAGTTTGCTTGAATTTGCCTAGGGATTCTTTGCTCACCAGGCATACTGTAGTCCCACAAATAAACTGAAATTAGCAGACGTGCCTTTGGCTTGTTCTCCCTCTCTCTCACGCCCTTCCTTTTCAATTGTCGCTAGGGGATACAGAGTCTGGAAGTTCCATCATCAGGTAAATATAATTCTGTGCCACAGCTGGTTGCTTAGCTGGTCTTTCTACATCACACTGCAAGAAATGCAAAAGGAACCATAGTCCCCATGGATCCCTCAGAAATCCTGTACTCTGGCCAGGTCTCCTACACCTGGGCCAATCTTCTGGGTGCTCAGAGCATCTTATTGGAAGGACCCCAGAACACTCAAAGTGCTGAAGATGGTCATAAGGAAGTAGCCATTATTCATTTAAAGGAGTGTCCTCTTGTTACGAACCCAAAAGGATTTCCCACCACCAGGTAAAATGTCCCTCCAGGTTTTTGAAAAACAGATATAGGAGAAGGGAGGCATTAGTTCCTACACACGCCCCTCCCTGTTCTCTCTCCAGGCAAGGAAGAAGCATTATCCAAGTTCAAGGACACATTTCAGCCAGGCAAAACTGCTCTAGGATAGTGGCTTTAGGCAGGGCCAGTGAAAGGTGTGGCCTGTGGAAACTTCCTAGGACCAGAAAGTGAGGGCTGCAGTATTTAGACTCCAGGTTCCCTACCTCTATCTTAAAGAATTAGTTGGGGCGGGGAAGAGATATTTCAGATTCTTAGTTGCCAGAGCTGAAATTTTAGAGACCATTTCAAGGAAGTGGGTG
The DNA here is from genome assembly GCA_900245905.1 of Lacerta viridis. Taxonomy (NCBI): domain Eukaryota; kingdom Metazoa; phylum Chordata; class Lepidosauria; order Squamata; family Lacertidae; genus Lacerta; species Lacerta viridis. The sequence continues at coordinate 35,257 of OFHU01001951.1, forward strand.
GAGTGGAAGAAATGTTACCATTCTTATATGTGGGCATCTTGTGTGAGTTGTTGCTACTTGGAATTTTTCCAAGACCGTCAAGTAGGCTTGAACTAATGCCAGTTCAAAGCAAATATTTCAGCTTCAAGAGAGTCAGTTTGTGTGATGAAGGACAGACCAATTTTGATGTCAGTATCTTTATGTGCATATTTGATTTTAGTGGGGAAGGGGATAGGCCTACATTCCCTCTTCCAAGAAGGAGGGGAATGAATGTATATTGGCACTCCTTTTGTTGGCATGTGACCTGATGAGGAAATAGCCAAAGAATTCCTGGCTGCAAACTCAACACATCGTCCTTTTATAAGCGAGGGGGGAAACCTCACTTTGGAATTCCTCAGATTCTTCCTGCAGGAAGCTGGGAGAGCCGTTAAAAAAGAAAAACTGGCCCTGCGCAATTGGAGGCAGTTTGAACAGCGAAGGCGGTGGTGGTACATGAAGGGCCTGCTTTGGTGAAACTACTGGCCAGATTATTGTTGCAGCTGCATCCAATTATTACAGCTAGCCTAGACGTTCTTCTGTGACTGTAATGTCTGGCTGTCTACTGCACTCTTGAGCCAAGCAAGGGAAAGGCCAGAAAGGGGGTCTCTGTGCGCACGCAAAACAGTATATTGGCTGGTGGTGCTCTGTGAAGAGAGGAGGCTGGGCAATCTCTCTAACCCTGTATGCAGCCATTGCTATAGGGCTTTTTGGTGGTGAAATTTCCTGTTTGGTATAAATGATGCAATGAAATGTTGGTTAATGAGATGAATACTCTGTGGCACCAGAATCCAAGCAGATAATCTGAATCACCTTGACTTGGCCCATCCCTTAACTGTTTGCCAAGTTTTCTCCCTCGCCTTGGGGGAGGAAATCATATTTAAAGTTTGATTTGATTGACAAGAATTGCTCCTCCCCCAGAATTGCCTTGCTTAGATTGTGCACCTGCTCTCTGCAGCATACCTGTGGCTTGGATTGCTTTGGTTGATTGTGGGAGGAAGCTCCTAGGAGGGTAATTTCTTGGGTAGGAGTGTGAGCTATGTTTGCATGGAAAGTGAATTGCACTCACCCACTTCTCCCCCCACCCATACAATCAGGGTTCAGTTGCTGCTTTTAATCACAACCTTGCAGGTTTTGTGGGGAGAAGATGCGTGAATGTGCTGTTGCAGATGAGGCAACTGCTTTTTGCTCTTTGGCCTTGATTTCTAGATCGTATCATGGGGAAATCTGTGCTTTGTCAAGTGTTCACTGTGGGTTCCTCAAATCAAGGTAGACAATCTTCCCTGAAAGAGTGTTTGCCCCGACTACCAGCAACTTTCTTCACCAGCCACAGAGTGTTGCAGGCTGTGCTTTTGGTTTCGAGGGAGAAGCCCAGGACACCTGGTATGAGCTGAGAATGATGCCCTGCTATATGACAAGGTGGGCAAAGTTCAATGTAGAAAAGCTTGAAAACTGTGTGAATACAAGGAGTTGAACTATTGAGCATTAAGGATTCAGGGCCTCATTGGGGCAAACGCCTGTGCAAAGTTTCTCCTGCCAGCTCCCGCTGAGTCCTTCCTTGCTTTGTGCAGCATTGCTAGAGCTAGAAACCTTTGACTTTGCTTGCTCTTGGTGCTTTGTTTCTGCAAATAGTTGTGTAGCAGGGAAGCCAGATTGGCAGGGAGTGACTTACTTGTTGAAGAGGAAGTGTTTGCACATGGTCAGAGGCGCTCCAGCCAGGGGCTCTTGCAGTAAAAACAGGTATGCTGTGAAGATCCATGGCCCAAACTGAGCCTCTGGATGAGCCACTGCATGTCACTGCAGAGCTGATCTTTTCACTCCTTGGGGTGATGCTGCATTGCTGCCTACATTTCACCCCACCTTTGGGATGTGTGTGTGTGGCAGCAGCATGACCAAAATGTGCTGTGATTCATTAATACAACCCCACCCTAGCCACAGCTAAAGTGGGAAGCTTGCTGCATTTCCTCGCCATCTGACCCCACTTACCTGTCTCCATTCATATTGCCCTGAAAATTTAAAGGAGGCATGGAGAAGAATCACAGCTTTAGTAAGGCTTTACTCCTTACTAACCGAGGCTCACTCTTCACATGCTTTTGTTGGGAAGTGTACAGTACCATGAGGGCTGGTTGTGGGTGTGATGTTGTGTGAGAAAGGCCCCCAAAAGAGGAACTCTTTTATTCTTTGTTTCACAGGGCTTAATCCTATCATGTAGTTAGAAGCAGGTTATGTTGGGTCTTTGCTATGGCCCTCCTAAAATGTGTGTGTTGCAAGGGAAATGTCAGGCAAACGCCTTTGAAATCCAACTATGAAACTTTGGCCCCATTTGAAATATCCTAGCATACCTTTGTACAGATATTTCCACATCTTGACCCTGTCCTGCTGTTTTCTCACATGCACACCTGTGCTTTTAAAAAAAATGGAAGTGAGGATGCTTTCATACACAGTGTTGTCAAAGCTGTAAGGTTGCAAGAGATTTAGATGACCTGCAACTCCTTAGCCAACTGCTGGATAGCAAATAAGAGCTAAGGAAGAGGGATTTACTCTACACAGGTACCTCCCCTGCTCCATCATATTAATAAGCTTATTTGCAAGTTAGTTCCCCTGCCCTCTCCTGGAAAAACCCAAAGTCAGCAATTTATAATAGTGGTTTTGTATGCCTAGGTACTATCATTTCCTCCCCCTGGTTAAAATTGCAGCTTTGTGAGGATTGTTTGCTCTGCACTCTGCACATGTTCAGGCGGCGCGTTCTCACTCTCCAACGAAACGGCTCTACCATCTTTGCGGCACCAGTGTGCTACTCGAGGCAGAACCTTATATTTCTCTGGTTTGGGGGACGGTTGTTTGCCGAAGAGGGTGGAGAGAGATTCGCTGGCAGTCGTGCGGGCGGTTGCTGATCGCAAGGCGTCTCTCCCCGCCCCCGCTCCCCAAAAAGTATTGGCTTCCGCGAACCGGAGTCAGCGGAGGGGCGCGCTGGAGGGAACCAGGGCTCCGCAGCTCTTTGTCAAGGGATTTGCGCTGCGACCCCCGCCCCAGGCGAAGGGGGCAGAGGAGGAGGGGAGACCCAGACAAGGCGGGGGAGGGGTTGCTTCTCCCCTTGAACCAGCAAGATTCCTTTTCTCCCCCGCGGACCAGGCTCGTGCCCTGGCGAGCGCGCGTGGGGCTCAGCGTCCAGCCGCCTTTTCCGCTGCTGAGCGGCCGGGTCCTTGACTGGCGGGGCTGGATTTCCGCGCCTCGATCCGACCGTGGCCGTTGGCTTCGCCGAGCCCGCCTGGGGCTCACTAAGGCCGCCCCCATCCTACCTCCTCCCCGCCCCTCCCGTTCCGCCTCGCCTTGCCTCGCCTGCTGGTCCCCGCCTCCTTCCTCCCTTCCCTCTCTCCCTTCCCCGCCCCCCCCACCACTCGGCGCGTCCCCTCCCCTCGGAGTTGGCAGCTCGTTGGCCCAGCCGGAATCTCGCAGCCGTTGGCGCTGAGGGCCGGAGCTCTCCTGCCGGAGTTGGGCTTCCCGGGCGGGGGGCGGACTGCTGCTTGGTCTCGCCCCGCCGGCCCTCCTCCAAGGGCGAGGAAGAGGAGCGGCTTGCCAGCCAGCCAGCCGTCGCGCGCTCTGCATCCCTCCATCCGAGCGAGCCTCGCCGCGCAGCCTTTTGTTCCCCCGGCAAGAAGTTTGTGCGCTGAGAAGGGCCGTGACAGCTGCAGCCCCGTTCGGGAGCACAGAAGAGGGGGCGGCGGCGGCGGCGGCGGCGGCTCCTGCTCCTGCTCCTGCTGCTCGCTTGACATGCAGCCCACGGCTCTGCTCGGCGGGGACGGCTGCCGGGGGAGGCGGGTCCCGCTCTTGCCGCCGCCGCCGCCGCGACGCACAAAAGGCTCCAACTAAACTTCCCTCCTGGAGAGCGAGCAGGCGGGGAGAGCTCCGTCTGCGCGGCCCGAGTATGGCAGGGGCCGAGAGCCGCCCGGCGGAGAAGACACCGGCAGCCGGCTGTCCCGGCCCGTCCCCTGCGGGGGCCCTTCTGCTTCTGTCCTCCGGCTGCCACCGCCCTTGAGCAAGGGAGGAAAGCCGAGCAGACTTCGCCAAGAGATCCCCGGTCGCTCCCTGACTGCGCGGGGAGACCTGCCTGCCTACCTTCCGGGGCCTTTCCTAGCGGCGCTGAACCAGCTATCCCGCCCGCCCGCCGAGGATGCTGGGCAGACTGGATGCGCCCGACGTCGCCCGGCATGAAGAACTTCCTGCGCTGGGACCGCGAGGGATCTCCGCCGCCAGGCGTAGTCCGAGCCAGCCGCGCCGCGCTGAGGGGCCGGCGAAGCAGCCTCTGCAAAGCGCAATTCTGCCCGGGCATGGAGGCGCGCGGGAGGCCGGGCCTTTGTTCCGCCAGGAGAGCGCGCTCTGCGGCCGCCTTCCCGAGAGCTGGCCTTTTCCTTGCCGCCGCCGCCGCCGCTGCTGAGCTTCCGACCGGGGCGCCCTCTGGAAGAGGCTTTGTCGGAGCGGCCTGGAAGACTTGCCTTAAGGAGAGCAGCCCTACCGAGCAACCGGAGGAGGCGGAGGGCTTGCAAATAGCGATCGGCAGAAACGGCTTTATGTGTTGGCCTTGGACTGCTAGCGTTTCCGCAGTAGCCATGGAATGCCTTGCCTCTTTCAAGGACTTCCACGGTGGAAGATGACTTCTCTCTGGAAAGCTCTGTAACTTCTGTGGAATACAAAATTGTGGCCTCCCAAGTCGTTATTAGGGATTTTCAAAAGACACCCTGCTCCACCTTAATCTATTTCTTTTTGCTTGTGAGGCAGGGGAGGGTTTTTTTGCTTGTTGTGGGACTCTTCTCTGCGGGGTTCCCCCCCCCCATTCTATTCTATTCTGTTTTATTATTATTTTGAAAAGTATGGGCAAGCCACTCAGCAGGCCTGACTGTTTAAGGCAGAGTCCTGCTTGCTTGGGGAAAGGAGAGGATGAGGATGGGTATATAGAAGACTGTTACGTCCCTCAGAGGTCCATCTATGACACCATGAGGATAAATGAGCAAATCGATCAGGGGTCCAAGACTAGCCAGCCTTCCAAGAGTACCCTTGAAAAAGGGGATGGCAGCACAATCTCTAGCAATGGGACTTTAGGGGCACCCAGTGTCTTTGAATCAAAGGCACCTGAGAGCAAAAAGTTAGACGAGAGGGTCATTTTTGATGCCTTGAAACTTAGTAGTGATGTCTCCAAGTCAGCACTGGCCCCCCCAAGGCGGCGGCCAAACCTGGAGAAGAAGGAGAATGTCAACAGGCGGTCGTGGAAGTCCTTTATGCCACCCAATTTCCCCGAGTTTGCTGAGAGAATTGAGGCCTCATTGAGTGAAGTCTCAGAAGCTGGAGTTTCCAACCCATCCTTGCAAGAGAAGCAGGAGTCCATTGCCATGCTGGCAGAGAGCCCTAGGCAGTCCGACCAGGGGGAATGCATGTCAGAGCCGTTGACCCTGGAGCACATTCCCAAACTGTCTGGAGTTCCAGAAATTCAGGAAGTGAAGCAGCTAAGCGAAGCCTTCTGCGAGTTGTCTCAGGATGAGTGCCAGCCCCTTCTGGGACCAGAGGACATGGTAGTTGACCTGACCAGTGACAGGCGGCGGGACCACAGGCTCTCAAGCGCCACGTGGCCAAGGGTGATGAAAAATGCCATCAGAGCAGGCCTTGGCAGCGGGCATCATGACACCTTGGAGGCAGACAACACAGACTGTGTCATAGAAACGGTACCACTGTCTCCTTGCCTGAGTGAAGAGCTCCTGGACCCAGGGATGAGCATTCTCATTGCCCCCAACCTCCGGGAAAAGACTGAGTCGGAGCTGAGGTTTGAGGAGGATGAGCGATTGATCATGATGGAGGCTGGGGAGGAGTGGGAGGAAGGCTTGCTGTCAGGGAAGGCTGCTGAGAAAAGAAGTTGTTACTTGACAGGTATTTCTGAAGAAAAGGAACAATTAAGTGTTCCAGCCGTGACAGTTACGGAAGCTGTAGAGAGTTTTACTGGTGTCCAAGGGACCTCTAACCACCCATCTCACTGGCAAGAGCTGTGGGATGACTCACAGCTGCGAGCTGTCAACTCTGCTCCCGTTCCCCAGGAAACGCACCAAGACTTAAACGCTACTCTTGAGGAGGAGGAGGAGGCTGGTGCCTGCAATGCTGAAGCTGTAGCAGCCGAAGTGGAAGAGGAGGAATTTGCTTCTGGCCTAGAAGCCTGTGCCAGCTCTCTTGCCCCAGAGCAGTTCTCTGACACGGATTCTGTGCAGATGTTCCTTGAACTAGAAAAGCTTTGCATGCTCGAAGAAGGAGGGGATGGAGTGGCTCCAGGTGATCTGGAGGTACAGGATGCTAATCAGTGTTCAGAAGGGCTGGACATGCAGAAGGACTTGGCAGGAACCTCCCAGCCCTTGACGTACCTTGAAGTCAGCATGGCAGACTCTGCTGTGGTCTCAGATCTGGAGGACTTTGATGCCACATGTGGTTCTCAAGCAGTAAGTACAGCAGAAGCTACCCTTTCAGAGTGCTACTCTGAACGGGAAACTTCTGGTGACTCTGAAAAGGTGACGTCTTCCAGTCCTCCGCTTGAAAAAGATGCTGTATCCCAACAATCACTCTCATCCTTAGTTAGTCAAATAGAGGAGTATGGGGCAGAACTGTTGGCTGGTCACGACCCTGCAGAAAGCCAGAGGGTCAAAGGATTGTTGGACTTTGCCATGGGTGAACCTGTGGCTTCAGTTGATTCCCCTTGCTGTAGAGAACCACCTCCTTGCATCCATGTTCTTGCCATAGGCAGAGAAACTGAGCAGCAGCAAATGCCGCCTGTCATTTGCTATGGAGCAAAGGAGGCATCCCCAAGCCATGATGAACTTGCCACAACTGCTGAGGAGCTGGACTCCCAGCCAGATTTTGACTTAGCAAAAGAGATGGTGGGCGCTGAGGGGAAAGAGCTGCAGCCTTGCGAGGAGCTCAACCCATCAGAAAGGACTGACTTCTCCAACTGGGATGTCCCAGAGCTGGTTTCTGAGGATGAAGTTGCAGAACTGGATAAAGAAAATCTCCTCTGTGGGGGCCATGTTGATGACATGGAGGACATAGATAGTTCCTGGGTGCCTTCACAAAGCGAGTTTGCATTGCATGACTCTGAGGAGCCTCTAAAACATGCAGGCTCCTCTGAGAACTTGAAGGCTGTGTGTCAACTTGAGCCTTTAACAAGGCTGTTGTGTGATGGAGAAGTGGCAGCGAGTGCAGCCCTTCTCCAGGAGGAAACACCAGAGATAGCTGAGCAGGGAGCAGCAGCAACAGCCAAAGGCAGCCCAGTGGAAGAGAAGAGATATTGCTTGGAACCTGGAGACTTGGAGTTCCTTTTTGGGCAGAGAGGGGACAGTGAGATAACAAAGGATGAGGATTGTAGTGCCAAGTTTGTGTGTACCAACTCACAAGCTTTTGTTGAAGACTTGTTTGCTGCACAGCCCAGTTCAGAAGACTTGGCCTCTGCTTTTGGAGAGGAATCTGCTTCTGTCAGTCCCCTCCCTATTGACAAGGCTTTTGATGCCCCTCCAGTTATCCCAGAGGAGCTTGCTGACCCCTTTCCTTCTGCTGGAGTGGGGCCTTTCATCACTGATGCTCCAGTAGCTGTAACATGTTCCCCCCTGCCTTTGCCATCCTCATTTGCTTCAACCCCAGAGGCAGGGGAGCCTGTTGTGGATGCTGCCTGTTTGTCCAGGTATAAAGAAGTTTGTGGTCAAGATGGCCTTCCAGGAGTCACTTCGGAGTCCAAAGCAGAGGACCTGATACCATTCTTACCAAATGCAGAGGAGATGCCCTCTGCTTCTGTGCCATTCTCCTTGGAAAATATGCCTCTAAATAGAGAGGAACGGCCTGCTCTGGAAGAGCTGGCCAATGCCACAATGTCCACCTCCACCAAGGATCCTGTTCAGGTGGCCCAAGGGATTAAAGGCCTTGCCATCTCTATGCCATTGGGTGCAGATGGTGTGCCAGAGGCACCAGAAGTTGGTTTCTCTCTGGCACCTGGAGCAGTGTGGGATACAGTTTGCAGCACACCACAGCTGCCCTCTTCTGCAGCACCTGAAAGTGGAGAGGAGGAGCTGACCTCTGCTGTGCCAGACTCAGAAAGTACTTCCTTTTCTTCCCTAGCTGCAGAAGGGCCTCCTGCTGAAACGGATGGATTGGTTCCAGATAATGAGGTATTTGTTTCCCCTGGTCCCCACACGCTGCCATATCGGACATAAAATTACTTTTTTTGTAGGAAGGGAGTTGGGGAGGAAGTGAGGAGTTAATCCATAGTTGACCGACTGATGTAATTTGGAGTACAAAGCATGCCTGACTTTTTCTCCCATTTGTTAAAATTGGGGTTCTCCTTCCCTTTGAAAGGGGGTTACATTTTGTAGGCAGATTTAATGGTCTTGGTAGAAACAGTGTTGGGTTGGTGGGTTTCTCTTTCTTTTTCTTTTCAGGTGTGGGGAGGTTTCCAAACAAGAACAAACCTGTCATTATCTTGCTTACGTAAAAATATTCTTGCCGCCGCCAGTGTCTTGAACTGACTTATTCAAGTAGCATTATGTTCATGCGCTCAGAAGCAAATTATACATTTTCTTCTAAAAGATTGTGATTAAGTGTGGGTAGCTGCAGAGCTGATAGATGGGAAAACGTGTTGCTAAGAGGGAAATGGTATAAGGCAAATTCCGGCTAACAAAATTACATAAATGATAAAAACCAACCAACTGCCTAGTCAAGGCTCTTTCAAATCCATAGCTGAAAACTTTTTCTTTAAATCTCCAATTAAAGAAGGGGTTTGGAAAAGAGAAGCTTTTATGCCAAGTCTGTTTGCAGCACCAAACGTCTATAAAAGGGCATTGTTTTCTTTTGGATACTGATTTTGACAGTTGTCAGCCAAGCTAAGCTAGTTTTTTGTACTTTTTAAACTGTCATGACGTTGGTCCCGTCCCCCCCCCCCCCGCCTAGGAACTTGGCTTGGTTGCAATTTCTCACGCTTCAGACAGTTGCACATTTCAAAAACAAGAAAAGTAGAAGTAGCCAGAGGCTTGAAGAAGGGCTATGATGTAGCGTTAAATTCACATGTGGAAAACAGTCTCCAACTGTGGGCAAAAGGCTGAGTTTTTCTCAGTGAAAAAATGCAGCACCCACAGCCAAGACTACAGTTCAGACCTGTAATTAGGAAGAAAAGCAGGGGGAGCAGGGGGTGCCAAGCTAAGCCAAATTGACATGAATTATCGCTCTGGGTTTATTACAGTCTGTCCAGCAGAGTCTGAGGAGAGAGAGCTATCTGAGGAGAGAGAGCTATTTGATAAGAAACATTCTCAGTCCCATGGTGCCCAGATTGGGAGATATTTGCTCAACACACCAGGGTCAAAACAGCCAGGGGAGTATATGGAAGGTGCTCTTAGCTGTTGCCATGGTTGGTTCTACAGGGGAGAAGAGAAACTGTGAGAGGTTATGGGGCACATTGCCAAACGAAATGTTGTGCTGCTCGGTATGAGATAGGATCTCCCAGTTTTTAATATGGTTCAAAGCAGCTGTGAGCCCCCAAACTGGATTGTTGGAGCTGCACTAGGGAGAGAGTGTTTAGTCGCTGCCGCTGCCACTCACTCGCCCATCTCATTGTTTTCCTGATCTAATACTCCATTCTCACTTTAGCCATGTGATGATGGGGCAAGTACATTAGGCAAGAAGGCATGACTTCTCCTGGCTTTCTGATTGGTGTGTCTGCATGATACATTTATTGCAAGTGTGTGTGTGTTGCATTTGCACTTGGATAAAATATAAAAACAGCTGTTAGGTAGGAGAAAGAGGTCAGCAGGTTTACCGTGAAGAGTGGGAACAGGATACTAGAAATGGGTCTTGAGAGAAGCATCTTGTAAATGAAAGCCTGGTAGCATCATTAGGAGGGCAGGGAAGCAGAGAATAACAAACAGATGAATTCCATGTATTTTCTGGGTAATTCTGCAGGACTTGCTTCCAAATTCATTCATTCATTCCATTTATATCCCACCTTTCTCCAGGGAGCTCAATATGGCCTACAAACTTCTCCCCATTTCTTAATCACAACAACCCTGTGGGGTAGGTTAGGCTGAGAGTGACTGGCTGGCCCAAGACCACACCCAGAGAGCTTCATGGCTGAGTGGGGATTTGAAGCCTGATTTCCCAGGTCCTACCCCAGCACTCTAACCACTACACCACACTGACTCTCCTGTTGATAGGAACACTGACTGGCATTCTCCACCCCCCAACACACACACACATTTAGTTTCTCTATTGGGCGAACCCACATGTCACAAAATGGCACAGAAGCTTTTAAGTTCACCAAAACTTTTCATTGGTCTAGATGGGAAGAAGGTACTTTTGTCAAGCTATCCATTTTTGCATCTGGTAAGAGTCTTAAGATGAAGAGTGGGAAGAGGTAGGACTCCCTCCCCCTTTTCTCCCCTCACATATTTACTGTCTAAAAATGGCCCTTCCCACTGTAGTACCATCCAGATTTTTTGAACTACAGTATGGCTGTGCTGACTGGGGCTGACCGGAGTTGTAGGCCAGTGTGTCTTAAAGGCGCCATGTTGGGGAAGGCTGGTGTGAGGAAAGGGGCCACATGCTGGCCCTCGTATCGCAAGGCAGTTAGTGCCTACCCTCCCTTTTCTTTTGCCCTCCAGTCTTTCCTTCTCCTCCTGCTTTTGCTTCTCTGAATCAGGGAAAGGTTTGCGCCTTTGTCCAAGTGGGAGCTGGCCAGCCAGTGCTCTGGCATCCTCTCCGCGTTCTGTATTTGAAGCTCTAAACTATGCTTCCAAGTATTTTCTGCCGAGGTGGTTGTTAAGACTGGGTTTTGCGTTTTTAAGCCTCCCCCACTAAACCTGTCTCTGGTTTCTGGATCATTCCCACCCAAATATGGCAGCTGTTCCTGATTGCGGGTGGGGGTGGGGATTTTGCTTGAACAGAGCGAAATGCTTTGGAGTCCTCTCCTGTGTTCATTTTAAAAATAAGTTTTGTATTTGAGGTTATGGCCGGAGCGTGTAGGAAGAGGTGGCGGCATGTCCCTTCAGAGAGCTTGCATGCCTGGCTTATCGGTCTGGGGTGTGTGTGTGTGTGTGTGTGTGTGTGTGTGTGTGTCTGGCTGCTGTTGCATGTAGGAGGGCCCTTTCCATTTATATCTATCTATAAAATATATAATATTAAATAAGCAGTCCCAGCAGAAGAGCTGGGTGAGTCGTTTGCTGTTATGTTGCCATCAATCCTTCTTATGGCAGAATGGCTCTATAGCTCTGGACAGCATCTTCATTTAATATCCTGGCATGTTCCCATTTCTGGAGACAAGTTGCTGAACATTGCAAGGGAGGTAAACATTTCCCCCTGACTTTTCCAAGCTTTAGATTCTTGCTGCCTTGCATCGCAGCTGTCTCGCTCAGGGCCCTCCGTAAACCATAGGGAGGTTTGGGCACAGTTTTGTTTGGAAGTGGCTGCTGAATCTTTATCTGGCTGCAAAGCTTTAGAAATGTGTTGCTGTTCCTCATTTACTTAGGAACAGAGCAATTTGTTGCTTCAGTTTGGTGGTTTTTGCTGCTGATTTACTTTTCATGTGCCACTTTCCCCCTGGGAGCAAAGGGCTCCTTAAAGATCACCAAAAACTACCTTGCCATGTGTTTTGGACTACAACTCCCATCATCCCTCGCCATTGTCTATGTTGGCAGGAGTGGGGGTCCAGAACACCTGGGGAGGCTGTCCATGAGTATGAGCATGCTTTTTCTTTCTCCCACTCCTGCTGCTGACATTTATCATGGCACCCCTATGAGGTAGGGCAGACTGATAAATAGTGGTGATTCAGGGTTATTGGGTGAATAAGAGACTTGGTTCTGGGAGTCTTGTGTTCTAGCAATTACTCAGCAGCTTAAGAAAAAACCCAGCAACCAGGTACTAAGAAATTGGGGGGGGGGGCTGTTGCATAACGCACTGCTTGAAATTTGAGTGTTTTTTCAGCTCTGGACCTTAATACATTTAGTCATGGTTAAATGCCCTGTGGGATTTAATCACACGTCCATTTTGTTTTGTTTTGTTATAAAACAAAAGTCTGTAGTTTGAAGTAATTGTGTTTAAATGCCACAGCGGATGAATTCTACCACTTACACCTGCACAAATCATGCATTTTAATATGATATTTACAGAATTGCTGTGTGTTGACTTGATCTTTTGGAAAGGCACCTGATAAATCTTGATACTAATAAAAAAAAAAGGTTCTCCCAATGAAGCATGAGAAAGAGGCTCTTCTGGGTGGCGTATCTTGGTATGATAAGCTGCTCCCAGCAAGACAGAGCTCTCTGTTATAACTGAACCAATGTCTGTAGCTTTTGAGTAACACAAAACTCCTTGCCTAGACCAGATGTGCGGAACCTCAAGTTGTTGCTGAGATACAGCTTCCACCATCCCTGGTCTTCAGCCATGCTTTCTAGAGCTGCAGTTTGGCATCATCTGGAGGGCCAAAGGTTCCTTGCACCTGGTCTCAGGGGTATGCCAATAGATGTTGGCCCAATAAGAAGAAGCATTAAAGACAACTTTTTGTTTTGAAATGGAGGTCCAAAGGAAGGCTCTGCCAGGATGTAGGAAGATGCCTAATCTCAAGTCAGACTATTGGTCTATATAGCTCACAACTAGCAGCAGGTCTCTAGGGATTCTTTCCCACCCCTACCTGGATACAGTGATGTATTTATTCTGTCTTCTGTCCTAAGCAGAAAAGGTTTGCTGCCTCCAAAATAAGGTGTGCACAGAACTGTCTCTTGCAGTGCATGGTGGCAGCCTTCTTGGGAAGAGTAAGAACCAGTCCAGGCCAGGGGCTGCATGCAGCTGGTGTGGCTCGAAGGGCATGGGGGATGGGAGGCTCTTCTTCCCTTCTTCTCGCCTCCTTCTGAGGAGAGGAGTTTGCTCAAGGGCAGCTATCCTTTCAGTGTCACTCTCAATGTGGCCTCTGACCACTTCTGGTGCTCTTCACGCATCTGCCTTGCAGGGCAGTGGGGAGGTAGTAGTAGTAGTAGTAGTAGTAGTAATAATAATAATAATAATAATAATAATAATAATAATAATAATAATAATAAATTTTTACCCCACCCATCCATATTTCCCAGCCACTCTGGGCAGCTCCCAACCGATTAAATGCAATGCCTCTTCCTTTAATTTGCCACCCTGGGCAACTGCCCTGTTTTCCTCCTGTAAATATGGGGGGATTGAATCTAGGAGCTTCTGCATGCAAAGCAGTTAAATTATAAGAAGAGTCTTGATAGGCCAGAGGAACTGACTAATCCAGCATCCTGTTCTCTGGCTGGCCAGCAAGATGGGAAGCCTGGACCTGAATGCAGCAGTGGAGGCAGAGCATAGCCATTGTGGCTAATGGCCATTGATAGCCTTCTCCTCTGTGAATTTGTCTAATCTTTTTAAACCCATCCAGGTTGGTGACTATTCCTGCATCTTGTGGTAGGTGCTCTTCTACGCAGCTATAGCCCTTCCTATGTTGAATCAATGTAAGCTGAAGGAGAAGGGACTGCGTGCATTTTAAAATGAAGTTCTGGAAGAGAAGGGGCAGCAAGAGAAGCGGGAGGCAGCTAGGAAGAGAATGAGGTGCTAGACCAATCAAACAGGAATGATATGGTCAGGTGAGGGGAAAAGAGGCATCCCAAGATGAAGCGTGACAAAGCTAAAGGCTGGGGGCTGGAATGACAGTTGATGTTTCTCCAGGACAGCATCAAACCTTCAGGTGTTTATTGACTCACATAACTTCTTTGCGTTCATTAAATAATAATAATAAATGAATCCAGCTCACTATAAAGAACTTTGAAGATCACAGTGAAAATTTTGCACCAGACATGGAAGTGAGGCAGAAGGGATTGGGATGCAGGTTTAGTAAACTCATCCTTTGCTCTGTCCCCACAAAAGGAAGTTGCAGCATTAATTTCCATCTGCCAGCTTGGCTTTGGGCCTCTGCTGTTTAGCAACCAGCCGGGGGCAAGCAGTCCTATGTCATCTGCCACTGTGGCTGCTGTTGATGGTTCCTTGGAGTTTGCCCAGCTCTGCGTGAAGCAGGTCACTGTTCTTACCATTCCACAGGGAGAGAACCGAGTGACATGAAAGAGTAACATGCCATGCCATGCGCTCCATCATGGTATATTATCAGAACTCCCAGAAACACACAGGGCTTGTCATCATCACTGAGATCAGTTTACATTTGCAGCTGGGAGTGAACAAGCTGAGAATCAGGCAGTCCAAAACATATCTAAACTTGGTCCTTAGTGGGCCAAGGGCCTCTTTCCAGGGATGCTTTAGCTAGACAGTGAGCAGATTGGATGGGATTTCCTTTCCTGAGCCTTGAATTTGTTGTTGTTCAGTCGTTCAGTCATGTCCGACTCTTCGTGACCCCATGGACCAGAGCACGCCAGGCACTCCTGTCTTCCACTGCCTCCCGCAGTTTGGTCAGACTCATGTTGGTAGCTTCGAGAACACTGTCCAACCATCTTGTCCTCTGTCGTCCCCTTCTCCTTGTGCCCTCCATCTTTCCCAACATCAGGGTCTTTTCCAGGGAGTCTTCTCTTCTCATGAGGTGGCCAAAGTACTGGAGCCTCAACTTCAGGATCTGTCCTTCTAGTGAGCACTCAGGGCTGATTTCTTTAAGAATGGATAGGTTTGATCTTCTTGCAGTCCATGGGACTCTCAAGAGTCTCCTCCAGCACCATAATTCAAAAGCATCAATTCTTCGGCGATCAGCCTTCTTTATGGTCCAGCTCTCACTTCCGTACATTACTACTGGGAAAACCATAGCTTTAACTATACGGACCTTTGTCGGCAAGGTGATGTCTTTGCTTTTTAAGATGCTGTCTAGGTTTGTCATTGCTTTTCTCCCAAGAAGCAGGCGTCTTCTAATTTCGTGACTGCTGTCACCATCTGCAGTGATCATGGAACCCAAGAAAGTGAAATCTCTCACTGCCTCCATTTCTTCCCCTTCTATTTGCCAGGAGGTGATGGGACCAGTGGCCATGATCTTAGTTTTTTTGATGTTGAGCTTCAGACCATATTTTGCGCTCTCCTCTTTCACCCTCATTAAAAGGTTCTTTAATTCCTCCTCACTTTCTGCCATCAAGGTTGTATCATCAGCATATCTGAGGTTGTTGATATTTTTTCCGGCAATCTTAATTCCGGTTTGGGATTCATCCAGTCCAGCCTTTCGCATGATGAATTCTGCATATAAGTTAAATAAGCAGGGAGACAATATACAGCCTTGTCGTACTCCTTTCCCAATTTTGAACCAATCAGTTATTCCATATCCAGTTCTAACTGTAGCTTCTTGTCCCACATAGAGATTTCTCAGGAGACGGATGAGGTGATCAGGCACTCCCATTTCTTTAAGCAATTCAAAGCCTTGAATAGGCAGTGCAAATTCCAACATGGAAACATCTTTTGTGTAGGAATTTGTGGACATATGAATCTCTCTTGATTCCAGCCATTGGATTCTTCCCTACCTGTGATCATATGTATTCCTGGGCGTTGCAGAGGTTTGGCATTTCACATGTGCCCACATGGCTAAATGGCCTCTTCCGCTGTAGTGTTCCCAAGTGAAGGAGCTACTCGCCTTCCCCTTTTTCTTAATTCCTCCTCTGCTACCATTTCCCCTTCACAGGAGCCTCCCTTTCCTGGGAAGGAGAAATGGCAGCTCTTTGTCAGAGCCTTGTCTGTCATCAGATGCTTTTCAGAAGATCCAGGGCTCCCTGATAGGAACAGCCTTCTCCTGATTTTATCTTGCACCTTCTTCCCTCCCTTTATTTCTAAACCTTGCTTTGCCTTATGGTGCTTTTTTCCCCTCACAAGGCCGTGGGAAGATCTTGGAGATGGAGCAATTGCACTCATCTTTCTTTTGTCTTTTTGAGTGATAATGCAGCAAATTTTCAGTATGTTTATATGATATTTTGTGCATGTGGAAGGCAGTGTATAGGAAGCAGTTGTGCAGCTGGTGTGAACATGCTGTGGAATGTGGTGCTGTCTCCAGCGGTGTTGAGAGAGGGAAATGGATAAGTTTTTCTCCAAGAGAGAGAGTGAATTATGCCTGTCAAGTTTACAGAGGAGTATGGGTGTGTAGCTAATCTGGCTTTTCTGGTGCAGGAGGTGGTGGTGGAGAGAGATGTAGCTGCTGGCCACTCTGCCTTCTAGGCCCACATGTTGTGTTTCAGTACAGCCTCATTTGTTGCCATGACTTTTCCTCCCAGCTCTAAATGCAACAGAGCTAACACTCTTCTTGTCTATCAGGTTGGCTGGCTGGTTTTTACAGAAGATACCCTTTATAGCTCAGCTGCACACAGTATTTTCTTTCTTTTTGCTTGTGTTTAAAACCTTTCTCCAGAAGTGAAACAAAACTCCAGATTCCTCTCTGCAAATACCTTTATATCCTCAGCTCAAGATACTGATAGCCAATTAGTAAGCTAGTCCATTCTCATTAACTTGCTATGTCTGCAAGCTTCATTCATGGATTGGTGGGATCTGTAAATGAAGTCTGGCATTCATATGCAGGAGATGCTCTCAGCCACAGCTGGAGACAGAATGAAATGGTTAGCCAGTAGTCTCCAGGGATTGCCCTAAGGCAGCCTTAATCAACTGGGTGTGCTCCAGATATTTTGGACTGCAACTTGCATCAGCTCAGCCAGTGCTGCCAATATTCAGGAATGATTGGAATTGTTGTCAAAAAGTCTTGGGGGTATGAGGCAGGCCGAGGGTGCCCAAAAGTGCTGAGCAGCTTCTTGCCAGTCTGGTGGTAGATTTAGATCAATGTTGTGTGCTGACAGAGACCTGGATTCAAATCCCTCCATAGCCTTGATATTCACTGACAGCTGGTCATCTTGACCTTAGGACAGTGAAAATCTCCGCTATAGCGTCATCTCTCTCACAAGTTTATTATGAGGATAAAATTGGAGTGGGGCTAACCATGTACAGTACAGTATACTGCCCTGAGTTCCCAGCCTGATAAAACTATAGCAAATAAAAAGGCTAAGCAAGGAAACTGATGATTCTGTGATGGAGGCTGACATCCTTTGTCTCTCCCTCCCCCACCCCCTGCTTCCATGTTTCCTCAGACATTCCAGAAGGAGCAAGTTGACCCTCTTCAGGCAAAACTGCAGCAAGTCAATGGGCTCGGACAGGGACTCATCCAGAGTGCGGGAAAGAATTGTGATGTCCAGGGCTTGGAACATGACATGGAGGATATCAACACCCGTTGGAACACCCTCAACAAGAAGGTGAGCTGCACTTGGTGGCTCCTCGGCATTACTAACAATGTACTTCTGCTGGGAGGGAACGGTGGGATACAGCCTGCAGGCACACGAGGTGACCACCTTGCAGAACTAACCAGGCCTGAACATGGTTGATGCCTGGATGGGAGACGCCTTAGGAATCCCAGGTATGCCACTTCAGGTTCCACGATGGAAGAAAGGTGGGATTTAAATGCACTTCAACTATTTATATGGCGCGGGAGCTGTTAGGATGCAAGAGGAGGGTGCCTGCCCATGAGCAGAGTGAAGATCATTGTCAGTGAAGTCCAGGCCACCCTTTGCTAGGCATGGAGAACGGATGTGGGCCTTTCCACACACACACACACACACACACACACACACACACACACACACACTATCTTCAAGTACTTTTCTATTCCTGTGTATAAAAGGGGGCATACTTAGGGAAGTGGCTGGGGGTGGGAGATAATTGTGTCCCCTGGTGGATCTGTCCACCGTTGTGAGTTGTGTTTGCTTCTCTTTGTATAGATTCATTCTGGATTCTGTTCCTTGGTCATCCTAGAGAGTGATCAATTAATAGGAAATTGATTTTTGCATAAATGTTATTAGTCACTTTAAAAAAAAAAGAACTCAAGAGAAGTAATGTTTCACAGGGTGACTGTGAAAATGAAGTGAATCTGAGAAGCACTCTTTCCAAATGGCTGACCAGTAAATGCTTCTGTAGCAATATATATGTGTGACTGTTATGTTCTGGCAAAATGTAGGTGGCGCAGAGGATTGCACAGCTGCAGGAAGCCCTGTTGCATTGTGGGAAGTTCCAGGATGCCTTGGAGCCTTTGCTCAGCTGGTTGGCCGACACAGAGGAGCTCATCTCCAACCAGAAGCCGCCATCTGCTGAATATAAAGTAGTGAAGGCTCAGATTCAGGAGCAAAAGGTGAGGAGTTGGGGGCCAGGGGACCTTGAACTCACAGAGCACAACTGGCTGGCAGGACCCTCCATGGCCTCTCTCCGCTCTGGGCACTCAGCTCCACCAGCAGCCCCAGGTATCCCCAGTTGACAAGGAAGGTTTCACTTGCTTTCCTTTTGGCAGATGGCTTCTATCTACCACCTGTGCCATGTCAAATAAGCAGGAGAAGGAAGGAAAGAGGCTGGTAGTTGGTGAGCTCTGCAGAACAGAGAGGGGACAATATAGGGGGCAGACACCCAACCTTTAGTGTGGAGACAGCCCCCACTAGGAGTGGCATAAAAGGCAGCCTTTGTTGGGTGAGGTCTGGGAACTTGAAGTTGATGGTGGTGAGTGAAAGGGGAGAAAGAGGGCACAATTAAAAGCGGTAGGAGGGAAATGTGAGTTTAGCAGAGGGAGAGCCCTGGGGACTGTTTGCCTTACTGAAGGCAGAAGGGTAATTCCTTCCTTAGCAGAATAATTATCACTTTCTAATACTTTATTCCAAAGCTGCTCCAGCGTCTCCTGGATGACCGGAAAGCTACTGTCGAGATGATCCAAGCGGAGGGTGGGAGAATAGCTCAGTCTGCTGAACCAGCAGACAGGGAGAAGATAGTTGCCCAACTGGAGAGCCTTGGAAGCCACTGGGCAGGACTTCTCAGCAAAGCTACAGCCAGGTAAGCTATAGGGCCTGTAGGATGCAAGCTTGTCTGTTGTAATTTAGCACTGAAGCGAGAGAAAGTAACCTTTGCTTTGCGCTCTCCTCTCCCAGCAAAGTATACTTTGATGTTCTTTTGGTAAGCTGCCTTATACTGAGCCGGACCATTGGTCCATCTAGCTTAGTACAGGCTACTCTGATTAGCAGCAGCTCTCCAAAGTTTCAAGCTGCTGGGGGCTGGACCCCTGGGAGCTTCTGCACATACAGCAGATACTCTGCCATTGAGCTGTGGCCCTTTGCTCTGGTAACCCTGCTGTTTCATAACACAAAAGTTATTTTATGAACTGTGACTGCCTGCGCATTGCACACAATAACTTTGCAAAACAAGCTGTTAAAGATGCCGTCTCGTGCCTGTGCTCTGAATGAAATCACTCTGAACGTCTGAGCCATATGGCTAGGACATTGCAGCTGAATGTGGTTAGCAGGACTGAAGAGTACAAACTGTGTCCGCAGGATGGGATGCACTACTTGCAGGAGAGTCTCTTGTTTGTAAAACTCACACAAAAAAACCTCTTGATCCTGTGAGTCCCAGAGCACCATGAGCAGCACGTGTGGAACACGCTTCTGTGCCACAGTATTTCTTTCTTTAAAATATTTATCATCTGCCCTTCACTTGAAGGTGCCAAGATAGAAGTATGTGCAGTATAAACCAAAATCAAGCTATAAGATTAAATCAGCATAAAACAAAAATACAGAATTCAGATACCAATAAAAATAGCAGTGGTAGCAGATAACCTTTGACCATCCGGGGCCAGTCCAGGATGTTTTAATGTCTGTGGAGGGCAATCCTCAAGAACTCCCTTGCAGATGTAAGAAAAAAGGGGACAGTCCCCTTTCAATGAATGGTAGCTGTGCAAGAACAGATAACAGCAGTGGTTCATTTCAGAGGAGGCAGTCAGTGCAGGAGAACTTTATGTTAGTGGATCTTGACCTGTGCATCAGCTCTCTGTTACTCTCTGCTGCCCTTTAGCTTACCCCGAAGCTGCTACCTCACTCTGCTTCTTTCAAGTACTTGGGGTTGGGATGGAGTGTTTCCTCCAAACCCAGTTTACATTGGCACACCTGTGGGCTCATCATTACACATGACTGCATACATACAGCTTTCCCATATATGTGAAGCAACCCACAGACAAAAACCGGGCTAAGGAACCATGTCCTGGGTATAGAGACCTGCAGGTTCCCTCCCTTTGTCCTTTGAAGCTTCTGCTTTGCTTTGGGGAGGGGGCTCTGTGTGTGTGTGTGTGTGAGAGAGAGAGAGAGAGAGAGAGTAGAGAGAAGCTTTTCTGCACAGCTCTGGAATTAGATGGAAGTGTAAAATCCAGGGAAAGGGTTATTATTAATATTTTTTAAACCTGGCAGTTGCATTCCAGCAACTCCACAGGGAGTCAAGTGCAACATCTGTGAAAATGGCCTATATCAGCAATTTCTTCAAGCTGTGTGTCTCCCCCACCCCACCCCACCCCCTGGCTCTCCCACATTTCCTAGACAGGTTTCATTCACATGGAGAAGGAGGAACCCCACTCCTCCTCAGCCCCACCATCTCTAAACATGAGATTTCAGATCATCAGATCTTTTGCATGGGGCTACAAAAATTACCAATATTTTCACTGAACCCACAGTTCCATTCTTGGTCAATCATCACCACTTAAAGCCCCATCAGTGTATATAACATTAAGGTTTTGGGGGTTGTTTTTGCTTTGCTTTGCTTCATGCATCTATCACTTTGTTCATATATTCATTGAACTGCATTTCTCATTTTGTTACCCCCCTGCCCTGTTTTGGAGACATCCTTCACGGCCCACTTGGTTGTTCATCATACTGAATACTTTGGTGTCATCCACAAACTTTGTCACCTCCCTTCTCACTCCTATCTCCAGATCATTCCTGAACAAGTTCAGGGGCACCATCAGCTCCAATGCACAGATCCTTCAGGAACTTTAGTGCGTGCTTCCTTCCTTCCATTGTGAGAACTGTCTGTTTATTCCCACACTCTGTTTCCTGTTCTTTAACCAGCTGCTGGTCCTTAAGAGGCTCTGTCCTTTCACCCTGTGACTGCTGAGTTTATTCAGAAGTGTTTGGGGAGAGGGACCTTGTTAAAAACTTTTAGTGAGCTCAACTATGCAGTGTCTGCCAGACTACATGTTTCAGCAATCTTATTGGCACTCTCGAACTCCTAAAGGTTGATGAGGCAAGCTCTTGATCCTGTCTTCAAAAAAGAGGGGTGGAGTTAATGACCCTGGAGGCTATTGCCCATCCTTTGCCAAGATGATGCCCTCCAGATGTTGGCTGTGGCTGATGGGCGTGGTAGTCCAAAACATCTGGAGGGCATCACCTTGGTGAAGGCTGTTCCAGTCTCTTAAAAAGCTTTCTAGCAGAATCCCTGGTGCAACCTGGTTATCTGCTCAACTTTCTCAGAATAAATACTCTGGGTGCTCATTTCATTCTTTGTTATTGCAGGAATGGCAAAGTAGCCTCATCTTCTTCGCCCCCCCCCCAATTGTTGCTGATGGATTTGTTTTTTTCTTGCCACAGGCAAAACCAGCTGGAGGAGATCCTGGTTTTGGCCAAGCAGTTCCACGAGACATCAGAGCCCATCTCTGACTGGCTGTCGGTGACTGAGAAGAAACTGGCCAACTCAGAGCCCATTGGGACTCAGACAGCCAAGATCCAGCAGCAGATAAGCCGGCATAAGGTGGGCGAAGGGTTGCCAAGGAATTACAAAATGTGGGGGTGACGGGGGAGGACTGTGCGGTAGGCACTTCAGTAAGAATAGCTGCTGCTGTGGAACCTGGGTACCTGAATAAGATTGGGGGGGGGAGGAGGTTAGAAACATGCATGTCATAATGGAGCAATCCTTAAGCCAAGCTGAGTTGGTTGGAATTCAGGATGAAGATTCTCATGGTTTGTAGCCAAGCGAAATGTTGAGCCTCAGAACATGCATGACAAGACTGTCAATGGCTACTACCCGTGATGACTTATGTTCTGCTTTCACTGTCAGACACAGTATACCTCTGAATAGCAGGTGTGGGAATCAGAAACAGGTAGAATGCCGATACACTTAGGTCCTGCTTGCAGACTTCCTACAGGCATTCGTTTGGCCAGTATAAGAGCAGGATACTGGGCTATTGGACTGATCCGGCAGCAGGGTTCTTCTTAGGTTTTTAACTTTAGTACCGGTAGTTCTTAGCATATTGCCCATTTCACTAAATCCTAGAATCCTGCACTTGGTGCAATCCTAGATGGGTCTGCTTGTAATAAGTTCCATTGGGTTTAGTGGGACTTACTCCCAGGTAATTGTGTATAGGATTGCAGCCTTAGAGTGTTTGAACACTTAAGTGATGTCACGTAAGCTCAGCCAATTGCAAGAAGGAATCGTTGTTGGTGTCAATCAGGGGTCTCTGGGTAGGAAGAACCCTGGCTCATTAGAAGGGAATTGTGTGAGAGAGAGAGAGACACACACACCCCACACACCTTTTCCCAAATTCAGTAACTTTTCCTCTTTAAACTATGAAAATAGCAGCCGCAGCTATAACTCCTGTTCATGAGATTACCTGGCCTCCAGAGAAGAATGAAACAAAAACCCCATCTCTCACTTTTCTTTATTAAAACAATTTATTTCATATATGTTATTGCCCTCGTGGGTGGATATTTTTACTTTGAGTTTGCATGATCATCAGACACGCTCATTTCTCAGTTTTGTTTTAGATTTGTTTCCCGTTTATTCCATTTTCAGTCATAAGTTTCTGCTTGTTTTGTGTTCCCCCTTCTCCTAAACCATCTTACGGATCTCCAGGCCCTCGAGGAGGAGATAGAGAGTCATGGCTCAGCTGTGGCTCTGGCGGTCAACACTGGACAGTCCCTGGCCTCCTTGAGCTGTCAGGCTGAGCAGGCCTCGCTGGCTGAGAAGCTTGACCTGCTTGAGTCCCGGTATGCAGAGGTTTGCGACCGGTGCAGCCGGAAGGCTGCCCTTCTTGACCAGGCCTTGTCCAACGCCCGGCTCTTTGGGGAGGACGAGGTGGAGGTGCTCAACTGGCTGGCTGAGGTTGAGGACAAGCTCAGCTCAGTGGCCGTCAAGGATTACAAGCGGGACATCCTGCAGAGGCAGCATGCCGACCAGCTGGTACTGACTCCTTTTCCCATCTTTCATAATGTATTATTATTATTATTATTATTATTATTATTATTATTATTATTATCCCATCTTCCATGATGTATTCTTATTCTTATTAGCTTTTCCTTTGTTTCTGTTGCTTTGAGTCTTTTGATTTTGATCTGGGCCATTAATATCTCCCTAGAACACCAGCCCCACCTTGCTGCTGCCCCATACAGCCACCACACATATTTCTGTGCCAAAGAAAAAAAAAAGAGAGAGAATGATGACCAACCCTTGTCCCAGTTAAGCCTTTTAGAAGGCTGCCACCCTCTGCTTAAAGCAGCCCTTCCCAAACTTGCGCTCCCCATAGGTTTTGGATAACAGCTCCCATCAGTCCTGGGGTTGATGGGGTTTGTAGTCCAGAACATTTTGACTTGGTTAGGAAAGGCTGGTGTAAGTATTCCTCCTAGCTTGATGCAGTGGTGGTCTACCTAGGACTCTCCCTCCTCTTCTGTTTGGTAGAAATAGTGAGCATCATCAATGCCCTGCCTTCCTTAGGCTTCAGGCTGCTTCTGTGTCCCCTCCCAGAGGCTTCCTGTGTGGAAAGGAGCCACAGATGTCTCTTGGGTGCCACATTTACTCCGTCAAAGTGCTGGTGTTGTTGGAGCCCCAGTGGGGGAAACTTGTTTTGGTCAAAGAGGGAACTCGCCTTTGATGCAAGGTTTCCCCCCCTCCCTGCCTAGGCCTTGAATGATGAGATTGTGAACCGCAAGAAGAATGTAGACCAGGCCATTAAGAATGGGCAGGCCCTTCTGAAGCAAACCACAGGTAAGACTAGCCAGCTTGTTGCGCTCCTCACAATCCTTCCTGTCATTCTTCAGCCACTGAACAAAGGTGGACTCCTCTGTGCCAATATCTGCAGAACATAGTATAACTCTCCTCCCAAAAAAGATTCACCAACCTCATTTCTTATTTTCTTATAAAGGGTTGCTTTGGGCAACCAGGAGGGGGCGTTGAAAGCAGGGGCTTTAAATCCTAAGTATTTGTTTTTTTGCTTAAGAAGGCTTGTCATTTTCTAGAACATTAAGTATAGAAATTGTTTTATTGTTTTTTAGCTTACTGAGTCTATAACCTGTGGGGAGTTAATCCTATTTTATTCTACTTCGGTAGCTTTTGGTTGAGAAGTAGTTTCTAAGCCTGCAGATAAAGAGGCAAAACAAAAGAAGTCTCTAAACCAAATGACTAGAGCTTGCTGCAGCTAAACACTTGGTGGCTCCCTGCAGGGGAAGAGGTGCTGCTCATCCAGGAGAAGCTGGACGGCATCAAGACCCGCTACTCGGATATCACCACAGCCAGCTCAAAGGCTCTCCGCACTCTGGAGCAGGCCCGCC
Source organism: Lacerta viridis (assembly GCA_900245905.1). Classification (NCBI taxonomy): domain Eukaryota; kingdom Metazoa; phylum Chordata; class Lepidosauria; order Squamata; family Lacertidae; genus Lacerta; species Lacerta viridis. Next base: position 59,682 of record OFHU01001951.1, read on the forward strand.
AGCTGGCCACCAAGTTCCAGTCCACACACGAGGAGCTGACAGACTGGATGGGTCTGGTGGAAGAGGAGCTGACGTCGGGTGGAGGGCACTCTCCTGTCGGGGAGCAGATCCCTCAGTTCCAGCAGAGGCAGAAGGTCAGGAGCCATTCCACACTCAGGCAGGGAGTGTTCAAGGGAGAGTGGGCTTTGGTAGTAACAGAGAGTGTGCTAACTTGTTAGTAACTAACAGACCAAAAACTCACAAAAATGTGACCAGCTTGTAAGTTCTCTAGGACTTCTCATCAGGCAAGAAGCCATTGTTAGTTTACCAAATGAGCCTCACTGTGTAAACTGTTGTTTGTAGCATCAGAGAGGGACCTACTCAGTCTGCAATCCTCCTCTTGGAATCTGTCTACAAGTGCTGACTTCATGGCTAGCTAATTGCTCTACTTCCCTGGGGTGTTTTTTTGTTTTTGTTTTTTAAAAATTGTCCATACTCCCAGCTTTGTGTGATATTCTGAAGAGCCTAGAAGCTTTTAGATTGGTCCTAATAAAGGCATTTGCAGACTTTGGAGGGTTTTTTAATGGACTGACACAGCTATGTCTGCTTTTTAGTTTAAAGCATCTGCAAGTAAAAGTGGTTGTTATCATACACTGGCCTGTGATCCACAGCCAGGAAGATGCCTTGCCCGCTTCTGCTGGGATGGGAAATGTTCTTTCCTCCTTCCTTCCACTACAAATGAAATACCTCTCTCCATCTCAGCAAATGGAGGCCTGGATTTCCAACATCAGGGGGCCCTGTGCCAGTCTTTGATCATGAAAAAATACCCTCCTTGTACAACCCAAAGGGCAAGTGGATTCACAACCACAGACAGCCGGACCTTTTTTTCCTTTTCTTTTGCAGGAACTGAAGAAGGAGGTGATGGAACACAGGCTCATCCTGGATACTGTGAACGAAGTCAGCCGTGCCCTCCTGGAGCTGGTGCCATGGCGTGCCCGCGAAGGGCTGGATAAGTTGGTTTCGGATACTAATGAGCGCTACAAGATGATCAGTGACACCATCAAACAAAGGGTGGAAGAAATAGATGCTGCTATACAGAGGTCCCAGCAGGTAGAGTTCGAGAGTTTGCTTTTTTAGAGGCCCTTGTTTCTTCCCTCATAATGACCTTCTGTGGAAAAGGGCTTGGTGCAGAGAAGGCAGGGAGTGGGCAGGCTTCTAAATTAAAAAGAAAATAGGTCCTGCTCCTCCACACAGATGACAGGAGATTCTGCCATCAATAAGCTGTAATTGGGACTGGTACAATGTGACACACAACAAGAACTAAAGATATGTGTACAGGCAGTCAGTAAAGCACGTGATCTGACCCACAGGATACACGTCAACTCACAAAATATGTTTCTGCATGGAGTATATTATCAAGGAATCAAACATTTGTAAAATCAGTTTAGTTTTCTAGCCTGTCTTGGGTGGTCCTTTTTCTGGGCTGTCTTCTGCTCTGCAGACAGAGTAACACTAGTGAGGCCAAGGTCAGTTTCAAGGGTAATGAGTGAGTCATTGATGGAGAATTGGATGAAAACAGAGTTTTCACTCGAGAATAGTGAACCAAAAAACCACAAGCTTCAGGTCAACTTTCTCACACACGTTCATTCATTTCAGATATGGAATTAACTCCGTAAATCTCATCTCTTGATCAGTTAAGTGCCTAAAACACTAATGATGATTCCTAAGAATTTTCCATCTTTGCACAGGGCTATTAGTTTTAAAACTTTGATTTCTCAGCACTTATGAATTTAAATTATTTTCACACACTGCTCAGAAGCTGCCTTCTCTCATGTGGCCCTTTGGGTGCTACTGATGGACTCATCACCCCTTTCCATTGGCCTTACTGAGTAGTTTCTGAGTCCCAGCAGTACCTGGAGAACAGCATTGGGCCTTGTGGATATGTCAGAAAGCAATGTTGTGGCTAAGAGGAAACTGCAGCTTGTTCCATATGTACTGCTTTAGCCAAAATCTAGCCTGACTTCCTTTCCCCCACCTTGCTCTTCATTTAGTGCTCATGCAGCCTCATAGTTGCCCCACATGCAAGGGCAAATGCCAGGCTTCTCCCAGTTTGTGCATTGCCAGCTCTCAATTCTCCTCTCCTTCCTCCGGACAGTATGAGCAGGCAGCTGATTCAGAGCTTGCCTGGGTTGCTGAGACGAAACGGAAGCTGATGGCGCTTGGCCCAATTCGCCTGGAGCAAGACCAGACTACAGCCCAGCTGCAGGTCCAAAAGGTGAGGGACTCTGGGTTGAACGCTTGCTGGATGGAGTGAGCTGGAGGGCAAAGTGGTACTTTTAACCGTGCCATTGCAGATGATGGCCCTGAGTGCTGGGAAGCCAGCAGAGAGGCTGCGTGCTTCCAGAGAAGAATGACACAGAAGCAGAAGCATCAGCTGGAGCTCTTGAGATTTCTTGAGGCATTGGGAGTCGTGTGGTGGTCTAAAGGCATCATGGATGAAACCATAGGTTAGGTCCAGACTTAGCCATGCTTCCTGCCCATTGAAATCACCAGGGCAGATTAGTAATGACTGTCTTACATAGTCTGCTGATTTCAATTGGTCTAAAGAATGACTGGCTTCTTTTCTGGAACCAACTCACTGTTTGGATTTTGATCTCCACGGGGATAAGAAGGACGGGGGGTGGGTCAGCAGGCTTGGGTGGTTCTGAATAAAATCTGAGTTGCTGTTCAGATTGGGCAGATTGGATGAGGTGTTGTAGGCAAGGGAGTTGAAATACAGTATTTCTTTGGGGCATCTGGACTCCAGCTGAGCAGAGCAGACAGTATTAGGGCAATATTGCATACAATTCTGTTTCCATTATTTTTAACGGGCTGTTTCCTTGATCTGTTTTTTACCAGTCTGGGGTGGGCTTTTTGCAGTTTTTTTTTTTTAATTTTACAGCTTTGTTCTTGTAGTTTATCTTATTTGTTGTTAATTGTCTTGGGTACCACTATATGGATGGGTGGGATATAAATTTAAATTGGCCTTCCCCACCGTGGTCCCTTCCAGATGTTTTGGACTATAACACCCATCAGCCAGCACAGCCAAGGGTTAGGGATGGTGGGAGCTGTACCCCAAAGGCATTTGGGTGGGGGCACCAGGTTGGCAAAGGCTGATTTGAATAATACTAGATGGTTACAGTTAGGCAGACTTGAACCCTATGGCCCTGGTAAGTGTAGGCACGCTGGCTGCAGTCAGGCCAAGAATGACATTGCAGGATGGATGCAAGGTGCTTGCGCCGTCTCTCATCACCCACTTCTTTTTAAAGAAAATTGTTTTGTGCTGGTTTGAACCTTTCAGGCTTTCTCTATTGACATCATCCGACACAAAGATTCTGTGGACGAGCTGCTCAGCCAGCGGAATGAGATCTTTGGAACCTGTGGGGAAGAACAGAAAGCCACACTGCAGGTAAATCTCTTGTCCTGCATGCACCAACTTGCTGCCCTCCAGTTGCTTTTGCACTACAACTCCCAGCAGCCCCCAGTGGTGGCTGGAGCTGATGGGAGTTGTAGGTCAAAACATCCAAAGGGCACTGGGTTGGCTAAGGCTGCTCTAGTGAGATACAAGAAAGCTGCAGAGGGCAACACTCAGCCAGGCGCCAGCCTTGTACTGGTGCATGTTTTCAGTGGTCCTGCCCCTGGGCTAATCCAAGTTTTTTTGTTTTTTGTTTGCTAGTACTTAACCCAGAGTAGCTACAGGAAGTTGCACCATGCATTTATAACACGGTAGGGAGAAACATCTAGTTAGCGTGAAGCAAAAGGCAATTTGGTGTAGTGGTTAGAATATTGGACTAGGACCTAGGAGACCAGGGTTCAAATCTGAGCCAGGAAGCTCACTGGGTGACCTGAGGCCAGTCATCATCTTTGAGCCTAACCTACCTCACAGGATTGTTGTGAGGATAAATTAGAGGCAGAGAGCCATATACACCCCTTTGAGCTCCTTGAAAGAAAAGTGGGATATAAAACTAATAAATAAAAATAATCCAGTTGGCATCCACTCCATGCATCTGCTTTTGTTCTTTGACTCAGATAGACCATTTCCCCTCCTCCTAAAGTATATTATATCCAAAATGAAGAGTACCAAGTGTGCCTGTTGGCTAGTGGCAAGAGCTATGTGAATGGCCCAAGAGGCAGTGTGGGGAGATTTATTTAGGAAAACAGGCTGGAACATAATCCAGTCATATAAGAAAATTAATACAGAATGGAGCAGACCTGCTGACCTGGGTAAGGAAAACTGTCACCCGGCATCTCCTAGGCAGACCTCTTAATCTTTGCACCTCATCCCTGAGCTTCACATCTTACTCTTCCTGCAGGAGAAGACGGAGTGTCTTCTGAAGCAGTACGATGACATCAGCCACCTCAATTCGGAGCGCTACGCCCGCTTGGAACGCGCCCAGGTCTTAGTCAACCAGTTCTGGGAGACCTACGAAGAGCTCAACCCTTGGCTGGAAGAGACGCAGGTGTTGATTGGGCAGTTGCCCCCTCTGGCCATTGACCACGAGCGCCTCAAGCAGCAGCAGGAAGACATGAGGGTAAGAAGGGGATGGGGGCATGAGAGAGAAGCATGAATGCCCAGACCACCAGCTTTCAATTTTGTAAAACTTAAGTTTCTCACACCTGTATAACCTGAGATATGAGACCAAATTTGCAGGCTTTAGTTTTCTCCTTTGTGTGTGGCGGGGGGGGGGGAGTAGCCTGCTCCCCACTTTGCATTGCCTTTCCCCTAAAAAAAAAAAGTTCTGCAGACGCCCATGGTATGAATCTGTGTATCTTAAAAAACTATAGACCTTTAGAACTCTGATTGTGAGAAGCAAGCAAAAGTCCCCCTGTGTTCGGGCGATAATGCAGGCCCCAAATATGTGGATCATGAAAACATTTGGCTTCAGGAGAGTTGCTGAGCTTTGCTAGGGGCCCTTCCTGAGGGACGGAGGTTGTTTGCAAGCGGACATTTGCAAGCTGAGGGAGGTTGGTGAGCAGAACATGTGGAAACTGGGCAGCAGTCAACTAGAGAAGCAAGTGGGTTAGGGAATGGAGGGAGGGGAAAGACTGGAGGTTAGTGATTGGTGGGTAGGAGGGTGAGGGTTTTGTATCCCAAAGCCCTGTTGGAATTTTGGAAAGACAGTTAAATTTGCCCCGGCAACGCTCGTCGGACCCCCTCTGGATCACCCAAGGCAGCAGAGAGAAGGCATCACAATGTCCTCATCTTATTGCTGAAAACGGTAGAAGTAGTTACTGAATCATTTAGTGATAAAAGATCTCTGCAATGCAGATTACGAATTCACTCTGGGACGGATTCAGCTAACCTAGTGCAGTAGCAGAAGCCAGCACAAGGACTCCCACTAGCACAATGAGACTGCTCTCTGCACCCTGTGCCTCCCCCAATTCCACTCTGGAGTTTTTGGGAGAAACCCAGAGCAGCACTGGGGGTGGGGGAGGGAAGAGGGGAAATAGCTCCATCTGGCTAGCAGAAATGTGTGCGCTGACGGAATGATTGCATTAGCGCGACCTTGAATTCCACCCAGTGCTTCCACACTTTATTTCAGTATTTATTCAGTATATTTTGAAGTTCAATTCCCACCAATGCCAACTAGCACAGTCTGCTTGCTGGCTGCAAGAGATGAGGGCACCAGGCTGGCTTTGAGCATTATGGCTCGAGGTTAATATGGTCTCTGCATCTCATAACATGATGCTGAGCAAATACAAATTCTTTAGCTTTTTGGAGCCAATAAACGCAGTTGCTTTAATTGCAGAATCTGCTCTTTTGTTTGATTTGTGAACCTGGAATCACAGTGTAGTGAAATGCATAAAGCAGGAGGTATCATCTTTGAGTCTCATTGCAATTCTTCACTTTGCAGCAACTGAGAGAGTTGATTGCAGAACACAAACCCCATATTGATAAGCTGCTGAAAATCGGGCCACAGCTGAATGAGCTGAACCCCGAAGAAGGAGAGATGGTACAGGAGAAATACCTGACATCAGAAGCCATGTACTTGCGCATCAAGGAGGATGTTCGCCAACGGGCTCTAGCGATGGACGAGGCCGTCTCACAGTCAACCCAGGTTTGTGATTCCCTGGCTCCATCCTTCAATGATTCAGTGCAAACTGTGGGTATCATATAGGGGGCTTAGGTGGAGATTGTTTGCGATCTGCCCTCACTTTAGAAGAGGAGGGGGGTATACTTAGCTGCCACCCCCTCACCTTTTTGAAAGATCACAGTCCCCACAAATGCATTAGACTTACCAACTCCTCAACACAACATAAGAAGCTGCCTCAGTCAATTCAGCTCAGTATTGTCTACACCAGGCATGTCCAAAGTCTGTGTCGGGGGCCTAATCCGGCCTGCCAGTCGGTTTAATCCGGCCCCTGTGGCAGTTTATTTCCTGGGGTAAAAATCCTTTAAAAAACCCTCAACAACTTCAATCCTAAAAACCCTTTAAAAAGGTCAACAACTTTGGCTGGCCCTTTGGTCGGCCCTCATGGCCCTTCACTTCTTCAAATCTGGCCCGCTTTGAAAAAAGTTTGGACACCACTGGTCTACACTGACTAGGAAGGGTTGTAAATCATAGAATTGGAAGGGACTGTGATGGTCATCTAGTCCAACCCCCTGCAATGCAGGAAATCTAAGCTAGATCACAGAATCATAACTTCTTCCTCCTGTTCCAGGATCCCCAACAACCCTCTCCCTCCTGGAACAAATTTTTTCTTTAGCCCCAATGGAAGGTCCTTTGCTGAAGCAAATAACTGCTGGGCAGGGGCTGGGTTTGCCCAGGACATAGGAGGCAGTGAGTTCCTTTGCTTAGGGGAGTGAACCCGTTTTCTCACCTGATCAAAGCAGGGGTGGGTGGGGATGAGATCAGTGCAGGGGGGAAACTACATTTTAAGTTTGGCAGAGGATTTTTGTTAGGCACAAATCCCTTTGCTATTGCTAATTTCCTTTTCTGTGCCATGTGATTTTGAGCTTAAGCCAGGAATCATACAGATTGTTCTTATCACCTCATTTCAGACTCTTCCCCCCACCCCATGCAATTGTCTCGCATGCTGTTTGGAAGTTAGTTGGTAAAACTTTAACCATTGTTAATCTATGGTACCCTAGCCTAGGTTTTGTTCTGTGTTTCATCTGTTTAATATATTGAATAAAGCAATACATTTTTATTTTTCCCCCACGTTCCGGTTTTTGCTCATATATTAACTCTGAGTTGTTTTTCCTCCTCCTCCTCCATCTCCCGTCTCATCTCCCCTCCCATTGTGGATTTTGTTCCCTGTTGTGTGTTTCGGTGCCTGTTCCCGTCTTCCCTGCGTGCTCTTCATATTTCATTGTTGTGTTGACTGCACCACACCATGACAGATTGGAGAGGTAAGAATCCCTCCTCTTCATCACATTGCAATCGTTCTCCCCTCTGACTTACCAGAAAGATGGTGTCTTCATTGGCTAGCAATTTCGCTCCCCTTCTTTACAAAGTGGTTTTTCTGCATGTATCTATTGTCGTCTGGAAGTACTGTTGGGTTTTTGAAGCACAAAACACCCTCCCTTATTTCGTAAAGCTTAAAAACCTCCCAGGTGCAATAGTATTTAAATTCCTTGGTGTGAATTTTTTTCAAAGTACATCAAAAAGTTAAACGGTTGGCTCAATTAGGAGTGGATTCCCCCCCCCTTTTGGAAGTCTTTTTGCAGACTTTGATCCTGGCAGAAAAGCCCAGTGGGGTATGAAAGCATTAGGCTTCAGAAGGGGTGGCAACTGGCAAAGGTTTGCTCTTGGCCTCATGCCTTTCAGCTGCTGTTCGGTTGAAGCAGAATCCCTGTAGCTCTGTAGTTGGACCTCCCTCCCTCTCCATATAAGTGTGTTCTCAGGAGAAGCACCCCCGCAACATGCCCATCGCTGCAAATTCATCTAAGCCAATTACGGATTGCTCTTTGAGGAGCTGTTTTTGAAGAGGGAATGATGCAGCTAATGGACAGGATCCAAAGGACTGTGTGATTCACTCTTGGTCCTCAGACAGCAGCTTCTCAGCCATGCCGCATAACTAGCTGCTTTTGCAACCATGGGGAATGTCAAAAACAGTTTGTGACATGGAATGAGGAGGTTGTGCTGGCTGGAGCTGGTAGGAGTTGCAGTGGAGGACACCAGGTTGGGGGAGGTTGTTCTATGTATGCACACTGGTATTTCATGCATCTGATTATGGTGACTCTTAGCACTTCTTTGAAGGGTTAAGAGCATTTTGCATACATTATCTCTAAATTACAACAGCCTTGTGAGGCAGGCCAATTTTATGCCCATATGGCTAGATGGAGAGGGGGCGCAGCTTGAGGGTATAGTGGCTTATCTCGGGAGCACCTGCTGAGTCTGAGATGGCATTTACTTTGGGAGACGCTTGGCTTTCACTTGTCACCACTGCAGTCAACATAAATGGAGAAGGCTCTTGAAGCTGTGCAGGATTGTGCCAGTTGGATTGTGATGTCAGAGGATTGCCCATATTTTTGCTCAGAGTGGATTTGGTTTCTGTAAAAACAGCTTCAGTTAGGGCTGAGTAAGATGACTCAAATCTTAAAATCCCTGTGCATGTCATTTTTGGGAGTGGGTGGTATTCTAGTATCCAGACAGATTCCTTCCAGGGGAAGACTTTCTTCTGAAAGCTTTCTGGATTATGAAACCAAACCAGGAATCCATCTGCCATCAAAAATCACACCCACACAAATAAAGCTTGAAATTGCCTTACTGACCAAACTCTTAAACCTATATAGATTTTGCTTTTGTTCACTGAGGGGCATGACAGCAACCTTTTGTGGTGGAAGGGGAAACAGGAAGCCACCTCTGGGATGAAATTGACATGCATTTATTTACCTATTCAGTGTCAATTTCTGTACATCCCTTTATCTGCGGATCACAGGGTGGGTTACAGACAAGTCAATCAAAACCATAACATTCAATAAAAAAATTAAAAAAACAAATTATAGCAACACAGCAGATAAACTGTGCTTCTAACCATACGTAAGAGTTTTGGGCTAGAAGCCTGTGCTGATTGCAACAGGCGCTGCTGCTTCCGCTGCTCCTTTTTGAAGGGCCTGTAGATTCCTGTTGGCTGTTCAGTGCAGCCTCTCAGTCGTGCCCTTGCTAAGCTGCCTCCTTCTTCCTGCTCAGTTCCATGACAAGATTGAGCCCATGCTGGAGACTCTGGAGTCCCTCTCCTCCCGCCTGCGAATGCCTCCGCTGATCCCAGCTGAGGTTGAGAAGATCCGAGAGTGCATTGGCGACAACAAAAATGCCACCATGGAGCTGGAGAAGCTGCAGCCATCCTTTGAGGCCCTAAAACGCCGCGGGGAGGAGCTGATTGGGCGGTCGCAAGGTGCAGACAAGGACCTGGCAGCCAAAGGTCAGGGGAATTGGAATTGTCACATGTTCACTCCTTTCGGTTTTTTGTCATGCACATTCTTATAGTCCACGTGTTCTATGGTATTAGAAAGATTTCCACCCCCGACTGAAAGAGATTCTCATTATTTTGGTTTGTGATGTTTCCTCCATTTCAGAAATCCAGGATAAATTAGACCAAATGGTGTTTTTCTGGGAAGACATCAAAGCCCGGGCCGAGGAACGTGAAATTAAATTCCTGGATGTCTTGGAACTGGCAGAGAAATTTTGGTATGACATGGCTGCCCTCCTGACCACCATCCGAGACACACAGGACATTGTCCATGACTTGGAGAGTCCAGGGATTGACCCATCCATCATCAAACAGCAGGTTGAAGCAGCAGAGGTAAGGATGGCAAAGGCAAACATTTCTGCTGTAGGCAAACGGAATGGCTGCTGCGCAAGGCATGGAATAATACGCTCACCTATAATAAATAGAAAGCCTCCCAAGGTGAAAATGATTCGAATAATCCTATTTAAAAGCAGAACAGATTTCTGCTCTTTGGTCTTTAAAATCTCTGCATTTAGCAGCTTTGGCAACTGCCTTGCACATTGTTATAGCAAGGTATGTGTGCTGCTGCCAGCGCTTCCTGCCTTTTTTCTTTAGAAATGTAATCTCTTATTAGAAGCGCAATTTAATAAACAAGATGGCTTATAAATGTGTGTTGTGAGTCACTCTGGCAGCCCTGATGCCATTTTGGAGCAGTGCTTGCTAATAAAACATCACCCACTGTGGTGACCTTAATCCTGCAGACGATCAAGGAGGAAACGGACAGTTTGCATGAAGAACTGGAGTTCATCCGGATTCTTGGGACTGACCTGATCTTTGCCTGCGGTGAGACAGAAAAACCAGAAGTGAAGAAAAGCATAGATGAGGTGGGTAGATTGTGGCCCTTGGACCTCTCTCTCTGTGACTGTTGGACCTCTCCCCAGGTCATACACCCTTCTTTAGTCACACATCCTCTCACCAGCCTGGCATCACTCCCTCCTTGAGTGCTTTTGCCTTGCTAGAGGCATGTCCTTGAACCCTGATCACGCCTCTTGTTTGCCTGGATGGAGGATAGAGAGGGGCATGTGAGTGTGTGTAGAAACCAGCACAGAGGACTGCTGAAAGTTCTTTAGCCTGATGAAGAGACATGTCTGCCATAGAACTTTGCTGCTGATCTCACTTTGTTGTCAGATTGGGAGGCCAGGAAGGCAGGTATCCTGCAAAATGAATTGGAGGCATCAATACACCACCCATTCTTAGCAAGTGTGTTCTCCAGCTTAGCTTACCTGTGCTGCAAATGGGATATCAGAGCAGGCAGGGGACAGGTAGCCCAGGGCACAACCCCCCCCCCCACACACACACATTCCTGAAAAGCAGGCAATAGTCTGGGCTGCCACTTGGCAGGCATGAGAGTCAGTTGCACAAAGAATGGCACATGCGGTGAGCTCCAGGGCTGACCAGGGCTTGGTGCCTGGAGCTTCCCCTGTCTGAATCCAACCCTGCATAAGGTGCTGCACATCTGGCTCCCACACTGGCAAGGTGCTCAGCCCCCACTGACCCCTCCTTGCATTTGCAGATGAACGGTGCCTGGGAGAACCTGAACAAAACCTGGAAGGAGCGGCTGGAGCGGCTGGAGGAGGCCATGCAGTCAGCAGTGCAGTACCAGGACACACTGCAGGTGACAACGGGTGGCAGTGGAGGCGATACGCAGGGGTAGGGAAGGCGCAGAGGCAAGGGAGATGCCTTACCAGACCATTGGTCCATCCACACTGGCTGGAAGTGGCTCTCCAGGATTTCAAGCAGGAAGGCCCTCGTGACCCTACCTGGAGATGCTGTCAGGGATTGAAGCAGGGACCTTCTGCATGAAAAGCAGCTGCTCTGCCACTGAGCCATGGTGCTTCCTAAGGCAAGCAGGGATCATTTCTAGCTACTGCCTGAAATGGATTCTGGCTCTTAATTCTGAGCATCTTTCATTGTAGTGGCAGGCTTAATGCATAAACATCACAGAGTAGTCTGAGGAACACCAGATTCTTGGAGGGTGAGAGGGCCAGTGTCATCTTAGTTTATTAACTAAAGGTTGTTATACACCAGCCTTTGCAAACCTGATGCCTTCCAACTCCCATCGGCACTGGTTAGAGCTGATGGGAGTTGTAGGTCAAAACATCTGGAGGGCACCAGGTTGGCAAAGACATCTGTAAAATAACAGGAATGTAACTACTATTGAAACCAATTATGAATTATTAGCCCAAAACGACAGCATCTCAGAATAGTACTTAGACCTTGGACAGAATTGCTAAATTCTTCCAAAGGCCAGAGAGAGAGCAGGTATGTTTCAACCTGGTGATGGAATCCCAGCAAAGTTGTAGCAACCTGCACACCTGAGGTGAGAGAGTTCCACAACCAGGCACCACTACAGAAAAGACCTATAATTGTAAAGGGAGCCTCTGTGTGTAGGGACAGTCTACCTTAGAGTGGCTGATCCTGGGGAGAAGCAGCAGGGGATGATCCAAACCTTGCCTATTAGCTATCCACTGTTAGGAACAGGATACCAGGCTGGACATGGATCTTTGGTCTGAGGCAGCTGGATTGTTTTGTCTTAAGGGCCAGGCATCTTGGAGGAGTAGTTGAGCCTGTGAGAAAGGGTTATGAATTGGGTGCTGACTCTTTCCATGGAGGCCACAACACTGTGCCTCTGGGTGGTAGCTGGCTGGGTCTCCCTTCATTTGTGGGCCTGCTCCCTTTTCAGGCCATGTTTGACTGGCTGGACAACACAGTGATCAAACTCTGCAACATGCCCCCTGTGGGGACAGATCTCAACACGGTCAAAGAGCAGCTGAACGAGATGAAGGTGCGTGTGTTTGTGCTCTGTGATATTTTCAAATGGTGGGCGGTTTATAAATTCTTTGAATAAATTGTCAGTCACAGTCCTGAGCTTGAAACTCCCTGCTTTCTCCTTCTTGGCAGGAATTTAAAATGGAAGTTTACCAGCAGCAGATCGAGATGGAGAAACTGAATCACCAGGGAGGGCTCATGCTTAAAAAAGCCATGGACGAGACAGACCGAGACATCATCCGGGAGCCTCTGACAGAGTTGAAGCATCTGTGGGAGAACCTGAATGAGAAAATAGCACATCGGCAGGTATGTTGGGTGAACTGCGTGGACCTGAGGTGTGGGTGAAGATGGCGTAGGTTCAATTAAAGGGGCTGGATATCACCTTTTGAAGCCCCAAAGGGTCTCACACCAGGTTATCTTGAGGGCTGCCACTGCTGCTTCCTCCTTGGTCCTGGCCAGGTCATCCACTGGCCAGGTCATCCATTGCTATCTGGAGGCCTGGCCCGGTCATCCATTGCTAGCTGGAGTGCTAGATATTTGTGCAGCTTCTGTGCTGATAGTCTTTCGTCATCTATTAAACACTTTTTTCCCTGCTTAAGCCAATGTTTTGCTTGCCTTCTGTCTCCCTGTTTTATTTTTACTTGTTGCTGGGTCCTGTTATTTATTTGCCTGTTTTTGGTGTACTTTGCACTATTTTTAAAGTACTGCAACCTTAAGTGCTCCTCCTTGGTGCATAGGAAAATGGGATTCTAAAAATCCTATAAAATAAATACAAACACACACCTAGCCTTGTTTTCTTAAAAGAAATTCCTCTTCTCACCTTGTCTACAAACAGCACAAGCTAGAAGGTGCCCTTTTGGCCCTTGGCCAGTTCCAACATGCGCTGGCTGAGCTGATGGCCTGGCTGACCCACACCGAAGAGCTGCTGGATGCCCAGAGGCCCATCAATGGTGACCCAAAAGTCATTGAGGTGGAATTAGCTAAGCACCATGTAAGTGTGGGGGAAGGGGTTTTATATTGTGAACCACCCTGAAATCTATGGATGAAGGACAGCTATACAAATTTTGTAGTAGTAGTAGTAGTAGTAGCAGTAAAACTTGCAGATTGCTTTTTGTAAAGAGGTCCCTGTTTCTGTCCTGCAGTGAGAGGAGTCCAGCTTGGCAGCAGAATGTGTCTGTTCGCAGGTTAAGGTCCTGGCCCATCTCTAGTGGCGGGGATCACAAAATTTCCTTGAGACCTTAGAGAGCTGCTGCTAAATGCAGTGTGTGGCTGCATGGGCCAAAGATCTGGTTAAGTCAGCTCCTTTCTGTCCTTTTGCCATTGGGCCACTGCAGAGCTTTTGGATGACAAAAGTGCCCCCTCCTCCGTGTCCTGCCTCAGGAATCTTCATCTGCTGTTACTGCAGCTGTGCCATTATAGCTCAATCGGAGGCTTGCTTTGAGGGGAAGGGCTGGGGATATTACGAGAACAGCATCAACGGATGACACTGGAAGCTGCCTTACACTAAGGTAGACCCTTGGTGTCCCGGCTTCCACTCACGGACACAATGCTGGCAGTTATTCAAAAAGCTTTATTCCAGAATTCACTCCAGGGCCTGGACATGAGATGAGTGTAGCTGAGTGGTTAAAAAGGGCTGTGGAGTTCATAGCTAGGCATAAGTGAAGATGATGTCCCAACATGTGACATGTCCCCCTGGGGTCCCCTTCTGAAGAGCTGGCTGGGCACAGTCATTTGTGTGGGTCCTGTCCCAAGCCACAGGACCAGGCAAGCAAACAAGCACTTCTATGAGAAGGCTGGGTCTGCTCATGTTGGCAAAAGACATGTCCTTGGGCATGGAGTGGGTGGATGCTATCTGTTCACAGTTTGACCTGAGCAGACACCTCTCCGGGGAAGGGAGTCCATCACTGGCAGGAGGCGGAGTCACTCCCCTGACACTTGGAATGCCTGATGATTCTGAGATGAGTCTTTCTCCCAACAACCCACTTTCTGGCCCACTGAGCCACTCCCCAGAATCAGGGTCCACACTCCCACCCCATGCCAACCAGCTCTGCCAAGATGTCTCCATGGGGCTTGTGACAATTGGTTCATTTCGCTCAGCATTGTATACCCTGACTGGCAGCAATTCCCTAGGATGTCAGAAAGAATATTTGCCAGCCCTACCTGGAGATACCAGAGATCCAGCCTGGCACTGTGTACATGCAAAGCAGGTGCCCTGCCACTGAGCCACAGCCTTTCCTCTAGCTGGGGGTGTTTGCTTGGGCTTGCCAGGCCACATTTGGTCGGTTATTGCCAGTAACTTACTGCTGATGATGAGAGTGTTTTGTGAGAATATCCAGGAAGCCTCATCTCATGTGCTTTGCTTCCTGAGTTGGTTCACCAAAACCAAAATGCAGGAGACTCCAGCCATGCTGATTGACAGGGGCTGAACTTGGTTCCACCATCCATCACCACCACCCTTTGCTAGTGCCACAGAGGCTTGCAAGGGCCCTAAAACATTTCCTCTTCTCCACCTGCAACACCACACTAGGTGCTGAAGAATGATGTGCTGGCCCATCAGTCCACAGTGGAGACAGTGAACAAGGCTGGCAATGAGCTCTTGGAATCCAGCGCAGGGGACGATGCCAGCAGTCTCCGGAACCGCCTGGAGACGATGAATTCGTGCTGGGAGTCGGTGCTGCAGAAGACGGAGGAGCGAGAGCAGCAGCTGCAAATGACCCTTCAGCAGGTCAGCCGGGAAGAGAGTCCGCCTCCCTAGTTAGGCGGGCAGTGGGTGCTCTTCAAAGTCCTCTTGTTCCCTGCATTCCTCGCCCAACATTTCAAAGTAGCCACATTCAGGCATGCACCTGAACACATAGAAGGTTGAGATGGGAGTGGGGAAGGTGGGAGCACATCCCACAATGAGAACCAAGGTCTGTAGGGTTTCTTGGAGTGTGTGTCTCCCTACAAAAAGGAAGGCTTCCAATTGCAGGGGGTTTCTAAGCAAGTTAATTACCAATTCTTTAAAAAAAACACACCACTTCAGACCTTCTCACAAATTCAAGTTCTCCCTATAAGAATAACTGAATCTTCAGTACACAAATTGGCATCATGTTTTTATATTATTTTGTTTATTGTAAACCATTATAACTATTGGTGGGCGGGACAAAGGATGGGATAGAATTCTCTTGTTAAATATACAAGTGAAAGGAGTTGTGAAGAGCAGCTGGTGCCCCTAGAGGGGGGGATTTGAGGGGTGGGCCTTGTGTGTGCTGCCCCTCCTCCTGGTGATTTATTTATCCCTTTGTGTGTTCGGGTGATTGCCCACCAAGACTTGCTCTGTGGCTGGACTTGTTTGGGTGTACAGATGAGTCTTTCTCAGCCGCTTCCTCACTTTGGAGATGATTTGTTCTTTGAGCCAGAGTCTTTTTGGGAAAGCTTTTCTTACTTCTGGGAGCTAGGCTAGAAGAGGATGGCTAGAAATAGGCTGGGATTTGAACCTAAGTTTATGCTTGGCATGTTGGTTTTGCTTTTTTAATGTCACTACCTCAAAATGTATTTCTGTACTTTTGGTTTTAAAAATCCTGGTACCTCCCACTGAGGTTTCAGAAACCATCAGAGTGAATTGCATGTGCTTTGTGTTCCCTTGCAGGCTCAAGGTTTCCATGGTGAAATTGAAGACTTCCTCCTCTGGCTCACGAGGATGGAGAACCAGCTCTCTGCCTCCAAACCGACAGGTGGGCTGCCAGAGACTGCCCGAGAGCAACTGAATGCCCACATGGTGAGTTGTGATGGCTGAACTGATGCCTAGAATGAATGGCCCCTTAATATGGGAGGGAAGGATAATGTGCATCACAGGTGGGACATGAAATACCTAAATGGGAAAGCGCCAGAGAAAAAGGAATGGGGGAAGGCTTGGTTAGCTACATTCCAGCTTACAGTGCACAGCTGTATCTACCTAAGGTACTCGTGGATGTTCCATGTTGTTGCAATCACTCAGCTAACAGCTGGCATCAGCAACCCTGGACCACCACAAATGTGAAGTTTTTGCACGTAAGGATGTTACAGAGAAAAATGTGTTCACAGTAAGGTGTAAAGATTATTCACCAGTGGGAACCTTCCTCTAAGTTTTGAAGCCACAAGCAGGAAGGGTGATTTTTGTCCAGATAATGACTGGGTGGAGTAGACCTCCTTTCTCCTTCCCAGGGATTGTGGTCTTGATCAGATTAGGGATCTCCCATCCCTGTAATTAGAGAACGAAAACCTGTAGGCGTAGCTGCGCACCACATGCTTAGAGTAACATGAAGCGTTGGAATTCCGAGAAGCTGGAATTGGCAAACAACCCCCAGAGCCAAGTGCACCTGGCAAACAGCAGAAGCAGTCTTCACACACAACTGTGCTATTAGGTCTTGCCTATGCCACGTGAACCCCCATGTCAGGAAAATTTGTCCTGCAAAGCATCCCTTGTTTACAATGTCTCGTGTGTTGTGCAGGAGCTCTATGCCCAGTTCAAAGCCAACGAGGAGGTCTACAGCCAGCTCCTGGCTAAAGGGAGGCTGATGCTCCTGAGCCGCGATGATTCTGGGTCTGGATCAAAGACAGAGCAAAGTGTGGCTCTCTTGGAGCAGAAGTGGGGCCTTGTCAGTATGAAGATGGAGGAGAGAAAGGTAATGTGCTAGGAGGGGTGGGGGTGGTACCCATCACCAAATCACTGTACTCACATTTGCATGGTGCAGAGCAGGGGACTCTTGCGTGAGTGCCACACATTCCCTAGCTTGTGCAGGAAAGCGAGGCTCTGCACATGTGGAGCTTCATACAGAGGAACTCTTGGGACTTGAGGTGGCATTAAAGAGGTGTGTGTTTTAAAAGGGGGTGGAGAAAGAACCTTGCTTTGGTTTTAATCCAGCTGTTTCAGAATTCCATTATTGGGACGTTGTGATGGTCCAATAGAGCAGGGGAAGCTAATGTGGTGCCCTCCGGCTTTTCTCGGGCTCCCAGCCCCCATGAGCCCCAGCCAGCATGGTCATTGGTCAAGGATGATGGACACTGTGGTGCAGCAGCATCCAGGGGGCACTACATTGGCTCCCCCCCCCCCAGTAGGTGGTCTCTTCTTGTTCTGATGCTTTTTGTTGGAAGAGAACCTGGCTCCAGAATGGCTTGGATGAAGGGGAAGAATTATCAACATTTGAAATGTGAGCTGTTAATATGCAAGTCACGTTCGTCGGTTGGACTGAGAAGGTCCAGCCTAGAAGGAGTCTCTTATTTATTACACAATTGTGGTCTTTGTCTCAGAAGCCAGCATTTGTGAACTTTGGCTGGTGCGCCTTTCTTTCTGCCTTTTGTGCTCATTCTGGTGCTTTTTCTCCCCCTTCTTTTAAAATTCAGTCCAAGTTGGAAGAGGCCCTCAGCTTGGCAACCGAGTTCCAAAATTCCCTGCAAGATTTCATCAACTGGCTCACCCTTGCAGAGCAGAGCTTGAATGTTGCTCCTCCACCCAGCCTTATGTTCAACACAGTGCTCTCACAGATAGAAGATCACAAGGTAATGATGCCCACCTGTGTGTGTGTGTGTGTGTGTGTGTGTGTGTGCATGCGTGCATTTGAGGAAGGGTGGGGGGAGATATCTGACTTGAATAGTGAAGCTGCCAAAAGGTAGAGAAAAAATTATTTAAAATAGCTGTGGAGTATTGAGAGAATTCAATTAAGGTTCCATAATAGCATCATATTCACAAGTGCTCAATACTTGAGAAATAAAATAAGAGCTAGCTAGATAGTATCTTCTATCCACAGCAAGAATAGACAATAAGCACTTCCACAATAACAACTATAAAAATGCCTAGGTATAGCAGCCAAATAAGGAAAGACTTTAAAATTAAATCAGGGAAATATTCCATCATAGGTGTTTTCAAATAACCAAGTTTTTAAAACTGCAAGATAGATAGATAGATAGATAGATAGATAGATAGATAGAGATATTAACATATAATAAAGAGGAAAGGCTGTCATCATGCTGCAGTTTGCTTGGCTACCAATAGGTGGCACTGTGAACTACAGCATGATGACAGAATTCTGAGAGCTGCTGGGCTCTTGTATTGGAGGTTGAGAAGAAGGGAAGCAGAGGAGGGAAGGACTATAGTCCAGCTGAGTCGTGGAGAAGAGGAACTGTCAGGACAGGCTGGGGCAGCTCCCCCAAAACTCCTGCTCTTATGCTGCTGCTTGCCTAACACCAATGATGGCATTTCAGCACCACTGGAGGAAAAAGAGAAACAGGCAGGTGGGCACCCCAGGCGAGCTGCCTAGAAATGGGCAAGACAGGGCAGCTCCCCAGCAACCATCCCACTCTGCTGCCACCCACCACTGCCCTCTTCTTTGGCGCTTCCACTGAGGTTGCAACAGCAACTTTGGTGTGAGGCAGGCAGTATGAATAGGAGAGGGTTAGGAGGATGTCTAAAGCAAGGAGGCATTGGCAAGTGGCGGTGAGTGAAGTGAGCAGTAGCACAGCCGTGTGTGTGTGTGTGTGTACGTGTACACACACAGTCATAAAGTATGAAGCATTAACAAATTAATAATCTGTAATAATAAAAATGTGACTTAAAATCAGTTAATAAAAATAACTATCAGTTGTACTCTACTAACTTTTACGCTGAGTACACCTATCGAAACGAGTGGGCCTAAGTTAGTCAAGGCCATTAATTTCAATGGGGTCTAGTTTAAGTAAAAGTTACTTGACTACAACCCCAGGCTTTTACTAGTTCCCTAAAACAAGTGATGGGGCTTGTGAGATGGGTCAGATTATTCATTTGTTGCAGGTTGGGAACTGGAGGCTGTGTATGTATGTGGCTCACCCATGGCTACCCAGTCAATCTGTGGCCATAGCAGGCCCCAGCCTAGTCTTGGGACTCCCTTGCCAGCCATAGTGACTACAGTTGAGCTTTGTGCCATCTCACCTTGGAACAAAACCTCCATCCCAAATGAATTGGCCTTCCCTGCATTATGTGGTGCCTAAGAGACCCAGGAGAGCAGCCTTCATTTTTTCCTTGTCAGGTGTTTGCCAATGAAGTGAACGCCCACCGGGACCAGATAATTGGCCTAGACCAAAGTGGAAACCAGCTGAAGTTCCTCAGCCAGAAGCAGGATGTGGTCTTGATCAAGAACCTCCTGGTCAGTGTCCAGTCACGCTGGGAGAAGGTCGTCCAGCGGTCAGTGGAAAGAGGGCGGGCTCTGGACGATGCCAGGAAGCGGGCAAAGCAGGTGAGGAACAATCCTTTGTAGGCTAGAAGCCATGGAGGCACAAAGGGCATCAGCTCAGAGCTACAAAATACTTCTGTTCCTCTTGGGCTCATTGAGGGCCATTGGCATATTAGGCACTGTTTGCAAGAGTATGAAACGTGGGTCAGGTGGTGGGGTGGGGAATAGTGGAGTTGGGGAGGCATGTGAATTCTAATAATAAATTAAATGGAAAAAATTAATCTTCATAGTTCCATGAAGCTTGGAAGAAGCTGGTTGACTGGTTAGAAGATGCAGAAAATCTCCTGGATTCTGAGCTTGAAATTTCAAATGATCCTGACAAGATCAAACTGCAACTCTCTAAGCACAAGGTTAGAATTGCATGTGAAACAGTTCCTTTGCTTCTTGTGAAATTATCTGTAGTCACTGGCCTCATTCTCAACCTATGTTTTGGGTGGGTTTACTTGGGAAAATTAGGAGTTCCAAAAAACCCTGGGTGGCAAGCAGCCTGTTTATGACACCACGATCCGGACAGGAAGGGCCCTGAAAGAAAAAGCTCAGTTCCCAGATGACAACCAGAGCCTGGACCATCTCCTTGGGGAAGTCCGTGACAAGTGGGACACTGTCTGTGGCAAATCGGTGGAAAGGTGAGTGCCTGGAAGGGCTTCCTAACAGGTACATCCTGTAGTAAGTTGAGGTGCCTGTAGGTCCTACAAGGGGGTGTTAGAGGCCAGCTTTAAGTCACCCATTTGGATAGGGTGTGGGGGGCATTTATCAGCATCAAGACCTATATTTGACCAGTTTGTATACTGACTGCACATCCAATCAGAGCAGTGCAGGGGCTTTAGCTAGGTTGCTGCTGGATTTGCTCTGGATGCATCTGGATTCTCCCAAGCCCTTGCTGGTAATCCACACTAGTCTGTTCTTAATCTGTTTGCTTTGGGTTTTCCCCCTCTTTATTATTATCATTGTGTAGTTCTTGGTTTTATTGTAATTTTTGCATTGTGCTGTACACTGCTTTATGATTTTTAAATGCAAAGCCATGTAATTTGTTTTAATAAATAAAATACCTTAACACACCATTTTTTCTTAAGGTGTGCCTAAGGCTCTGATTACGCCATATTTATTATGGTGCCCAAGGAGGTGGCCAATTGAGGGGAAACTGCAACACCCACTCACCTCTGCATTTTTCATTTTTACAGGCAGCACAAACTGGAAGAGGCCCTTCTGTTCTCTGGCCAGTTCATGGATGCATTGCAAGCTCTGGTTGACTGGCTGTACAAAGTGGAGCCCCAGCTGGCCGAAGACCTGCCTGTCCATGGGGACCTGGACCTGGTCATGAACTTAATGGATGCTCACAAGGTAACGGCTGCTGGGGGACAGAGCCATGTATTTGGAAGCCACTTCACACTGTGTAAGCCTCAATGTGTTATGGACTAAGGCAGTGAACTGAAGTCCCTGTGAAAACGTACTTGAGTTTCTAAGTTTTATATCTCACCCTTCATCCCAAAGGGAGCCCAGGGCAGCTAACATAAAAGAATACAAATATAATACAATAACGCATGAAAATGTTTAAAACATCATTCGGAACGTAATTAAAAAATGGGAGCAGAGTTTTGAAAAGTGCAAGGCCATTAGAACCAAACTGCCTTTTAATGAAAATATACTTGCAAAAGGTCCAAGATCAGGTTTACAGGTCTCCAGATAACTATCAAAAAACAAACTTAGTGCTCTTTACAGGGGTGGAGAGCTTGGAGAAAGAGAGTGCAACTATGCTCTGTTCCCCTTGATAGGTCTTCCAGAAGGAACTTGGCAAACGAACAGGCACTGTTACGGTTCTCAAGCGCTCAGGCCGGGAACTTATTGAGAACAGCCGCGATGACACAACGTGGGTGAAAGTGCAGCTGCAGGAGCTAAGCAACCGCTGGGACACCGTCTGCAAGATGTCTGTCCTGAAGCAAACTCGGTTGGAGGAGGCCCTGAAGCAGGTAAGAGATGGGAGCAGGGTGGCTGCAACTGCAGCTTGCACATCTCTTTGGTCCGTACCAGCCCTGTGACTCTGTTGTATCTACTGCTCCACCCCTTTTGCCTCTGGCCCCACCCACCAGTGGCGTGTGTCTCCCCTACCCGGGAAGGTTCCCTGTGAAGGAAAGTGGCCCTTAGGCTGAGAAGAGTTCTCCATCCCTGCTGTACGGCAACTCAAAAGGCCTTTGCTCCGGACTTCCGGCGGCGACGCCATTGAAGGTGGTCGTGGGCTGCTTCGGTTGCGAAGCGCCCAGTACATCCCGGGGGTTAGGAGCCCTGCCCCCGCATATCGGGGCTCCGGTTGGGGTGCGGGAAGAGCGTCCCGCACCCTGGGCTCCCCGGCTGTGCCCATTGTGGCTCCGAACCCTTCCCCCGCTCCCCCTGTAAAGGGGGAGTGGGGGTGAAGGGACGACGGAGCCGGGCTATAGGGGACATGCCCCAACCGGGATGTAAATGCGGCGACAAAGCCTTTGATGAGCGTCTAAGTTCTACCTGTCTTTGATGTGCTGATAAGAACCCAGTGACTGTGAGTATTTGAAAGGCTCTTTGTATTCTCGGAACGACCTGGGGCAAAGGAGAAAGGCAGCCCGCTTTTTTCCCTTCGGAGAGGAAAGAAATTAACTCTTTAAGTGACTGCTGCTACTACGATTGACAGAAGCATTGGGAATTTTAAAACTGAGACTGTAAAGATTCCCCTTCGGGGGTTAACTGAGGATAAAATATCTCCTTTTGAAGTTTTGGTCTTTGTGCCTCGGCTTCGGAAAAATGGCGACCGGGACTGACGCAGGAAAAAATTGAAACAAAGGGAGGAAGAGATAGGAATTGAAACGTGATACCCACTCTCCCTCTGAAAATGCTGAACTACGCGATTGCATTATCGTTGAACGCTGATATTAAAGATGAAGAAAGGCTTACTCTCTTGACACTGGAACTGATAAATCGTAAACTACAAGCTTTGTGTGGAATTCTAAGTGAAAAGAATTTAGTTTCCACAGAGGAGGCTTGGAAAGGGATTGATGGAATGGAATCAAGCCTTTGCGAAGGGCTGGAAGGGGTGATTGGAAAATTTAGCGATGTGTTTGTGCAACTCCGGAAACAGGAACCGATCTCTGGGGGTGGCAGCTCCAGATCGGGGGAATTTATAATATCCAGACGTCAAGGTGGCAGCTTGATGTCGAGGGACATTGAATTAAGATTTTTACAAGAACAGGAAAGGCAAGAAGGAACGGAGGAGCACAGAAGGAGAAGGTTGAACACCCTGGAGCCCGATGCAAAGTCTGCCACGAATGCAGCCTGGATCTGTGGACGTTTGGAAGAAGATTTTTGGAGAGCCAGTTCCGGTGCAGGACAGAAAAAGATGATGGACAGAAGGGGAGTGGGTTGAAGTATTAAATTTATAATCTAAACGGTCTGTCATGGTATCCGAGGTCGGTGCGCGAAGTCTGTTAAGTAAAAGCTTATTTTTAAGTAAGAAGGGAGATATTGATTTTTAAGCTAAAAGCAGCATGTTAATGGATAGAAGAAATAAGTTTGGTTATAAGAATATATGATTATGATTTAAGTTAAAATAGCAAAATTAAGATATCTGTGTAATTTTTGAGTAAAGTAATTTTTTTTTAGAGTGAAGTTGTTAAGGAATGAAGTATATTGTTTTAAAACCGAAGGTGAAAAGGCGGGGGAAGTCAAACGTCAAGATTCGAAAGTAGAAATTTTTTTTTTGTAAGGAATATTGTTAAGAAGAAAAATCCTGACATTATGTGTATTTGTATTTGTTTTATATTTGTTGGTGTGGGGTTGGGTTTTTGTTTTGTTTTTTGTATGGAAAAGCTAATAAATTCTATTAAAAAAAAAAAAAGGCCTTTGCTCCACGGGGAAGGGTTCACTGGTGCTGTTTCTCCTTTCCAGGCAGAAGAGTTTCGGACTGCTGTCCATCTTCTGCTGGAGTGGCTCTCTGAAGCTGAGCAGACCCTCCGCTTCCGGGGAGCTTTGCCCGACGACGCTGAAGCGCTGCAGTCACTCATCGATGTGCACAAGGTGGGCAGCTGTTCAGAAGAGGGGGAAAGCGGGAGCCTGAGGGGATTGCCAGGCAGGCCAGGCTGAGCTGTTGTACCTTTGCCCTTTCCTGCAGGAGTTCATGAAGAAAGTCGAAGAGAAAAGGCTGGATGTGAACTCTGCTGTGGGGATGGGGGAGGTCATCTTGGCCGTTTGCCACCCAGACTGCATCACCACCATCAAGCACTGGATCACCATCATCCGAGCTCGGTTTGAAGAAGTGAGTCACAGAGGCTTTTGCTCCTCCTCTCAGCAGCTGCAGCCAGCATGAATGGAGATGAGAGACTTAATAATTCTGTGACTGTATAAGGATAATAATGCATTTTGAATCCCCTTCCCACCTTGCTTCAGCTGCTGTGACATCATAGAAGGTTCATGACACTGCTGGCTACTGAGATGAGAGAAGCCAGCTACAGAATGTAGAAATTCACTGCAGTTCCTAAAATGCTTGGATAGAGGTGCTTTTGTTTTGATTTTATTTTTGGAACAAGCAAGAGCTGTTTGTTTGTTTGAATTTTTTTTTACTCCACTTTTTGAATGAACCTTGTGTATAAACATAATATAGCTTGTGTATAAACATAATATGATAATCACATAAGAACATACAGCATACCCTTAATATTTTTTCTTTATACTCCCTCTACCTTCAGCTTAAAACATTTTTAAGTCTTCTCCCTTAATCTAGATTCTAGACTATTTTATCAGTGGCACCATTAGTACAAGTTCACTCTTGGTGCCCTAAGTTTGCAGTGTTAGGAGGTTGTAGAGCTTCCAGGGTAAAACACAAGATCCAGGTGAGCTAGAGGAGGGGAATGCAAAAGTGAAGAAGATGCTTAGGCAAGGGAAGGTGCATGCGCACATAGAGGCATACCCCCAGAGAGTAACCCGGAAAGACATACCACTCCATTCCGCTGCCTTCCCTCTTCCCCATGCAGAGATACCTCTCATTTGCTGCCAACTACCCTCCCTGCTTTTCTCCTCTGCCAGGTTCTCACATGGGCAAAGCAACACCAGCAACGGCTTGAAGCAGCCCTCTCGGAGCTGGTGGCCAATGCAGAGCTGCTGGAGGAGCTCCTGGCATGGATTCAGTGGGCTGAGACGACGCTGATTCAGAGGGACCAAGAGCCAATGCCGCAGAACATTGACCAGGTCAAAGCCCTCATTGCAGAGCACCAGGTAACCCTGCCCTGCTTGGCTTCCTCTCTGCCAACTTCCAGAAAAGAGCATGCTGTGTGTTTGAGAAAGTTGTCCACAGTGGCTTTAAAGTGAAACAAAGCACCTGACTTCATTCTTCCTAGCTGTGTGTGAGCTTGCACTGCTTTGGTTTTGCCATGGATTAGGACTCCATGTGCCTGTAAGCTTAGAGCAGAATGGAGGGTCATTGTCTTCCCCTTCAGCTCCTGCTGCTTAGAGGCACCCACCCCCAATCCTGGCTCACCCTCTTTTCTTTTGACATCTAGTGGGCTATATATATATATATCTAGCACAGGCTTTCTGAACCTGATGCCCAGCCTTTCAGACTACAGCTCTCATCAGCCCCAGCCTTGGCGCAGAGAAGCTTTCCCCAACCTGCTGCTGCAGATGTTTTGGACTCCCAGCAGCTGCGCTGGTTGAGGCTGATGAGAGTTGTAGTTCAAAACGGCCACGTTGGCTGGGGTTGATGGGAGTTGCAGTCCAAAACAGCTGGAGGGAAGACTGATTTAGCAATGTCATGCAAGAACAAAGAATGTGGCATTAGATGCAGGATTTGGGTTCCTGAGAATTTGGTGCTTAATTTTGAGCGTGAGGTACTCAGTTCCTAACCCCTGTGGTGGCAAAGATATGCTTGAAGGTACGTGTGCAACGGCTGGTGAAATGTTACTCTCCAAAGAGGAGACTGAATAAGAGCCAATCTGGTGTAGTGGTTAGAGTGTTTGGGCTAGGGCCTGTTAGACGATCCTTCAAATCCCCACTCGGGTAGCCTAACCTACCTCACAGGGTTGTTGTAGGGTTAAATAGGAAAGAATATAAATGTGATAAATATTTATGTATCATGGACTTGTGTATGGCCTTTCATCTGTAGATCTCAGGGCAATTCACAACATAAAGATACAATAAAATAGAAAATACAATATAAAAAACACAAACTGCATAACAAAAATAAGAGCAAAAACAAACCAATAATTCCCCCTCCCACAACACATTTAAAAGGGTATCAGATGTTAATCAGCCAAAGGTGCTTTAAGTTGTTTGGGGATAGGACTGCTTACATTAGCAAAAGGACAACATTTAGTTGCATAGTAACAAAATGCTGCACTCTTCTCTACCTCTAATCATCCTTCCTCCTGCATTTTCCAGTCCTTTATGGAAGTAATGACCCGAAAGCAGCCAGATGTGGATCGCGTCACAAAAACATACAAGAGGAAAGCCACAGAGCCGGCTCATGGACCTTTCATTGAGAAATCCCGAAGCAATAGTATGTTGGCAAACCCTTTGGGCAAATTATAAATATTTGGGGCCTAATTCATTTAGGGCTTTAAACACTAATAAAAAGCATCTTGAACTGGGCCTTGATCAAGAAATAAGTACTGTATATGTGCTCAGGAACACTCACATCATCATCGGCATTATGATAATTACTTTTATTATGATAATTACTGGTGCTACTACTACATGTTCCATGGCTGAGACCAATCTTTAAAACAAAAGTCTGGGCTGTAGCTCTGGTGTGACTTGGCTCAGATGCAAGCTTGGGGTGACTTTCTGCACCTCCTTGGACCAGGATGGGTAGCCTTTGGATGGGCAACTGGGCAGGGTAGGAAGAGAGAGGAAGAGGCATTTGGGGTGGGGGGGTAGAAAGAAAGAGAGGTGGCTCCGCCTACCTCTGGCTTTAGCCCTGCCCACAGTCAGCATGTGGCCCCCCAAGGAAACACAGCCCTTGTCAGGAAACCTGCTACCTTTCCCTGTCTTCAAACGCCCCATGCAGACTGTAAGGTTCCTGTGAGTCGATATGATCTTAGTGAAGTTTCCAGTTTCATCTGCAGAAGGAGAGCTCAGCATTTAGTTCCTGCCTTTCCTCCTGTGCCCCTTCCCTATAATTTTTTCATTACGCCCCTTTGCTTTGCTCAGTTTCTGCTATGTTTCCTCCCTGCCCCTGACTTTTTTTCCTCTCAGGAAAACCCCTGAACCAGACAGCCCCACCCCCAATGCCAATTCTCTCCCAGTCGGAAGCAAAGAACCCGCGCATCAACCAGCTTTCGGCCCGCTGGCAGCAGGTGTGGTTGCTGGCGCTCGAGCGACAACGCAAGCTCAACGATGCCCTGGATCGGCTGGAAGAGGTAACCACTTTCCCTTTTTCATGTGCGCAGGGAACCCAAAGAGATGCTGGGTCATGATGGTGTAGCACTTCTCCCAATGCCCCGGCTTCCAGGGGTTCTGTACAGAGCTCTCTTCCTATCTTGGGAGCAAAACAAAGGTGCTCCTGCCAGTTTCCAGCTACAGGAACTGTAGCTTCCTGGTGTTCTTGATGGTGTGCCTCACTTTCCCTTCAAAGGAAAGTCAGTGAGTGGAAGCTTGTATATTGCCTTTCCATCTCCCTTTGGGGAAAGTAGGTGAGTGCAGTGAGGCTGGAGCAGGGGAAGGCAAACTACCTTCTCATTTCCTTTCCAAAAACTGGCCCTGCTTTAAGGCTGCTTTTCAGGGTCTACAAGTCTTAACCACATTTCCTGTTTCCCTCTTGGTGCTGTGGGGTGAGCAAGCCTAGGCAGGGGCCTCACTTATCCCTGCCCCCTAAAAAGGAAAGAAATATCTTGGTAGTCTAGCAACTAAACCACT
The DNA here is from genome assembly GCA_900245905.1 of Lacerta viridis. Taxonomy (NCBI): domain Eukaryota; kingdom Metazoa; phylum Chordata; class Lepidosauria; order Squamata; family Lacertidae; genus Lacerta; species Lacerta viridis. The sequence goes on from OFHU01001951.1 coordinate 87,017, forward strand.
TCATGACCATTTTGCCTTGCATAAACTAGAAAAAATACTGGTTTTTAATTTATTCTATGCCACTATAATAATAATTGCTATTTCTGTGCCTTTCTATTCATCCATGAGTTCACAGTCATTTACAATTTGACAATACCAGCTAGATAATTAGCGAAGGTAAAACCACTGAGGTAAAACAGGTAATGCAAAGAAGTCTGTACAACAGCAGCAGGGCCCAAAATGGAGAGCAGGGCAAAGGGGCAAGTGTGGAATTGTATCTTGACTGCTTTCCTCCCAACCACGCTGCTTTTGGGGAACCAGGTCCAACTTTTCCACTCCTCCATAGCCCTGTTCAGGCATTACTCACTAAAAGACGAAGAAGAAAAAACACAGATGGATGGGAGCTGGCAGGGCATACTTTTAGCCCACCCCAAATTCATGCAATTGCTCTTGGCCCCTTGCCCTTGGTGTACAATTAAGAGCCCTGGTAAAACAGGATTCTCAGTTGCACAGGAAGCCATTAGATGGCTTCTCCCACTACAGACTTTCCCCCCAAAGATGTGAGGGGCCAGGGCTAAATGTACAGCCCCACTGTACCCCTTCCTTATTTTGGTGAGTTTAGGGTCAGCCAGGCAACTCCTACACTTTGAGAGAAGAGAGAGCTGTGCTGTTGCCTCCTACATCTTAGGAGATGTATATATTTGTGGATCCTCTTTCCAAGTTAGATGTAAAACAGCCTTTCCTCTTCCCTTCTCCAGTTGAAAGAGTTTGCAAACTTTGACTTTGATGTTTGGCGGAAGAAGTACATGCGCTGGATGAACCACAAGAAGTCACGTGTGATGGACTTCTTCCGGCGGATTGACAAAGACCAAGATGGGAAAATCACCCGGCAGGAGTTCATCGATGGGATCCTGGCATCCAGTAAGCCCCCCAGCTCTTTTAATACTTAAAACACTTTCAGCTGCCTTTACCTGCAGGCTTAGTTTTTTCCAGATTGAGGAGCAGGAAGCAATTCCTGCTTAGTGTCAAGCAAACAGCCCTGTATGCAAGAAGAGCCATTGTGGTGCAGTATAGTGTAAAAACTGTAATAAAAGTAATAGTGGTTAGAGTGTCAGGCTAGGAACTGGGAGGCCAGGGTTCAAATCCCCACTCAGCCATAAAGCTCACTAGGTGACCTCTCAAAGATGTCTGACAAATCTTGCATTAAGGATCGGTAATGGAGTTTCCATCTGTTCTCTCCCATTCAGAATTCCCCACTACTAAATTGGAGATGACTGCGGTAGCTGACATCTTTGACCGTGATGGGGATGGTTACATTGACTACTATGAGTTTGTAGCTGCTCTGCACCCTAACAAAGATGCTTATCGGCCAACAACAGATGCAGACAAAATTGAGGATGAGGTAAGACATTTTGATAAGGCAGTAGGGGTCCAGGAGCTATGGAGATAGTTAAGCTGTTTCAATCTCACACTGCTCTGCAAGCACCTAGAATGCAGTTAGTACTGTGTTAAGTTGTGGAAGGATGCCTGCTTAATCTTCCTTTCCCCCCTCCCTTTAAAGCCCACCTCTTCCAGAAAGTCTTTGGCAAAGCCACCACCTTGTGTCCATGCACTAATTCAATAGTCCCTATTCTTCTCCTGCTATCCTCCCTTGTTACTTACTTTCTAGATTGTAAGCACCTTGAGAAAGGGACATGCATGGATAGTGCCATAAGTATAATCATAATAGTCACAAGTGCCAGCCTTCATTTGATCAGGACTGTCACATCTCTTTTGTATGTAAAAAGTCAAGGAATCAAAACTTGTGAGAGTGAGAAGAACTTGAGTCAAGAAGTGAAAGACTTTGCCAGTGCAATAACATCCAGGTGTGGAACACCCTCTGCTCTAAAGTTCAACTGGTGCCAACCTTTGTTAAATTCCTAGGCCAGCTGGAGACCTTCCTCCTCCTCCTCCAGGCCTTCTAAATTTTACATATGTAGCTGTAGAGTTCCAGAGAGTTGCTATAAAAAACAGTGGGAGTTGTTTTCATTGTATTTTATTGCGTTGTTGTATTTTAACTTCTTGCAACCCACCCTGAGATCATTTGTGATGACAGGAGGGATATAAATCTTTAAAATAAACATATAGTAGAATGGGATTTTGAATCTTATCTCGGGAAGGCAGTGTGGTGCAATAGGTAGACCCTCAGACTTGTTCCACTGGGGTCTTGGGTTAAAATCCCTCCCATTCAACCATGAAGCTCACCAAAACGGCCATATTCCAGTCACCACTAATCTTCCTATCCTCACAGGGTTGTGATGAAGATAAATTGGGACAATATTGCCCACCTTTTTCCCTTTGTGGTTTTTCGGTAGGGACTGTCTTAAAGTAAAAACAAAAACCTTTCAAACCAGTTGGAGAGCTTTCCTGTAGTTTAGCCTAATGGAATCTCTTCTCTTCTTTCTACCCAACAGGTGACCAGGCAGGTGGCTCAGTGTAAATGTGCAAAGAGATTCCAAGTGGAGCAGATTGGAGAGAACAAATACCGGGTAAGCTGAAGGGGGCTTTGCTTGCATTGACAGTTGGGAGGGGGGTCCTCTGGCAGCCTGACAGCACAATCCTACTCATAGGGTGATGGTTTCATTGTAAAGGGTTAAAAAAAAAAGTTCTCTAATTTCATTGTGGGCCCCCATTTCATTCTGTGGCAGGGAACTCCATGATTGACTGGGGGGACGTGGAGCAGGAAGTGTTTCCTTTTGCCTGTTTTACTTTCCAGCCCTATGTGTTCCTCTGAGATTTAAATATAGTCCTCCTGAAAATGCTCATGGGGATATCGTCTCAAAGAGGCAACTTCTGTGCTGCTTCTGTTTTTGTCTCAAGTTCTAAGAGTCTTCCATTGGCAATAGAGCCATCTAGCTTAGCTTCCCCACGTGCCTGAACTGGGTGCAATTTTAGCTGAGGTGCAAACAATCTGAGCACCCACTTGTGGGTGGCTGCATTTTTAAGGAACAAAGCAGGGGTTATAGTTATCACTTGGGTTGGCAAAATGTCTTGAGCTTGCCCGGAATTTAGCATAAGAGTGGAGTGTGTAAAATAACCAGCACTGGCCCTTGTCACATTTCTAAAGTGTACAAGATATTTGGCTTGCTTCGTTAATATAAATATGTATAAAAGGGAAGTACCAAAATGTGACGTTTAGCATGCTGAGTAATGTCGAGTATACACATCAGTGGTACTTGTGGTTAACAAGACATTTTTCATAGTGATGCTCTGTTAATGCTGCTCAATGTTTTTTGTTTCCTCTCTCTCTCTCTCTCCCTCCCTCCTCTCTCTCTTTCATTTGTACTTTCTTCTCCTTTGTAGTTCTTCCTCGGCAACCAGGTACAGTGTGCCTTGCAATGCTGTCTCTACATCCTTTTATAGATTGTTTCCCTTAAAAGAATCGCATGTGTTGTCCCATTACAAACTGATATTTTCATTGCTATGGGTGTTTGTGCTGGTGTGGATGCTGTGGTAAGAGCTTGTCTGTATTAACAGCCAAGATTCTGGTATACAGTGACATAATGATCAAGGAATGGAATGGAAGCAATGCCACAAATGTGCAGATGCAACCATAGTGACACACACACACACACACACACACACAGGCACTCACAGAGGAACTTTCATGTGTTTTGTGTGCCAGACACTTTTTTTTATAAAATTGAAACTCTTGGTAGTGAAGCAGCCTTCGCCAACTGTGTGCCCTCCTGATGGTTTGGACAGTGACTCCAATCAACCCCGATTGTGCTGGTTGGGACTGATGAGAGTTTCATCCCAAACCATCTGAAGAGCACCATATTGGTAAAGTCTGCTTTAAAATAACTCATATTTGACTTCTTGTGCAGCTAAGCTGGAAAACTGTGCAGGCAGGACTGAATGCCTCAAAACTGGCTTGCTAACTCAAATGGGCTTAACTTGAACCAGGCTGTAGCCCTTGAACCAGTCTCTAGCCTTGAACCAGGCTGTAGCCCTTGAACCAGTCTCTGAAGCCCATTGTTCAGCCATAAGAAGTATTAGAGCACAATCACAGTTTGATTCTGTAAACTCAGCCTTAGTCCAACATATCTGAGAGATGTAGAGAAAGGATTCCCATTGGAGCTGAGCACTGCGTAATCCTATGATTTCAGAACTTGCCACATGACTTTGCCAGTGGGGGATTGATGGATATTTTCAATCACTAGCAACTGAGGCTATGCTGTTAACCACCAAAATAAAATATCCAGAACTGACCAAGGGCACATAGAGCAGAACATACTGTGCATGCAAATCCATGCCCCTGAGGCATGTAAATAGCAAGTTCAGTAGGCTAATTATCATTTCCATTGTGTACCTTCAGAATTCTAATATCATACTAGAAGCAAGAGGACACATTTCTCTTGCAGCTCCTCACAAGTTTGGTCCTTCCACTGTAACATCAGAGCAAGATACCAGCAGGATACCTAGATCTTAGAATGCATCATCTCTTGGTTCTTCCAGGAGGTGTAACTTCTGTGCCTCTTTCACAGAGTTGAAATTCTTGCAATGTATTCTGTATACCAGTATCTGGATGCCTTCCAATTAATTTTCCACCGCTTTTGGAATGCAAGCGCTGAATCCATTTGGATAATTTCCTTCCATAATTAGCACTAAAGCTTCAAGCCATCTGCATGGATCGTGTCAAATAACTCAAGGCTTCAAGAAGATAAAATGAAAAAAAAAATGCTTCTCATTTCCTCCTGCATAATTTTGAGCCAAATCATAACTCCGGAGGGAGTTTCAGCAATGCAGAGAAGAAATCCATTTTAAACTTGTTTTGTGGGATACGTTCTGCCCCTCTGTTGATAAGATGGTGGGAAACTAATGTCTTCAGTGCCTTAATTTTGCTGGGCAGGGTGGACTGTTTTTACTTCAAATGAGTCCTCGAAGCCTAACATTATAAAAAGAACTTGAATTTCCTTGAACTGGTAGGAAAGAGCACAGTTAAAGTTAAAGTCTTGCTTGTTCAGAAAATCAAACGGTGAGCCAAAAACACAGAGAAGGGTCCATGCAGCTGATTGCAGTTACCTTCCCTCTCTTTTGTAATGTAGAAATGATAAATTCCTCACCTGTAAAACATGGGTAAATATGACCTACTTTACCATGAGGGTGATGAGAATTAAGGGCAGTGAAAAAGATTCGTATAGCACTTGGCATTTCCAGTGTGCATTATTGATGCCGATCTTTGCAGAGCAGATTTCTAGTGAGGCAGGGCATGCTGCTTGGTCCATTGGTCAAGGCTTCAAATTGTGGAGATGTCATACTGCTAGTGATCATTGCAGTAAATGTATTTCTGATCCTTAAGGCTACCACTTTGCAGGTTTGCCCATCTCTGGCTCAGAGCTGTCAACCTTCCCTTTTTTGCAATGGGAAACGTCGCTGGAATAAGGGAATTTCCCACAAAAAGGGAAAGTTGACAGCTATGCTCTGGCTGCTGCAATTAACTCTTCTGCGTGGTGGTGGGGATGGTATGTACCATGAATTTTATGGATCTTCAGATCTGGTGAAGGGCTTCTCTCCTTTTTGATGAGGGTGATTGGTGGGACTCAGTTACTGAATTTCATTAGAATTCCAGTTGTCCTCTCTCCAGAAATGAACTGTATCAAGACTGGCATGCAGCTGAATTCGAACTATGCTTCAAACAACCCCCCCTCCCAAAGTCCTTTGTTGGGAAATTGCTCTGAAGTTTGAAGTTCTGGCTTTATTTTATCTTCCGCAAAACACAATGGTTACAGTTGGCCCAGAGATAAATGGGCAAGCCTTTAAGGGAGCACAATAGATGTGCAAACACTGCAGAGGAGATATTTCTGGTGAATGTGGACATTAGGCACTACCTCACCCTGAGTCCCCTTTGGTCCGCCTGGTCCATAGCAACCTTAACTGTCTAGCCGATGATCTCCAGGGCAGTCTCTGGCAGGAAGAGAGAAAAGGCCTTTCCCATCACCTACTGCTTGCCTGATTCATTTTAACCTGAAATGCTTCCAGGGATGAGCTATGGGGTCTTTTGGGCACAGAACAGGTGCCCTGCCACTGAGCTGAGGTAGCTTCAGCAAAACAAGAGTGCACCTCCTTCATTTTCATTTTCATTTAGTTATAGTCAGCAGTGCATTAAAATGGATCCACTCTGGTTTTATTAACATCATCATCACCATTATTTATTCATATACCGCTTATAGACTTCTAAGTTGTTTACAAAGCATGAAAACCAGTTATACAAACATTTAAAATATAAACATCCATAATAAACCCATATAGACATTAAAAAATTAAATTTCTTAAAGGTAGCTAGTAGGTTCAGGAGAGAGGCCCCAGTGTCAAAGCCCATCCTGCTGCAGTCCCTCTCCTGAAGCAGCCCTGCACCGCCACCTTTCTTTTTTAATTGCAAGGTGTCTTTGGGGGTCTTTTGGGGGTGGTCATCTAAACCATTTCCCTCTCTGCTGCTCCCTCCACAGTTTGGCGATTCGCAGCAACTGCGGCTGGTCCGTATCCTGCGTAGCACAGTCATGGTTCGCGTTGGTGGAGGATGGATGGCCCTGGATGAGTTTTTAGTGAAGAACGATCCTTGCAGAGGTAAGAAATGGAGAGTGATTCTTAACAAACATGGGGCTCTTAACCTCCACCAGTGTAAGACTGTGAGGTGTCCGTCATTAAAAGTGAGCGGGCCAAGACCACCCATGGAACACAGCCCAATCCAGCAGGAAGTCTTTTTGAGGTCAGTCAAAAGATCAGCCTAGCCAAGGACTTCTTGAGGAGGGTGGCACTGTCCTGTGTTGATGAGTGGGAGAGTAGTGCCAGTGGGGTTCTCTGTTGCAAACACCATGATGTCTTGGGCAGACCCTAGTCCATCCTGAATGTCAGCCTAAGCACCAATAAGTACTTGACTAGGACTTCCTATGTAACACTCACGTTGGGGGGTTGGGGGAGAGAAGTAGAATCCACCAGAGCCCCCACCCACCTCTTCGCATCTGTGGGCTGAGCTCTCTTCTGGTACCCTTTCCATTTTTCCTCTAAAATGGCTGCCCTGCATGCCAGCCAGCGTGTAAGAGACTTCTCCTTTCCTTTTTCCTCCTCCTCCACCTCCTCCTCCTCCTCCTCCTCCTTTTACCCCCACTGCTGTTTGTTTTTCCTGCTCTGTCTTTTCTTTGTATATATGTATTTTCTTTATTCTAGTTCACCACCCGGGAAGTAAAATAAAACGCTCTGATTCCAGCTCTTCGATTGCCAGTCAGTCTCCGATAGGTTGGCGGTTTTTCTTGGCTTCCTCTCACTACTACTCCTCCACTTGTTGGGAATGGCTTTGCTTCTCTAACCTGCCTTGATCTTCCCCATCATCCCCTCTGGCCCAGAATAGTACTTTGCTGTAGTGAAGGGCATGGGGTGAGGGGCAGAGAGAGAGACAGAGAACTTTTTTGGGGTGGGGCTGCTTTGGACTGAAAGCTGCAAGGTGGGTAGGCTTCACAGCCCCTGCCTCATCTTGTTCCTGTCTGTCACATTGGTCCTGAACTCAACATTCACTTTTTCCCAAGGACTCAAGAGAGGGTTGCAACATGTATGCTCTGCACCAGCTTATGCTTGCAGAAGCCTTGATGGGTTCAGCTGAGTGAGAGCAGCTTACCCGAGTGAGGAGCAGGGATTTGGGCCCTGGTTCAAAACCAGACTAGCTTCCTATTTTGACTTTTCTGCATCTCCCTCAATCACCAAAAAACATTCCTCCCCTTTTCCATTATATCATTAACCTTTTCTCCTGGAAATTGCCTGTAAGTAAATATGGTGTTCTGTAAGACAAAGGCTGATGTTAGAGGACTGACAGGGAATAGTTACCCACCCAACCCTCTAGCCTGCAGTCTGGGCCCCCTTCCTTTGAAGACAGGTTATTCCTTCTGGCCTGTGGCTGTTGGGTGGCCATTTTGCCCTCCCCTCCCATGATAGTTTGTCTGAATGCGGCTGCATGCTGCCATGTTGTAAAACCTCTGGGATAGTCTTCGCCAGTCAGTGGTTTCCAGATGTTTTGGACTACAACACTCATCAGTCCCAGCTAGCATGCACTATGAAAGATGGGACTGATGGGAGTTGTAGTTCAAAGCATCTGGAGGGCCTAGGTTTCAAGAAAGCTGCTCTAGGATTTCTGTTTCTTGATTGCCTCTTGGTAATGCTGATTCTTCCGTTCCCGGTGCTGCTCTTGAGCACTCCTGCTAGGCGTCTACAGATTGTTCTGACGCAATCCTAGGGGTGCTTCCAGATGGGGGTTTATCATGGAATCAGCGCTCCTGATGCATGCAAGTGTTTTGCAAAGTCCACACAACATTGTTAGCATCAACAAGCCAGCTTGTACCAACTCTGAATTTGATCTTACTGGGGGAGATCTGATAAATATATATATATAAACCCAGTTGCCAACAACCCACTTGTGGTATCTCAATAGCTCATTTGCAAGTTATGTCCCTCTCTGGAAGTCCCCTTGGCAGCTGCAATTGCTTGTCTTGGGGTAGATAATGTGTGAAATCTCCAGCTGCCCCTTTTTCTGCCTGGCAAGGCTTAATGCATGGTGTCTTGCTCATTTAACAAAACTGCTCCTTGCTGTGTATATCTGTTTGTTAGGTTTGTTGCTGTTTTTCCTGTAAAACTGCAGAATATGCTCACTGTTTTGCTAGGAAGCAGGTGGTATAATTGCAGAGGAAGGAAACTGAAAATTGGGGGAGGGGTGTAGCTCAGTGGGAAAGCAACTGCTCTGCCTGCAGGTGGTCCCAGGTTCAGTCCCTGATGGCATCTCCAGGTAGGGCTGGAAGAGACTCCTGCCAGAAATCCTGGGGAGCCACTGCCAAACAGTGTAGGCAGTGCTGAGCTATGGGGATCAATGATCTGACACAATATAAAACAGCTTCCTGTGTTCCTGTATCCTGGTTGCAAATTTTAAGTCAGGTTCATTTCCTTCCAATTCTTGAGAATCAGGTGAAAATGAATTGAGAGCTCTTTGGATGACACTTTGTTCCCCAGACCTCTTGCCACATAAACTTAGCTAAGTACCAGTATGCTGTGCCAGCAGCTGAGCAAGCTCTGCTTTGGATCAGTGAGCTTCCCACAGTTAGGGGGGGTCATAGAATTGTAGAGTTGGGAGGGAACCCAAGGGTCATCTATCCACCCCCGCAATGCAGGAATATTTTGCTCAGTCTGGGGCTTGAACCCACGACCTTGAGATTAAGAGTCTCATGTTCTGCTGGCTGAGCTATTCCAGAATTCTTTGGTGCTGAACTGAGACTGAGTAAAGAAGACTCCCACCACGCCCCCCTCCAGAGGGTCCCTCACTAGCCTGTAAAGCAGATTGTACAGAAGGATGTGAGTAATAGATGGCGTTGGTGGTATAGACAAGACGGGCGCTCTCTATACATGCTTAGAGGTTGCATATCTGAGTCCTTTCAAAAGCTGTGTGTGGACTTGTCCTGTTGCAGGCTGAAACACCACTGCTGTGAATGATGGTTGTGGTGGGGGCTTCTATATGAGCTGCAGAATGCTCCTAGATCTTTCCCCTCCTAGGAAGACTTTTCCTCTCTATCTTGAGACTTTTAAGCTGCTGCTGGTGTAGCAAAGTGAGAAGACCAAGGGGGTCTGTCTCACAGAAAATGAACTGGAAGGAAGGAGGAAAGAATCCAAAGCACACCCCAGCAAGCCTGCACCAGGGAGTCAAAAGCATCTGGCTTTGCCTGGCTTTGCCATCTGTTTATATTTCAGAGTCTGGTTTCTTTAGCTTTTTTTCTTCATGTTTTATGGTGGTTCCTTTCCTACAGCTCGAGGAAGAACTAACCTTGAACTTCGAGAGAAATTCATTCTCCCAGAGGGAGCTTCTCAGGGAATGGCACCATTCCGGTCCAGAGGGCGCAGGTCAAAGCCCTCCTCTCGGGCAGCCTCCCCAACACGGTCCAGCTCGAGCGCCAGCCAGAGCAACCACAGCTGCACTTCGATGCCCTCCTCCCCAGCCACACCTGCAAGCGGGACAAAGGTGAGAGGGCTTCTTTAACCATTTAAAATGGCTTCTGTCACTCAGTTGCTCCAGTACAGGTACAGGCCTCTGAGTGACCAGTGGGGCCTGTCCACAGAGGACAGAACTTTCAGGGTCACTCAAACATTTATTTCTGCCCAGGACGACAATGAAATGCTGTCACATCCAGGTGGGTAGAGTGAAATGGCGGAGTTCCTCTTCCCCTCCCCTCCCCTCCCCTCCCCCAAATCACTCCTGTCTGTTTGTGTCTCATTTTAATTTTGGGGCCATCCCTGGTTTGTTTTCCTGGCTTCTGTGATCCTGAGAGTTTTTCTCCCCTGACGCTTGGCCTCGGTGAGGTGGCCACGTTGGCAGTGGGCACAGAGCACAACCCCTACTTGTGTGACTCTCATCTTGTTGTCCATTTTGTATGTTTGCTTTCATTACCTGTTGGTTTTGTTATTTTATTTTATTTTAGGGTTTATTTACTTTTCTGTTTTTATTTTCCTTCCATCCTGTACACCTCTCTCCCCCCCCCCCCCCCCCCCCTCCTTTCCTTTCACTCCCTTCCCCCTTCCCTCCCTCTCCCTCAATTTCTCTTTGGATTTTCCATTTCACAGACTCCGCATCACTTCACTCGCAGTTATGACAAACCCTGGTTGGTAAACAGCAAGGCAGGTACCCCTTTGAGGGGCTACGATAATGCTGACCTCCACCTGTCTGCTTCTGAGGTAGAGTATGGCTTACATGGGCCGGTCCCTGTTGCAAAAGGAGCCCCCTTGGCTTCCTTTTCCCCTCTCTTAATGCTTTCCTTGTTATAACAGCGCTTGATAACACCTCTTTCCATGCTAGGGCTGCTGCTGTGTTGCTCATGGGGCTTCTAACTCTGGTTTCTTAAAGACAAAAAGATTTGTTCTTTCAAATACTCTTTCAAAACCAACAGAATGTTAACACACAGTTTGCAACCAGTTTGTGTTGAAACAACAAACATTTTCCCAGGAGTTCAAAGTGAGAAAATCTTTCAAGTTTTGGGCTGTTTTAGAACATTAAATGAAAGAGACATGATAGAGGAGGGTATCACTTAAAAGTCGGGGCTCATGAATAAAACAGCCGAGTTAACACTTTGAAAATCAGTGCCTGTGCCTGTACAGAAACCCCTCAATTTGTCATCCCACACACGACCCAGGTGAGAATGTTGGGAGGGGAGAAGCTTCTTCGAAACATCTGCCTGGCTGCTCTTGGAGGTAGGAGGCTGGGTTAGATGGACATCCTTTTCCCTCCCTCCCTCCTGCAGTATGGTCCATCAGGGCAGTTCTTACAGTCATGGGAATGTAAGTTCCAGCCAAACAGGAGGAGTGGGGGCGGTATTAATGATGGGCTACCGGCTTGGTATCCATATAAGTTGCTCAGACCTGAAATGATTGTTGCTTCAGTTTGGTTTTCTCCAACTGGGTGCCCTCCAGATGTCTTAGATGACACACTGTGCTGGTGATCAGAGTCATACTCCAAAATGTTTGGAAGGCAACAAGTTGGTGAAGCTGTTTTCGGAACATAGGATGCTGCCTGAGTCCATCTAGCCCAGTGTTGTCAACACAGGCTGGCAGCAGCTCTCCAGAGTCTCTGGCAGGAGTCTTTCCCAGGCCTACCTGGAGCCGCTGTTGGGGACTGGACCTGGGACCTTCTGCATGCGCAAAGCATGTGCTTTAGATTAAGCATTTCCCTGCTTTGTGCCACTAGAAAGGCAGAGACAGTTGGTACACCAGCAGTGGACTCCCTCTTCACATCTAGTGCTTGGGAACTGGAGTGAGTTGGGAAGATGCTTTTTCCTCCAGTTTTTCCTCCCACTGAAATAGTAGCTGACATCCTGCTCCACATTTGCTTTAAAGAGGTTGATGGGAGCTGCAGCTGTGGTGTCCAAAATGAGCAGGATCCCGCCCACTCCAGTTCCAAGCTGCTCTCTGTCCTGCTTCTTCCATGGGGCACAAGTAGAACAGTTCAGGACCAAGCAGATCCCCTGCTCTTTCTAGACAAGGGTGTGATGACTTGGACTAAACCTCACCAAAGGTGCCTTCTTGCTGCTCATGCTCCTCAAGTGCTCAGGAGCTTCTTTTCTGCCCTTTTTAGAGACTGCAAGGACAGGGGTCCAATTAATGAGCCTGCCATCCAGCACTGGGTGGTAAAGAGGACTAATAGCAGAGAATGGCCTTCTTGGTGTGTCTTGTCTGTCTGCTTCTCTTCTTGGCCCGCAGCTCCTTAAAGGTCATGAGGAACATGGGGTGGGTGGGCAAGGCAGCCCTGTAAATGTGTTCATGTCCATTAGCAGAAAGCAAAATGGGCAGGTGAAGAGCTGAATGTCCACAAAAGTTCCCACATGGGACCTCTTGGCTACCGCAGCCACAATTCAGTCTTTCTGGGTTCTTGTTTAACAACTGTTGAGCCCCTCTGTGATTCATGGGGAGGGGACATCAGGGCTTGATGCTCTTTCATTCCTCGTTGACCTTTAAGATGCAGTGGGGGCTGCAGTCTGGCTGCTGGAGTGCAGGGATCCTCTTAACCAGCACCTATTTAGGAAGCAAATGACGACTGTTGAGATAAATGTCTCTTTCTCCCAAGGTTGTTACCTCTTCAAGCAGCAAGCTGAAGCGACCCACTTTCCACTCCAGCCGGACTTCTCTCGCTGGCGACACCAGTAACAGCTCCTCGCCAGTGTCTTCAGGTGCCAAAACTAGTCGGGCTGGTAAGTGCCTTTCTGGAAGTGACACAGTCCCTGCTTGTATGCTGCATGTATTGCCTTTTCATTCTTTGATTTGTAAATCACTTTAAGGGACCGCCTCTCCTGGTATGTCCCATGTAGGACCTTAAGGTCCTCAAATAATAATCTTTTGGAGGTCCCGAGCAACAAAGACGTTAGGTTGGCCTCAACTAGGGCCAGGGCCTTCTCAATATTGGCCCCGACTTGGTGGAACAGCCTATCACAAGAGACCAGGGCCCTGCGGGATTTGGCATCTTTCCGCAGGGCCTGCAAGACGGAGCTGTTCCACCTGGCCTTTGGGTTGGTTTCTGTTTAATATTTATGCTTCATCTTTTATTGGTGGGTTATTTTGAAATTGAGACCTGCAGTTTTAATTGAATTTTTAAATTTGTATTTTAATCTGTTATTTTAAATTGATCGTTTTTATGTTTTTGCTGTGATTTTAATTGATGTTAGCCGCCCTGAGCCCGGTTTTCTGGCTGGGAAGGGCGGGGTATAAATAAAATTATTATTATTATTATTATTATTATTATTATTATTATTATTATTATTATTATTCCTGTGGTTGTGGGAAACAATGAACAAATTCATTAAACTGAACTGAACATTCAGGTGAACACAGGAGTGGGACTTGGGCCAAGGTGCTCTGAGTTTCAGCCTCTACTTCTGTTAGGTGGGATGAGTAATTCCAGCCTCCCTTGTAAGCCTCAAGTGTACTTGCGGCTGGTTTTCTGTGCTCTTGGGAGCATGGCCATTTCTCTGTGTGCACCAGTCAATGGGGCAGAGCTATTGCAGGTGGCACCAACTGGAAGTTCAGCACACTTTCACTATGGCCAATTCCATTTATGCAAAGTTTTATTATTTTAGCCTGCAATCCTGCCCCCACATAGCTGTGCATAAGCCCTATTGCACTCGATGGGATTTCTGAGTAGAAATATATATGGGATACGCCTTTTGTTGAGAAATTAATAGCAAGTGAAAGCCCCCATGCAAGTTTCAGTGATTCCTCCAAGACATAAGGAAGCCCACACATGACCCCGCCTGGCCACAAAGTGGAATGAAGCACCAATGATGATACAGCAACATCCGCCAGTTTGACTGTCACCCCCACTGGCTGCGAGGCAGTTCCAGAACAAGGGGTATCTCTCTAGAGAGTAGTACACTGAAACAGGTTCAGCCATGTTGTGGGGAGGGCCCGACTGCTCAGGCGTCAACTGCTTGTGGTAGCTGTGAGAGCCACCATTCCAGCACACACAGGGGATGTCTAAAGGGAAGGTGGCATCTAGCTGGAAAACAAGACAGGGGCTGCCCTCCAGGGACGGAGGAATGGCATGTTGTAAGGCCTTCCTGGGCTTCCATGGTGGTGATGGACACATCTGTTTTACTTTTCAGATCCTAAGAAAACGAGCAGTCGCCCTCAGAGCCGGGCAGGGAGCCGGGCAGGGAGCCGCGCCAGCAGCCGGCGGGGCAGCGACGCATCTGACTTTGACCTCCTAGAGACACAGTCAGCCTGCTCAGACACTTCCGAAAGCAGCGCAACGGGGGGGCAGGGCAGCTCCCGACGGGGCATGGCAAAGCCCTCCAAAATCCCCACCATGTCTAAGAAAGCGACCACAGCCACCCCCAAGACGCCAGGCCCCAAGAGATAATAATAAGACCCCATGCACACATCTACACATACACACAGAGGAAAAAAACAAAAAAAAACCTGTGTCCATTTTTTAACCCCGCTTCATACATTGGATGTATATTTATTCTACATGGGAGAAATTATATTGTTAAAAGTGTAAAAGATTAATTGTGTTATGAAGCTGCCTTATTTTGTTCTGTTAATTTTCTTTTTTTGTAAGTTACTATTTTCATGTGAATATTTATGTAGATAAAACTTGCCTTCTGGTGACCTCCTTAGCACTGGGAGGGCCCAGGGGAAAAAATGAAATGTGGGAGAGAATAGAAGCAAGCAAAAGGTCAAGATGTGAAAATGTAAAAACAAAAAGTTAAACAAAATTATATAAATAGGATTTCTGTGCAGTGCAGGAAGTGATCCTGCTTTATCTTTTAGGATTGTTTCCTAAATGCATCTTTATAAAAACTTAACTTGCTATCTCAGCAAGGTAAATTATATTTAAAAGCAACACCTGAATATCCAGCAGTGTTCAAGGAATTCTTTCTTTCTTTCTCTCTCTCTCTCTCTTTTTCTTTTTTCTTTTTGTAAATCATGGATACCTCAAAAAGAGAGAAATGTGAGGTGAGTGAGATCTGGGGCTTCTGTTTCCAGTTTTTAAAAGAAATCATTGTGGTTTTACCTGAAGATAAAGTGGAGTAAGTTTGAACTAATAAATTTAAAAAAAAATTGCACACACGCTACATACAAGTAAAGATGTTCACTAAAATGCTGTATTTAGCGAAATGAAAGTACTGTCAGCCGCTGAGCTTTTAAAGAACAACTAATACTATGTTTTCAATATTTTACACTTGAAGCTCTCCAGTAGCATCATACATGTGTGGACGATGCCTGGGGTTGGGGCACACACAGCAAAACCTTTGAGCAGTGGAGCCAAAGAGGGGAGTTCCCACAAAACTTGGTTCTTCTCTCACATTGCTGTTAAAACAAAAAAAAAACTGACTTCACTTTTTAGTTCACGAACTGCTATTTAACTGCATTGTTTCCTATTTATTGTCTCAACTGGTTAATGCCACTTCTGACCAGACTGACATCCAAGAGGCCCCTCCACACTCCAGGGGAGAAGACGACGACAGAGCTGCCTTCAACACGCACAGGAGCTAGTTCTTGGGAATTTTAAAGCGCATCACCAGCAGCCCCACTTGTGCGCCGCCCCCTCCGCCCCCCAGCTCGCTTTTATATGATCATTTTTTCCATTGTGGAGGGGAGAAGAAGGGGAGGGATGTTTTAAAAAGTAAAGCCAACTTTGGGACAGTAAAGAATGGGGGGAGGGGCAGGGAGTTGGGGGCTACTTGGTCTTCCTGTATTTATTAACTTTTGCTCTTTCCCCTGCTCTGACTGACCATATTGCTGTGTGATTCTCTCAGTTGGTTTAATTGAGCCAGAACCTGAAGCTCTACCAATGAATTGTTTAAAAAAGAAGACACTTTTTGTATTAAAATTGCTTGCAGTAATAATAAAAAGAAACTTGCCTCTTTTTTATGCCATGGAAGAAGCCACTGGATTAGCATTAAGAGTACAGGTGTGTCTTCCCAGCCAATCACTTTTCCTCTGGCACAGAATAGAGCCGCCTGCTTTCTCTGTGATTATTTGTTCTATGCAGTGGTTTTCCATAAGATCATCCCCAGTGCCCCCTGCCCTATAAAAAACATTCAGAATGACCCACTATGGAAGACAACAAAATTCAAATTCAAAATAGTGACAATTAATTGCACACTTGTTCAAAATTCAATTAAAACTATTTAGAATAATTCAGCAAAATTGATGAGCTTCCAGTGGTACCAGCTTTCCAAACCCTTGCCTCTTACCCTAGGTAATCCCACTGCCTCCCAGGGGGCAGTACCCCAACCCATTTGGGAACCACTTCCAAACCATAGAAACCAACAGATGTGTACCAGACAACCACAAATTATGGGCAAGTTAACCAGTCCACTGTCTCCTAAAGGGCCTCTGCAGTAAGAGAGACCAACTCACCATGCTCTTGGCTGTTGCGCTTCTTAAAGGAATGATGTTCCATCTGCTCTGCACTTTCAAAGCACAGGAGGGCAACTCACAGCAGCATTTGGTTTTGCTTTGTTTTGTTGTGCAATTAGGAAAATGGTGAAACTGGACATGTTAGGTGAATGTGTATATGAAGCACTTAAATGACAGGCCGCGTCAAGGACAATATGTGTACAAATGATAAGAGGATAGAATGTGCTCATTTCCATACTTAGACTGCCCAAACCATATTGGGAGCCTGTGCAAAGCCCACAAGCAGGACAGGAGCACAAGAGAACTCTTCGTGGTTTCCAGCAACTGGTATTCTGAAATATTACTGCCTCCTACCATGGAGGCAGAGCATTGTTGCAGTTGCTAGGCTTATCCATTAACTTGTCCAGTCCTCTCTTAAAGCCATCTAAGTTGATTGCCATCACTGCCCCCTGTAGGAGCGAGTTCCATAGTTTAACTATGCACTATGTGAAGAAAGACTTGCTTTTGTCCTGAACCTTCCAACATTCAGCTTCATTTGATGTCCAAAAGTTCTGGTGACATCAGAAGGGAGAAATATATTCCACTTTCTCTATTATACTGCAGCCAATATAAAACACCTTGTCTGTGGTCCCACTAAGCCAATGGTGGCATGTTGTAATGGATGTAAAGATGGAAGTTTGCTGTTTCCACTATGAGCTTCTTGAAATTGGCAACATGGGGTTTGGCAGTAATTATGTAGGCAATGATTATAGCAATGTTCTTGTAATTTGGCAACGCAGCAAGTAAGTTGACACTGCCCTCCAGAGCTGTGGAGTGCACACACTCAGTAACCCAATACTTCATCAATTAAAACTTATTTCTTTTTTTCTGGCTTTCTTGGAGTAATGTTACCGTCACAATTTCCCTGCCATATAGAGACAGAAAGAGAACTTCCAACAGGAGGAGAAGCAATTAGTGAGCCAATCACTAAGCAGCATTGGAACCTTCAGCCGGCTTCCGAATGGGCAAGACCAGCTCATGTCTGTGTCCTGGCAATCATGTAAACACACAGGCCTGGAATCCAGAGCCACAACTGCCCCTTTTTAAATCAATACAAATGGGGTTGTTCTTTCAGGGCCCAACAGGGAACAAGCAAACAAAGTTGTCAGTTGTTCTCCAGGCTCTGCTCCTGTGCCTTTTCAAGCAGCCTAACATCCAGAAATTGTGCTTAGGGTAGGTTGCCACATGTAAATTTCATATGCACGAAGAAATTTGGCAGGACTCTGGCATGACAAGATGCAGCTGCTAAATTCCCTCTTATCCAAGACCACTGCCTTTTACCTACAGGAGGAGCCTCGATCAAGGGGCAGAGCACACACCTAGTCTACACAAGGTTCCCCAGTTCTATCCCTGGCATCCCCATATCTAAAAGGCTCTCAGGTGCTGGAGCTGAGCAAGGACTTTGTTGGGGGTCTTGGAGAGCTAGACTGTCCTGAACTGAATAGACTAATAGTCTGGCTGCATATAAGGCACATAGATGCTCACAGGCAAGCTCAGCTTCTGAAGTTTTAAATGCTCCTAATCCTAGATGCACCCTTTCTCCAACAACCTCTCTCTCCACTGACTTCAGCTAATAGGCCACATGCTGAATCCTTAGTGTCATGCTCCAGGGAGATGCAGGGCTCAACTGGATTCAGGGTGCCAAAGCATCAAGTGACAGGTGCACCATCCTAGAGGACCCCCCCCCCGAAAAACCCCACTCTTGTGGATTCCCCACTGTCAGTATGGAAACCCCTGAATACTAATCCAAGTCATGCCATCTGTTTCCTACCCTTCTCTCTCCCCTTCATCACCTCAATTAATTTAAGTTTGAACCGGAAGCTCTTTGGGGGCAGAGACGCTTCTTTCCCCAGCTTGTGAAACTCTGCTAAATTCTGCACATGTGTATTGATGGGGCTGCTTTTAATCATAATAAATAGGAAGCCAGATGTCATACCTTGCAAGAGGAGCCACTGGAACCACGTCTTCCCTGACACGCAGCAGATGAGTGTCTCTTGGACATTCTGCAAAGGAGAGCAGAAATGCATGAGTCTGAGGGCAGGATGGACTGGGTGGGTGCTCAGCTACACTCCATGCCAGTTGGGGCCAGGGTGCTGTCAGGTCTGGGGGACTCTGAGAAATTTGGCCCAGTGGGTCTGTTTCTCCCTCCAAACTGGCTGGGGGTGTCAACACTTTCTCTGAATAGTCTCTTCTCGAGGGCCTTAGCACAAATCAACTGGCAGGAGAGACTCCCGCCCACCCTGTACCTCTGCCTGCAGCCAAGTCCAGAGAGGCACCACAAGGACCTACTGCCTGCTTCACAGTGAGTTAGGCTCAGAATCCAATTGTCATGGCAACCATGGGTGCCAACTGCCCTCAGCCCCAACTGCCACTTTCAGAATGAAAGAACTGGGGTGTTTTGGGGGGGAGGGGGTGGCGTTGTTGGGAGGGGAGTTGCTGCTGTTGGTTTTTTGTATCTTTATTTTAGATTTTGCTGTGATTTATGTGGAAATTGTTCAGTTTGGTTTTTAAAAATATTTATTGTTTAGGACTACTTTTGTTATGCTGAGGTTACGTATTCTTTTCACATTGTAAGCCACCATGAGCGTGGTTTGAACTGTAGAAAGGTAGCATACAAGCATGACCATTACCTCAGGACCGCAAAACAGACAAGGTTGCCCAAGAAAGGCAAGGGAGGAACAGGAATTTGACCAAAAATAAGTGAAATGACCCAGTCATCTGAGGGGAAAGAGTTTCATGAAATTGCCCTGCTACCAAATCATTTCACTGGTTCTTTTGGCATGTTTTCTTTGGAGAAAAACCAACTGAGTTCTCTGGGACTTACCTCAGAGTAGGCGTGTATAGTTCTTTACTGCTCAACTTTTCCTCTCTTCCATCCATGCCTCCCCCCCCCCAATGATATAGAACACATATTAAACCTTTTAAATAAAGCTGTAGAGCAGCCTTTCTCAACCTTGGGTCCCCCAGATGTTTTTGGCCTACAACTCCCATCATCCCTGACCACTGGTCCTGCTACCTAGGGATGATGGGAGTTGTAGGCCAAAAACATCTGGGGACCCAAGGTTGAGAAAGGCTGCTGTAGAGGCACAAAATAGTTCACATTTAGCTAAAGGTCTAATGCCAATCATGTGACTTTTATAACAAAAATACACCACTATCAGATCAAGAAATACAGACTAAGCTGGGAAACTTACAAACCCCTTGACTGCTACTCCACCAAATCCACATTTTTTGGCTAACCCAACTACCAGTACAGTATAGCAGCCACCCTTGTAATATCCCCAAAAGGACAAGGACCAGATATAACATCTATAAAATTCTACTCAGTGCATCAGTGGGTTCACTTGACCCTATCAACATGAATGCAATTTTGGCTATAAACTTGAGCCAGCTCAATGGAATGGACAAAAAACCTATTTATTTTGGTGAGTGATAGAGAATTAACTGTAAAAACTCATGTAGGTTTTACCTAACCTCTAGGAAGCTGGCAATGATCCATCCTGGTGCCTCACCACATTGCTAGAGGGGTTGCCCAACACCTAGTACTGTACAACTCTCCACATGAGGTGGGAATTTACAAAAACCCAGCCTTTCTATAATGTGATACTCCAAGAAATTAATAAAATAACAAAACAAAAATTGGAAGTCAAACCAGAATTAGCATTATCAAATATATTTCAAGACGGCAATCTGGATCTACATAATAATGGATTAATAAGCAATTTAGTACATGACAAGACACAACATGCAATGATCCATCCTGGTGCCTCACCACATTGCTAGAGGGGTTGCCCAACACCTAGTACTGTACAACTCTCCACATGAGGTGGGAATTTACAAAAACCCAGCCTTTCTATAATGTGATACTCCAAGAAATTAATAAAATAACAAAACAAAAATTGGAAGTCAAACCAGAATTAGCATTATCAAATATATTTCAAGACGGCAATCTGGATCTACATAATAATGGATTAATAAGCAATTTAGTACATGACAAGACACAACATAACCAGACACTGGAAAGACCTTTCTGACACAACAATAGACAGTTGTTACAAAACAGTTTGGGAACCAGCCCTCCTTGAGATATAACAAATAAACAACAGTTGACATGTGTACAGATCGAGAAAGATGGCTTTATCCCAGGGTGGTTTAATTTCATAACATATGCTAGTATGAACAATGAACAATCAGCATTTGGCTCAATCTGGTTGAAATAAATGTAAATTTAAACATAAATTATTATCTTCACTTTTAACCCCCATCTCACTTCCATCAATATACCAACACTTTATTGTTTCATTAGTAACACAAGTGGAAAAATGACTATTATACTGAATCTAAGCACAACCACAAGGGCTCCTGATTAGACAAAACAAAATTAAAAAAATTCTTTCCAGTAGCACCTTAGAGACATTTAGCTATGTGATGTTGAAAGTTATCTGTTAGCTCTGTTCTATCCTGTTTCCTTTTTGCTTTTGTTTAAACCAATTCACGAACCAATAACTTATACAATGACCACTAATATTAGTACCACTAACTTATACTGCAAACTTATTTTTGTGATATACAATTGACATGAGAAGGAAAAAAAATTGTTCATATTTAAAAATAGGATTGCAGGATATGGTTATTGTTGACAAATATTTTTCCTGCCTTTGTCTTTTCTTAGAAGGAGTATTTAACACTGCACCCCTCAAGCAGAATGAGTTGCCAGGGCTGGGGCAGTGAATCCACTCCATAAAAGTGTACATTGTGTCACAGACATTCTGCTGTCCACTATAATGGCAGCTCCAAGTGAACCACAAAGGAGGCAACCATTCTTTATGATGGCAGCTTTTCCAGTTCTCTTCTCCATCAAATAATATTGTTTCATCCGCCAAAATATTGCCAAAACAAAACAGTTGATATCAATGTAAGTGAAACAAACAAGAAATAGTTAAGCCAACCCTGACTTAAATATGAATTTTCTCTCTTAAGTATGTTTTTAAATGTGTTTTGATACATATAAGCTGTCACCAACTGTGTCATGACATTCAGAGAAGTGCGAACTCCCATGTATAGCTAGGTTCTGTCCCCCCACCCCCACATTTTGTCCAAGATCAGGTCATTTCTTGCAGGAATTTGCCAAGGTCAAATTCAGCAGGTTCCCTAAGCCTGATTAAATGTTGGGAACAGGGAGTGGCCCCCTCTAATAATAGTAGAATCTTGAGTGATGAAATTTATGGATAGTAGTTTCAGAACAGTCTAAAACCATTATTTTCCCCTACATTGTGTCCCCCTATCCTGTTGTAGCAGTGTATGTTGACCATCATGGACTTAGATAGTTGGGAAGGGGTGGGTGGGTGCCATATTTATATGGCATTGTTATCTTGCTATTGTGTCGACGGTGGTGGAGCACTTCCAGAATGGCTTGCAAATGTTAGTGATGAGACATATCATAAAAGGAAAGGGCACAGGGAGAGAGGATTGTTATACTAACTCAGTCTGGAGAACCAATCTGAGAAGTCCTACCAGCGCTGAGACTTCCCAGGGAGGGTCCTCTGTCGGTCGCGAAGAAGCAGCAATCTGCAACCTATTGTTCTAGGATTCAGTTCAGTACATAACAGACGGAATCTAATCAACACCAGCTTCAAAACAGGTACGTCCTTGACAAAGCAACTTCAGCTGATTGGCAAGTATGCATTGCACCAAGAACCAGGCATATACCTGGGCTGTTTTCCTAAAGGCTTGCCAACTTTAAAGATGTTTGCAGTCAGTAAACCATCAAGAAAACACCCCAGCCTTCAAGGAATGGCCAACATGCTGCTGCGCATAGGTCTGTCAAGTGAATAGCGACAAGCTACAGCCTAGTGAGGCCTTCTTTTCCCCAAACCCCAGCTGTGTCACTCCTGGTTGAAAACACCTCCTCAAACATTAACAGTACAATCCTATGCATGTCCACTCAGACACGTAGTTAAATGAAGCTTACAGGTAAGTGTGCATAACAGGCAGCCTACACGCAGAGCACTGCATTTTGGAGAACTAACCGCGACCACGGGTAAAAACCCCAGCACCGGAAACGCAGTCAATGCACAGTCAACGGGAGTGTGACTGAGCGCAGCCTTAAACTCCCATCGCCCCCGATAACTAGAAAAGCTAGCTGGGGCTAATGGGAAATGGAGTCCAACAGAGCCACGATACCTTTCACCTGCGGGACCCCTAATCGTAAGGTAGCAGCACCTGCTCGCCCAGAGAGCTCTAATCCACGAGATATGCCGTCCTCTTGTCCTCTGTGAGCCCCAAGAAAGGGGGAGGACATGCCACCACCCCCTTCAGGCCGCGACCGAACTGCAGTTTTGTGCCGGCATCACGGCTCTGCATCTTCGTGGCAAAAGAATTGCGGTCTGTGCCCCGAGGCGCTGCCCGTCTGGATCCCAGCAGCGGAGCAGCAGTTGCTGCTGAGGAGGCGGGCGGGCGGTGGCGGCCCAGGCTGGTCTGTGTGAAAGAAGGCGGGGAAGTGCCGGTGGCCCTCGGGGAAGTGCAGCCTCCTCCCGGGGCTCATCGGCGGCTCGGGGCTCATCGGCGGCTCGGGAGCCTCCCTTCCCTGGGAATCGATCCAAGGGAGCTTCGCTCCTGGCGATGGGGGAGGCACTCTGCACGCGCTCAGGGCCCCTCACCGTCACTCGGCGAAGGGCAGGGCCGGAGCAAGCGAGCGGCCGCCCAGCCAGTCCGACGAGCAGCAGCACGTGCTTCCCGCCTCAAGCCGCTTAAAGGGCCGCCCCGACGGCCGCGGCGCGCCCGATCAGCCTGCGCCCTGGCCGGGCTGCTGCTGCCACCGCCGAGCTGGGCGCCAGGATGCGGCTCCCGCCGGCCCCGATCCCCTTGCTCTTCCCCATGCTGCTGTTACTGCTGCTGGCGGGAGAGCCCTGGGCCCGCCGGGCGTCGAGCCGAGCCGCCGCCGCTCCTGCCCGCAGCAGCAGCAGCCGCCCCAGCAGCGACGCCTCAGCGGGCGAGAGCGGCGCGAGATGCAGCGCGAGATCCTGGCCCTGCTGGGCCGGGCAGACCCCGGCCCCGGACGCGACCCGCCCCGACGGGCACCAAAGCAGCCGCCGGCAGCAGCAACGGCAGCCGCCTCTCCGGCCGCGCCGCTCTTCATGACCTGTACCGCGCGATGGCAAGCCAGGACGACGACGGGGACGACGAGGGCAGCCCCTGGACGCCGAGCTGGGCGAGGAGTCCGCGGAGCCGGCCGCCGACGGCGCCACCGTCATGAGCTTCGTCAACCTGGGTGAGTGAGTGAACGAGCGAGCGAGCGGGGAGGTCCCGCTTGCGCGACGCACTGCTATCCGGCGCGGCGCTGCTCTCGAGGAACCCGGCATGGGAGAGCGGCCGCCCTCCGACGCCAGCTGAGAGCCGAGCGGTGGGCGAGGCCGGGGTGGGTAGAAGATGGGGACCACCGCGCGGACCAGTATAATAACAAAACCCCCGATTTCGGTTACTGGCATGGAGAAATCTGGTTTTGTGTGTGTCAGGACGACGGGTTCTTCTTGGGTGCTTCTGAATTCCTGGGCAGAGGTAGCCCATTTTCTGAATCGCAATGTGGAGGTGGAGGTGGGGAGCTGAACTACTTTTGCCTGGATTCAGCTGTTACCTTCGTTTCTAGTCAACAAAGCAAGTAGATCCTAGAAGCCGGAAGTCTCCCCATCCTTGGCCTCGTCTAGGGTGTGCTAGGTGGAATTAAAGGCCTGCAAATTCTAGTACTGAACTGAGAATTGTACTATGAACCTTTTGGGATATGCATAGGGAATTGCATATCTCTTGGGTGACACGGTGGAGCCCCACGTGTGCTCCAACACTTCATTCCCATACCATCTTTTGGGAGGAAGCCATCTGTTGAAAGGGATGAATCCATGGGGTGGGAAAGCCCTTCACCACCCAGGAAGGCTGGCTGGGGGAGTCTGACAGCGGCAGCAAATCTCACCCTGAGAAGAGCAAGCAGACAGGGCAGCAAGGTGTTTTGAGGGGGTCCTAGGGGAAACTTGAACCACTGACTGAACACTGGGGTGAGGGAAAGCACCAAAGGAAGGAAGCAAACCTCCCCACCCTTCACATGATTCAGGCCCCACCTTCCAAATGTGGGGTCAGCAGGAGTCACATCCTTCCAGCAGATCTTGCAGAAAAATTTGGGAGAGGGGGGAAACGCACCCATCACACTCCATTGGCAGGAAAAGCAGGGCAGAAATGTGATGATGATGATGATGATTAAGTCCTTGCTGTCCCAAGTTGGAATAATAAATGAAAGAACCGCCCCCCCCCCGGCACAATTGGGCGTCAGGGGAGAGGGTAAGCTGCCCAACATAATCCCTAATAAATGCGGTGTATTCACACCGTTAGAACGGCAATGCCCATCAACTTTGGGTGTGTGTGTCCCGGCCCCCTCAAATATGTTCCTATGCAGACACAGAGATTTCAAGGGTGGGAAGTCTTCAGGAACTTCCCCACCACTTGATGGCATATCGTTGTTTTGGATTATTTTGGGGAGGTATATCAGTCTGGGTGGCAGAATCCAACCTGTCTGTACTTTGAGATTATAGGACTAGTCCAGATTCACTATCCATCTTAGGGTATACAGTAATGTTATTTGGCTGTTTGCAGGGGGGGGGCAAACAGACAGTCCTAGAAGGACCACTGTGCAATCCATCCAGCCAAAGGGGTGCTGTGGCCACCCTGTGCTAAATCTTCCTTCAAATGAAACTCTCCCTCCATGCCAGAAAGCCGATGAAACTCCCGATGCATTGATGCTTTTTGCTGGCATTCTGTTTTTTTATGGGGATGTTAAAGCTTGATGCTTAGCTGATTCCCTCTGACCTGCCCTCGTGCACATGTTGCCCCTCTGGGGTGTTGCAGGTGGTGGTTTTGTAGGATGGAGAGCAGGGATTCAAGGGCTTCATTTGCCACTACTGCCTAGCAATCCCTTTTGATGGAGGGTTACTGCTTGCCACCTACACTAGAGGGCAAGAGGAGAGGAAAGTGGGAGGATCAGCGTGAGAGCCAAGGTGAAGCCCCTCTCTGGACCAGGCTCGCAGCTTGTGACACTTGGAGCAAAGATTCCAAGGAGTCCCATTCCAAAGAGTGGAGCCAAGCAAAGAGGCACTGCTGACTTTGAAACTTGGTTGTGTGAGCAGCAGTATATGAAGCAGCTGTTCCTTAACCTGCATCCCTCATGTGATACTTCTTCAATTTCGAGCTGGCCCTCTCCTGAGGGTACGCGGTAGGTAACAATTCAAGAACCGGTATGAAATAGATGCAGTCAGATTGAAATGTCTAAGTTTGCCTGAAGGAAGCAGCCTTGAATGGCTTCTTTCCCTCCCAACCCTGTCCCATTAATTCTTCAGTGTATCTGAAGAAGTGTGCATGCACACGAAAGCTCATACCAAGAACAAACTTAGTTGGTCTAAGGTGCTACTGGAAGGAATTTATTTTTTTTTTTGTTTTGATGATGGCAGACTACCACGGCTACCTACCTGTAACCATTAATTCATGTGAGACACAATCCTCCCCACATTCATTGTCCAGCAGCACAGTCAATCCTGGGGCAGATCTGTGGGTGCTTCCAGGTGGGCCTTTATTCTGGGATGGGGGATCCCTGCTCATGAAAGCTTTTTGCAGCATCCACACGAGGTGGTTGTTATGAAAATGCCAGCTTGCATTACCGCCCTATTTAAACCATTCACAATTACATGTGAATGCTGCCCGTAATATTGCTTAAAGTGGCACAATCCTGGCCTAGCTTTGCCTATTCTGCCCCAGCTCTTGGCAAGCAGTGAGAAAAATGATTAAAAGGCCCGCCTTGGGTGGCAGAACACAGGCTCTGATCCAGCTCTGGTCTTGCATTTGCACATATTAGCATTCCAGATACGGAAGTTGGGGGGAGGATTAGATTCCAGATACGGGAAGTGGGGGGGTACATATTAGCATTCCAGATACGGGAAGTGGGGGGGTACTTCTCTTCCTTCTCCCTGCACCCACCGCAATCCCGCCTGTAGCTGGTGCCAAATCCCCCAAGCAATACTAGGAAGTACCAAAGCATATATCCTAATTAGCTAAGTGTGTGGGAAGAAAGTCTGACATTTTTGTTTAAAGATTATGGGGAACATTGATGTGCTTTCTGTGGGACTGGAAAAAAGGAGGGAAGGGCCAATGTAGGGTCTCCAGCTGTCTTTTGTGGTCTACAACTCCTATCATCTCTAGCTAGCAGGACCGATGGTCAGGGGTTATTGGAAATGTAGTCCAAAAACAGCTGGAGACCCAAGCTTGGGAAACACTGATGTAGACAATCTGCCTGTAGCACATGTGCATACAAAACCAACAGCTAATGGTGCGTTCAAACTGGAAAAAAGTATGTCAGTTGATTGTAGTGTATACAAAGGAAAGGAGTCAGGCCTATCCCTGTGAAAGAGAAAAATGAGGGGCTCTGAATCTAATGGATCTTGGCAACGCCAAACTTCTTGAACACCTCTGTTTACCTCCTCCTGCTGCCTGGGGCATTTAAGCCAGCTTTTTTCAGGGTTCAGGCATATTCAGTAGTGTAGGCAGCATTTTCTCTGCAAACCTCCACCAGAACTTAAACCACTTCTCAATGCCCTTAGCTAGCGCTTAATGGCAGGATTGCAGCCTTAGTCCATTATTCACCATTGAAACAAATGAAAGAAAATGTTCCTAGGTTCAATATATCCTATTAATAATAAATTAGGTGAGAATGGTTTACATTTTTTGATATAATAAATTTGTTGCTTAGGCTGTCACTCAATTCACATAACAAATGCAATATTCTGAAAAGAAATCTATTTGGATTAAGTCTTGATGGTTTATATTCGTTTGTTACAGAAAACTCTCTACTTTGAGCTATTCACTTTTGCAGTAATATTATCAGGCTTCAAATGTTTTGCTTTAATCAATTCCCACTACTATAATGCATACTACTGCTAGCGAGCATGACCGTGTTGCCAACCCCTGACTTGGAAGCTTGCTGTGCATTTCCCCATGGAAAGCCGGGCAGCTTTGTGCCTACCTGCCTTTATAGTCCACCTATAGTCCACTGGTGCACCTGGAACATTCAGAGCCTCAGCCACTACCTGGATATATCCAGGTGCAGACCCCAATCTAGCTGTGAACTTCATTCTTCAAAAGGAGCACAACCCCATCCAGAACAGGTTGTACTCCCAATCTCCAGTATGTCACCTCTGTCTTCCCCAGATTAAGACTCACTTTGTTAGCCCACCAAGATCTCCACAGCTTCAAGTACCTTTCAGACCCTGGATGACTCACAGCATAATATACAGAGAGTCTCTAAGAGAGCAACACGCAAGAAACACAAAAGGACTCATCTCAAAGACAGCAAATGTCTCTCACATGGTGAAATATACGTAAGACTCTCATAGTGGAGAGCGAGGATGTATCATATTACACTGGGATGAACGGTATAATTGTGGAGTCGTATAAGGCTTCAACCTGACACTGAGTCTCACCATTGCTGTATATATTAAACAATAGATAATCCATAAACTAGAGCACCCTCAACTACTACACTGATTTCTATAATGTCGTTTAGGACAAAAAAAACTTAGAGAGGCCAAGAACACCGACCTATTCTCAACCCTTACTCTAGTAGAGCGCAAATGTTCTTACTTCTCGCGCTCGCAAAGTAGTGAATGCCAATGTTATTCTGGCAGTCTTCTATTTGTAACTATCGTTGGAATGAAATATCATCACCGCAGATTATGACAACAGATGCAGCCCCGAGGGTCTTCAACTGCGTAGGAAGATGAAGCACATGTATTCGTCGTCAAGAAATTCCAGAACACAGTCGCCGCATTATGATTCACTTGGCATGACTCGACCAAGGTTCTCTTACTGCCATCAATGGTGCACAGAGCTTAGTATGCCTGATACGCTCGAGCATTTAAGTCCACATATCCAGACTCAGCGCTAGAGTTGTCAGCCTAAATTATCATATCGTCGCAAGGATCATAGCTGTCAGAGGTGGTTTTACAATACTGCAAGGCCAGATCAGTTAAACTTCAAAGGAAGGTGCATGGGAAGAAAGCGTGCTGCAAATTACGAAGGCAGCTTGGCTCTGCCTTTGCAGACCTGAGTTGAGAGGAAGTCCCTCTGAAATCAGTGAAGCCTACTTCTGAATACAAGTGGGTAAGATTGTGCAGCTCAAACAGCCACCATAATCATGAACTTAATCTGGTTGTAAACCCCCTGTAGCCATTGTTTCGTAGACAAATGGTCTTTTCTAAGGCACTACATTGCATCGTGCTGATTTAACATGACAAACCTTGCCTACAGCTTGTGGTTAGTAAAGACAGTTTAACCACAAATCTGGGTTTGGACAAGTTGTGCAACTCCGTCCCCACAGAGGTGTGTGTCTTTCAGAGAAAGCCGAAGATGTACTTATTTACCCTGACCTTTGACACCTGAAATGTATGTGCTTTAGGACTTGCCCTATTCCTGCAATGGTTATTCGTTTTTAACTGTTTGAATGCTGCATGTTCCTGTTTTAATGCTGAATTGTTGTAACCTACTCTGGAGGCTCCAATACTTTGGCCATCATGTTAGAGAGAGTAACTCCCTTGTGAGAGAAGACACCCGAAGTTGTTGGTGTAACATTCCACCTAGGAAAGGCGACTCACTATCCGAGAGAAGAGGTTTAGTGGGACACAGAGCAGGCACTGTACAAGACTGGTGAATTGTGGGAGCTGTGTATATTTGTCCTCTTGATAACCAAGTATGACTAAATGCATGGATGTTTGGCCGCGCATATTACTCTTCTGCGAGAAAGGGGCATGAACAGGAAAGACTAGAGGCTATGCTGGCTAACCATTGTATGGAGCTGGTGTTCTTGCGGGGGAAGCAAAATTTCTGAGGTGCATTGCGACCACTGAGACAAACGGAACTCAGCGACTGATATTCGAGACTGAACACATAAACTTAAGTAATACAAGAAAGATCAAGCAAACACTCCCGAGGAGTCTAATCCACCACTAATAACATCTTCTGAGCCAAAAAGCCTGAGTTTATATTGTCGAGTCTGTGGTTGTAGGAGGAATGTGATGAGTAATACTGTACGTGTTGTTATAATAGAGCCACTCCAGAATTCCTTCTTCTGGGAGGGAGCGCTGAACGGAGACATATTCAGAACGAAGGGAAGTGAGGAACAAACACAGGATAAATATGTTTGGAGTTCTTTCAATATGGGTACATCAAATCAAAATGTCCTAGCTGATATCGCCCCTTTCAGGTCCATTGAGGCTTAGGGTGATATAAAGCTTATTTGTATTTACTTTTCTTTTGTTTTCTCCGAGAATATGTGCCTGAGTAATGGTGACGTTGGTTTCCACTGAAATCAAACAAACAGGTATGTAACTATAGACTTAAATCACTTATCTTTATTAAAATACTAGTCCACATTCTGCAAAATCACTCATATATTTCCAGTTGATGATAATCAATGCTAATTCCTACTCTGACTATTGAAGAGATATAGAAAGGTTTCGTCTAGGTTTTTTTTTTAAAGTTCCAGTCTAGATCAGTCTGCAGACTAGTAATTCTGCCATAGACGAAAAGCATGAAATAATATCGAACACTTGAGCCCGAATACTAGACATTAGTTACCTCATTGTTGAGCAGATTCAAAGAAAAAAAATACGCTGACATCAGACATTACCCGTTCTAATGAATTTCTCTATCTTTCATACTGCCTTTTATGTATGGTACAAATTAAAGATGCCAGCCTGTCCACGCCTGTTCAGTGCAGGGCGAGTTCATCTTTGGTAGCCTCCCAACAAGGAAACATATGGGAGGCCTCTTGCACCAGATAAATTCTGAGAACATTTTAAATTTAGGAT
Organism: Lacerta viridis; assembly: GCA_900245905.1. Classification (NCBI taxonomy): domain Eukaryota; kingdom Metazoa; phylum Chordata; class Lepidosauria; order Squamata; family Lacertidae; genus Lacerta; species Lacerta viridis. Next base: position 117,349 of record OFHU01001951.1, read on the forward strand.
TCTCGCTAGCCGCCCTGATTTCCAGCGGAAAGGGCAGCTGCATCGCGCTCCCTGCCTCAACCGCAAGAGCTTTGGACCAAATGCCAAGAGGAAACTGAGGTTGTCTTCTGGGAGTCGCTCGCTGTCCATGGCGACTATTTTTGGGCAACACAGAAAGCTTGGGGGAGCCACCCAGTTTAATGGCTTGCTTATGTCCTAGGAGAACGAATGGTAGCTGCGCTGGGTCATGGCGCCCATACCAGTTTAATGGCTTGCGCGCTTTGATAAATCATACTGGAGAGATAATAGCATTGAGCCTCGCGCGCCTGCCCGTGCTATCCGGCTCACCTTGCCCTTCGGACCTCTTGGGCAGTCTGGCGTCATCGCTCGCGCCACATCAACGTCTCACTATGGAGTCACAATCTGTCTCGCGGAGAAATTTCACCTGAAGCATGCCTGATAACCACACGCACGCCCCTTCACTGAACTTGCGCGTAAAACAAGGAGAAGTGTAAGAGCAAGGTAATTAGCACATAATCTTTACCTCAACTAACCTCGTCGGCTGGAGTGTAAAAAATTTTGGGTTCTACACTATGAGATAATCAGCGGCAAATAACAATAGTCCCCCCTAATACTTGCTGTCCTTACTCAAAGGAGTGAAGAGGTGGATGAGCGGAGGCGAACCGATCTCGTCTTCGAGTACTAAATATACTTCATTCATATCCTTGGGTACTTAAAAGCAAATCTGTCATGAATTTCTTGTTGCACCATCCATGAATCACTCAACTGTCACACATGCATTGTAATTAGCAACTCAGATCCTATCATGAATACAGCAGCAGACTCTTAAACACATGGCCTAGTTTTGATGGAAAAGTATAATTGTCTCCATAACCTGATAATTCTGTGCGTCATAAATAATCTCTGCCAACGCATAATTAAATCACAAAGTAGAATTATTAAAATATATCAAAATTACTTATCTAAAGGGAAATAGCTACGAATTGTTTATTAAGATGAGCCTCCATAAAATCGCTCCAGTAATAAAGAGTGTTAATGCGCGGCTATTAGAAATCTCAACAAATGAACAACCATCATTCTCATTTGTTCTCTATTAATTAAAATAGCGAAAGATTGTATATGTACCACTACGGCGATAAGAAACCATTGTTGTCCGTAACTTACAACTGAGGAGATATGCGAACTGTAGTTAATGTTTGCCATTCGTTGCCGTCCGTACATATAAAAAAGCTCCGTCTGTAAGTACCAAGATTTCCTCACAATAATCGAGGTTGAGGATTAATAATATTAGAATTAATTTCAGAGCATAATACGCACAGAAAATTGAGTTACTTCATGTGTATGTCACCTCCACGCCATGAACAGGGCACACACGAAGGAGCCAACGCCCAGCACGCGCTCATACACACAAGTTCTCACCTTGGCAATAGCCCACCTGGGGCAATAGTTTATATGTTGAGCGAGTTGCCTCACCAAGACACACGTCGTCGTCGTGCTTACTGTCGCTGTCGAATGATGCTGTGTTCGGTTGGTTTTCGGTGTTGTGTGTATGTATATACATATATATTCCAATTCCAATACTCTGAAAACATCCACTAAGTTAATAATATAGTATAAATATAGTGATCCTTTAATTGAGAGGCCAAGTATAAGGCACATGCACAATACTACAGTTGTACCATGATGATTGCAGTAAAACTGAATGGCTCTTGGGTTATGTAATATATTGGGAGAGAGATGGGCGAGAGCGGTGAATTTGGATAAAATTGTTATGTTATTTTATGGCATTACTTTTTAAAACAATCATTAAAAACAACAACTCATATCAATACACTTTTTCAATCACATAGCAACAAACTACATGTAATTGCTCCAAATATCTTGCGCGGCAAGAGCTCAAACTCGCAATCATTCATAGCACCAGAACAAAGAAGCTTCATTCACTAATCCATATTTAAGTACTTAGTCGATTGCAAGACCTATCATACTTTATTTACCCAAACCATACGAGGAGCTCCTAAATCCATATTTAAGACTTAGCAATTTACCATATATTAAGGAATGCAAAGCAACCACATAATCTATTTCCTATTTTGAGAGCTACAAACACTCAAAAAGAAAGAAGGTGTGTCTGCATTTCTCATAAACGAGGTGAGCTTGCTTTGCATTCCTTAACATTTGGTAAATTGCTATCTTTTACACAGTCCATAGGCTAATAGGTTGCTACAGAATTAATACATTGCCTCTTTTCAAATCAAAACATGACCCAGTGCCACCACAATGAGGGACATGAGTAAAGGGGTATCGCCCTAGCGAGGTGGCACGAAAGGAGTTGAAGTTGCTTATACATCCATCATCGAGACTAGGTGTCTCAATAGAGAGCTGAGATCCCAGAGAAGACTACTTCTCACTTACAACAACAACAACGGCAGGTGAGAGAAGCCAGGTTATATCTGTGCAGATAGGTTTTTTGTTTTTTTAAGGGAGTTAGTTGTGCCTAAGTACCACATGGCCAAACTGCCAATCTTCATGACTGCTTAAAAACAACAACAATCCCTCTTAATAATGGGACAAAAATAACAGGCCTTATCATCATTCCAAAAACTTACATAATAAGCCCCTGTATGATAGTGAAACTCAACTTTTTCACAAATTTGCAAACTGTTTAGGTAACGATCTCAAGACTTAGTAAGAACCAAGATAAGAACCAAGACTTCTGAGGAGAAAATGCTTCCAAGGTCTAGAGATGCTTTGTAAACATACAGGAGACTAATAATCTAAACGGTTAGCTACTTTTGCTTTGTAGAATGAAATAACCATTCAGATTTATCTTATTAAGCCCTCTCAATGCATTTTTTAAAAGTTACTGGTATAGTCTCAGAGCCAGTTCTACATTTTCCGTTCCTGAAGCATAAGAGTTAGTAAGCATTGTCACTCTGGTTAGCTAAAGACATTTATTGGAGTAATCATACCACGACAGTTCTATAATTTTTGTTCGCATATCCGGTACATATGGAGCAATTAGTGTAAGAGTTATCTAATAGAAACATCATAGCAAATATAAAGCAAACACTAACCCATAACCCCCCGGCACCACGTGAGACCCCTAATAGACAAAGCCCACGGAAGCCTACAAGCCTCCTTGTCTCCCAGTATGTGCAACTCTAATAGTGTTGTCCACTTTGCATCAACTTGCGTCTTGTCCTTGAGGATATACAGTAGAGAAGCTAATTAGGGCCACATTAAAAACAAGTCTACATGTATTATGGCATTGGTTGACCCCTAAGTTCTAATGTGTGCCCTATCACATATGAGCTGGTACTTAACCCTTACCAGATAATGGTTGGTATATGGGCATTACGCAAACACACTACACATCAACTACAACACATCGATTACACCACAACCACACACAGAGCACATGACTCCCCAAATCGCTCTCTCGCTACTGCGCCAAGAGGAGTATAGTAACCCATAATTACTATAGCGACCACTGCCAGATGCATACAGGACTCAAGGGAATGAAGCTCCTTTAAGGACACCTGTCCAGGAATGCCCAAACTAGCCCAGGTGCTGATGCCAGGACTGCATGCCGCTGCTCCCTTCCTGTGCTGCTCTCTGGGAAACAGATATATTTTGGATATTATATTAAATATATAATATAGAACATTAACAGGGCTTTTTTTGAGACAGAACTTACTGGAACTCAGTTGAGGCACCTCTCAGGTGGGCACAATTGCTTTTATAAGAGAACAAGAGAGGTGTTCATGGTGAGTTTCGGCACCTCTTTTACTAGAGAAAGAGCACTAAACATTGATATCCATTTAGATAGATTGATATTAAATTCCTGGAAGTTGGGGAAATAGCCACAGTTTTTAGGCAGTCTCATGGCCTTTTAAGCATGTCGGAGAACTATTTAAGACTCACAATAGAGTTTCTTGAGTGTGAAGGTCAGTCAACATGAGAGCTGCAGCCTTCTTAAGAGTATGATTCACAGTGCTGTTTCAAAATTACAAGACATGTTATGCGCTGAGACCTAAGGTGGGGATGGCCACAGCATCTGCTTTGACAGAAAGGAAGATTTACACATTGGCAGACACTCGCGAACCTCACCAAGGACCACCACAAAAAAAAATCCAGGCAAGGCATGAAAAGCAACACGCTGAATTAGGATCAACCTAAATACCTCTTGACAACAAACTCTAGCCAAGACCCTTCCGAAGAAGGCAGACACCAGGAGATGACCGGAACACTCAGCCACCTTCGCTTCTCTGAGAGAGGTTTCACCAAGCATAGAGCATGTGAGGGTGAAAAGACGCATTTATTAGAGTGCACGAAGAGGAAATGAGTGAAATCTTATTTCCTCTAAGAGGCTTATCCGAGGCCCGTTGGTGGCACTATCACAATGAGCGCCTCCTTGAGTGTATAGTGAGCGATATACGTACTTCGGTCCTAAGTAGTCCAGCGCATAATGCTCTCCATGCAGCAGGGGCGTGGCAAAACAGCTTCACATCTATGGAAACTTTCGGTTGTCACGATACTGACTGGCATGCATGTAAAAGCAAAAAGCTCGCATTAAACTGGGTCTGCTCTTGCCCGCCATGACCCCTTTTGTGGTCTATGCCAAACCAACAGAAAAGTGAGTGTAAACTGAGTTGTTTCGCCAACCATGTTTTGATCGGAGCGGGAGAGGCATAGACAAAGCATCTCGCCAAGAAAGTACAACCCGCTCCAGCTAGCTCGTACCTTTCGGAATGGTTCCAGTGAAGCTCGGTCCTCTGCAAGAGCCCAACCTATGGCAAGGGCTGAGGGCAGGCTGATGCGTTTTCGCACACCGGGAGTGCTATCCGGGAAACTGCCCTTTCCGCTGGCCCACATGCAAAATGGGACGACTGAGGCGTTCAGGACACTACCACTAGGTATTACCTTACTGAGATAACCTTATAGCTCTTTGTATCATCGGCTAGCGAGAATCCTAAATTTAAAATGTTCTCAGAATTTATCTGGTGCAAGAGGCCTCCCATATGTTTCCTTGTTGGGAGGCTACCAAAGATGAACTCGCCCTGCACTGAACAGGCGTGGACAGGCTGGCATCTTTAATTTGTTGGGAGGCTACCAAAGATGAACTCGCCCTGCACTGAACAGGCGTGGACAGGCTGGCATCTTTAATTTGTACCATACATAAAAGGCAGTATGAAAGATAGAGAAATTCATTAGAACGGGTAATGTCTGATGTCAGCGTATTTTTTTTCTTTGAATCTGCTCAACAAAAAAACCTGAGCCTATTTAAGTGGTGTTGTGTAACAAGAGGAAGACAACACCTGAAAGCCCTTATTCTTTTAGATGATTTAGAGCTGCCCGTGTCTGTGTATTCATTTTATGGCGAGAATGGTAGCACTATATTTTCTGAGGTGAATACGCTTATTTTCTCACCGGGAGAATATCATACATAAAATACAACCCATTTTTTTGTAAGGTTGTGTATGTGCTCTCGCAGAACGCAATCTAGAGCAGTACAAAAGTATCAAGTGGTCGCACCATAAGATTTAGCGCTAAATGGAGCAGATAATATCAATAGCATTTTGCAACGACAAATTCCAATAATGTTTCAAAGTGCCCAAGTTCCTAATTGTATGCTGTCATAGTCAGTGGGAGGTACAGTAAGAAATAACCATAATATTTAACAAAAAAGTATTCTTAAGTTATAGGACACCTTTCGGCTCACACACGCCTTGCTGAAATCTTGTCTGCAACAAGTAAATTTGCCCCTCATTCCCTTTATAAGCACAACCAAAAAAGTATTAAGTAAGAACTGGCCAACAGCTGCTGAATGTCTACATGTAATCATTTAAGCACACACACCACTGCATAGAGAAAGCTAGTGTGAACCAACCTATATTTTACAATTAAAGTGACAGCCACCTGCATTATTGCAAAAAAAGGGTAGCTGTGATAGAAATGTTTGCAAACTTACTGGATCTGTAGCCCGTTTTGTACACCGAGGTAACCTCTATTCAGTTGTGTCTGTGTACCTGATCACATTGAGAAACTCAGCAGTGTGAATCAGCCACAGTTTACCTCCCAAGTTATTATTTTTTTTTTTTTGCAACAGCTTTAATGAAACAAAGTTTAATGAAACAAAGTGCAGTGAGGTTTACTTGGGTGGTGGTAAGTAGCAAGTTTAAATGCCACCCCTTAAACGTAGAACCAGGTGCAAGGTGGATTCCTTCTGGATGTTGTAGTCAGACAGGGTGCGGCCGTCTTCCAGCTGCTTGCCAGCGAAGATCAGCCTCTGCTGGTCAGGGGGAATGCCTTCTTTGTCCTGAATCTTGGCCTTGACGTTCTCAATGGTGTCACTAGTTTACCTCCCAAGTTAAACAATATTGTTCGCACAATTTTAACTTAATTTATTTATTGGCGCCTTGAATATAAACATAAATTAAGCTACATTTACTTGCAATGGCAGCACAACATCCCTGCAACGCTGGTGTAATATAATGGATGGCATAGCACTGCTGATGTCGTAGTATTTTCTCTCTAAATGCTCAAATTCAGCAAAAAGCAATGCATTTAAAAAAACTGTTCTAATTTGGGGTTAATTAGGATGTTATGGGTTGGGAGGGAAGAGAAATGGTAACAAATATCTGCTCCGCTGCTTCCCAACATAGTATTTTAAATACGCATGCGTGATTCAATGGGCTTTTTCTACGAGAATGTATCCTGCCCTGATTTCCTTAATGGTTTATGAAGCTGCCTTAACTTATATCGTTGGGAGATTTATGGTTGCAAAGATGCTTCTGAAAAGGACACTGAAGGGGATTACTAGGAGTGCTACGCATTTATCTGCATCAAAAAACAGTTTATTAGGAAATCAATATGAGCTCCACTGCTACTACTTAGAGTGGCTTTAAAGAGTACGTAACTTAAGCATATTTATGAAGATTTGGCATGATTCTAGTTTTTTACTGGAATACACGGCAACCTATTTTATCGAACACCTTAGTTTTTAATCATTGTTTTCTTCCCATAGTTAACAAGGTAAGAGGGAGATACTTACACCGAGTCCTCCATGAGTGTGTGTGCCTTCCATAGCTCGTGTGGAGCCCCAGTTAGATGAAGCAAGGAAAAGCCTGGGACAGCTCAGCTGACAGAGCACGAGACAAAATGAATTAATAAACAGGACAAAGATACAATACATATGAAGGAAACTTGTAAAAAGTAATCAGAATTGGAATAAAATGGAGAAAGGGAAGAATATGAGTAAGGAAATATTTTTTTGTTATATGAGAAAGAAGTGTAAACCGCAAGAACAACCAAAAAGATAAATAAAACGGGAAGAAAGGGGGGAAGTGGAAGGGGGAATGGTGTAGGGGGTGGCTTTGAATGTTGGGTGTTCTTGCTTTTGGGGGGGTTCTTGTGTATGGGAAAGAGAACTATATTGTATGAATGCTGATGTACATAAAAAAAATGTTAATGTTAAGACTTTGTGTGGAAAATAAATATAAATTTTGTGTGGAAGAGATAAACGAGACTCTTATCACAGGGCCGTGGGAGACAAGCCCCACATTGGGCGAAAGATTCCTGCATTGAAGGGGGTTGGACTACACGGCCCTCGTGTTCCCTTCCAAGTCTACAAATTATATGAGTTTATGATCCAACAGTCAGTAATTCTCCAGCGTTTTGTTTCATAAACTGATATTGATCTGACAAAAGCGAAATGGGAAGATGCTTAGAAGGAAGCGATTAGAAAGAGAAATGTGAGGGCAAGGGATAGAAATGTTTTTGGGTGGTTGTGTTTTTTTTTTAGTTTTTTTTATAAGGCAAAGCAGGTCTGCTAATCTCACACATCATTAGCCCCCCTGCTGGTAGAATTATGAATCCACACAGAGAGAGAAGCAGAGAGGGACACACATTGCTCTAGGTAGGAAAATGAGACCCAGGTCAACTATTTACTGCAGAGTGCAGATCAACTCATTATCTAGGCCTGACGAGGGCAGAACACTCGGAAACCGCACTCTACTCCAGGTTTTAACTTATGTAGCTGTCGCACTGATACACTCCAATTCTTTCATTACCTAGGCCGTTCTTTAGGGTTTTCTGGTGGTGAGTCAATTAGCAATTGTACACGAGGAGAATACAAAGAGATAGAAGGAGCAGACCAGACACGAGCGCACTAGTATGAACTCATTTTTAATACTAACCAAGGATAACACCATGGAGCACGCATGCTGTGCAACGAATGTTAGATAGTGTCAGATCATTGCTCTAAGGTGACTGCATTAGGAAGACTAAGATGCAACACAAGCACGCGCAAATATTTAGAAGAAGTTAAATCGCTGTACGCGTTTAGTGTGGGGCTGATTTAAGGGTGTAATGAGCAAAGTACTCTTTCTCTTCTTCCTGAGGGTTAAGCCCCCAATGGGCTCTTAGTTGCAGGATATTATACGACACACATAATCTGAGAGAGACTCATAGATTATAAATACTGGAAAAAGAGCTCATATTCGTAAAGAGTGTCATAGGTCTGGTAAACAAGCCCACACAAAAAGGAAATGCACAAACGCTTACCAGCAATCCTCAAATTAATGTGGGACAAATGAAAGAAGTGGTGTACTATAAGAAATTCCTTCACACATACAAAAACCGTAACCTTTCACGAGATATATGAGAGAGGCATAGAGGCCTCAATACCTATCCAGTATAAATAGTGTCAAGAAGACCTCTTCGTCCACATACTATTAGGGACAAAGGCCTATGCACACTATCTCAATCCTACGGTCCATTAAAACAGTTGTAGCAACTTGGAGCTGACCCTCATACGTGTCTGGACTTCTCTGGCAATTCACATAAACCAACATTTCCCCAAGAGCTATCATACAAGCTCCAACTATCCACAGCCTAGAGAAGCACACACACTGAGGCTCCCTGGAGTTTGTATAGAGTTTGTGTAGTTGGCAACTGGCCAGAAATAATGGGAGTTGTAGTCCAAAAACAGTTAGAAGGGTACATTGGCTTCCTTCCCCTCCTTTTTTGCCAGAACCCACAGAAAGGCACATCAATGTTTCCCCATCAATCTTTCCCACAGTTACAAATGTCACCTGCCTCTTATCTGGATTCTTCCCACACACTTCAAAGCTAATTAGGATATATGCTTTAATTAGCTTCCTAGTATTGCTTGGGGGATTTGGCACCAGCTACAGGGCGGGATTCCCGCTGTGGGGTGCAGGGAGAAGGAAGAGAAGTACCCCCCCACTTCCCGTATCTGGAATGCTAATATGTACCCCCCCACTTCCCGTATCTGGAATGCTAATATGTACCCCCCCACACTTCCCGTATCTGGAATGCTAATATGTGCAAATGCAAGACCAGAGCTGGATCAGAGCCTGTGTTCTGCCACCCAAGGCGGGCCTTTTAATCATTTTTCTCACTGCTTGCCAAGAGCTGGGGCAGAATAGGCAAAGCTAGGCCAGGATTGTGCCACTTTAAGCAATATTACGGGCAGCATTCACATGTAATTGTGAATGGTTTAAATAGGGCGGTAATGCAAGCTGGCATTTTCATAACAACCACCTCGTGTGGATGCTGCAAAAAGCTTTCATGAGCAGGGATCCCCCATCCCAGAATAAAGGCCCACCTGGAAGCACCCACAGATCTGCCCCAGGATTCCTGGAAGCACCCACAGATCTGCCCCAGGATTGACTGTGCTGCTGGATGATGAATGTGGGGAGGATTGTGTCTCACATGAATTAATGGTTACAGGTAGGTAGCCGTGGTAGTCTGCCATCATCAAAACAAAATAAAAAATAAATTAAATTTCCAGTAGCACCTTAGAGACCAACTAAGTTTGTTCTTGGTATGAGCTTTCGTGTGCATGCACACTTCTTCAGATACACTGAAGAATTAATGGGACAGGGTTGGGAGGGAAAGAAGCCATTCAAGGCTGCTTCCTTCAGGCAAACTTAGACATTTCAATCTGACTGCATCTATTTCATACCGGTTCTTGAATTGTTACCTACCGCGTACCCTCAGGAGAGGGCCAGCTCGAAATTGAAGAAGTATCACATGAGGGATGCAGGTTAAGGAACAGCTGCTTCATATACTGCTGCTCACACAACCAAGTTTCAGTAAGTCAGCAGTTCAGAGGCACAAGAACTGGCTCAACAGGATTCCAGTGCCTCTTTGCTTGCCACCTGGAATGGGACTCCTTGGAATCTTTGCTCCAAGTGTCACAAGGCTGCGAGCCTGGTGGTCCATCCAGAGGGGAAGCTTCACCTTGGCTCTCAACGCTTGATCCTCCCACTTTCCTCCCTCTTGCCCTCTAGTGCTGATGGAGCAGTGACCCCCATCAAAAGGGATGCTTGGCAGTAGGTGGCAAAGAAGCCCTTGAATCCCTTGCTCTCCATCCAACACATTCTGGCTTGGCCACATTGCTCTTCCTAGTTGTGATAAAAGGCAGTTGTGCTACATTTCACCATGAGAACACCCCACCCAGGCACCATAAATCACTCACTGCTAAAAACCACCACCTGCAAGTTACAGAGGGGCAACATGTGCACGAGGGCAGGTCAGAGGGCAATCAGCACAGTTAAGTCATCAAGCTTATCAGGATGCAGGTCCTGGTATGGCTTCATGCTTTAACATCCCCATAAAAAAACAGAATGCAAAAAACAACAGCAAAAAGCATCAGGCTAGTCTATACATCGGGAGTTTCCTCTCTTTTCCTGGCATGGAGGGAGAGAATCATTTGAATGCACTAAGATGTAGCACAGGGTGGCCACAGCACCCCTTTGGCTCCTGGATGGATTGCACAGTGGTCCTTCTAGGACTGTCTGTTTGCCCCCCCCCCTGCAAACAGCCAAATAACATTACTGTATACCCTAAGATGGATAGTGAATCTGGACTAGTCCTATAATTCTCAAAGTACAGACAGGTTGGAATTCTGCCACCCAGACTGATATACCTCCCCAAAATAATCCAAAACAACGATATGCCATCAAGTGGTGGGGAAGTTCCTGAAGACTTCAGCTTGCATAAAAATGCATGCAAGTCTCTCTGTCTCTGCCCCCCACCCTTGAAATTCTGATGTTCATAGGAACATATTTGAGGGGGCCGGGACACACACACCCAAAGTTGATGGGCATTGCCGTTCTAACGGTGTGAATACACCGCATTAAGTGATTATGTTGGGCAGCTTACCTCTCCCCAGCAATATTTTGTTCAAGTTGGCACCCCTGCTGACGCCCAACTGTGCCGGGGGGGGGGCGGTTCTTTCATTTATTATTCCAACTTGGGACAGCAAGGACTTAATCATCATCATCATCATCACATTTCTGCCCTGCTTTTCCTGCCAATGGAGTGTGATGGGTGCGTTTCCCCCCTCTCCCAAATTTTTCTGCAAGATCTGCTGGAAGGATGTGACTCCTGCTGACCCCACATTTGGAAGGTGGGGCCTGAATCATGTGAAGGGTGGGGAGGTTTGCTTCCTTCCTTTGGTGCTTTCCCTCACCCCAGTGTTCAGTCAGTGGTTCAAGTTTCCCCTAGGACCCCCTCAAAACACCTTGCTGCCCTGTCTGCTTGCTCTTCTCAGGGTGAGATTTGCTGCCGCTGTCAGACTCCCCCAGCCCCCCCCCTCTGGTGGAGAGGCTGCTGGGTGAACAGCCTTGCCTGAGGTGAAGGGCTTTCCCACCCCATGGATTCATCCCTTTCAACAGATGGCTTCCTCCCAAAAGACTGGTCTGGGAATGAAGTGTTGGAGCACACGTGGGGCTCCACCGTGTCACCAAGATTGCAATCCTATGCACATTCCCAAAAGGTGCATATTTGCTTAATTCTCAGTTCAGTACACCTCGGATTGCCGCTTGCACAGCCTAGAATTTGCAGGCCTTTAATTCCACCTAGCACACCCTAGACGAGGCCAAGGATGGGGAGACTTCCGGCTTCTAGGATCTACTTGCTTTGTTGACTAGAACCCGAAGGTAACTCAGCTGAATCCAGGAGCAAAACAGTAGTTCAGCTCCCCACCTCCACCTCCACATTGCGATTCAGAAAATGGGCTACCTCTGCCCAGGAATTCAGAAGCACCCAAGAAGAACCCGTCGTCCTGACACACACAAAACCAGATTTCTCCATGCCAGTAACCGAAATCGGGGGTTTTGTTATTATTACTGGTCCGCGCGGTGGTCCCCGAATGCAGACCACCTTCTACCCACCCCGGCCTCGCCCACCGCTCGGCTCTCAGCCCCTGGCGTCGGAGGGCGGCCGCTCTCCCATGCCGGGTTCCTCGAGAGCAGCGCCGCGCCGGATAGCAGTGCCGTCGGAGCCGCGCAAGCGGGACCTCCCCGCTCGCTCGCTCGTTCACTCACCCAGGTTGACGAAGCTCATGACGGTGTCGGCGCCGTCGGCGGCCCGGCTCCGCGGGGGACTCCTCGCCCAGCTCGGCGTCCAGGGGCTGCCCTCGTCGTCCCCGTCGTCGTCCTGGCTTGCCATCGCGCGGTACAGGTCGAGCATGAAGAGCGGCGCGGCCGAGGGCGGCTGCCGTTGCTGCTGCCGGGCGGCTGCTTTGGTGCCCGTCGGGGCGGGTCGCGTCCGGGGCCGGGGTCTGCCCGGCAGGCCCAGCAGGGCCAGGATCTCGCGCTGCATCTCGCGCCGCTCTCGCCCGCTGAGGCGTCGCTGCTGGGGCGGCTGCTGCTGCTGCGGGCAGGAGGCGGCGGCGGCTCGGCTCGACGCCCGGCGGGCCCAGGGCTCTCCCGCCAGCAGCAGTAACAGCAGCATGGGGAAGAGCAAGGGGATCGGGGCCGGCGGGAGCCGCATCCTGGCGCCCAGCTCGGCGGTGGCAGCAGCAGCCCGGCCAGGGCGCAGGCTGATCGGGCGCGCCGCGGCCGTCGGGGCGGCCCTTTAAGCGGCTTGAGGCGGGAAGCACGTGCTGCTGCTCGTCGGACTGGCTGGGCGGCCGCTCGCTTGCTCCGGCCCTGCCCTTCGCCGAGTGACGGTGAGGGGCCCTGAGCGCGTGCAGAGTGCCTCCCCCATCGCCAGGAGCGAAGCTCCCTTGGATCGATTCCCAGGGAAGGGAGGCTCCCGAGCCGCCGATGAGCCCCGGGAGGAGGCTGCGAGGGCCACCGGCACTTCCCCGCCTTCTTTCACACAGACCAGCCTGGGCCGCCACCGCCCGCCCGCCTCCTCAGCAGCAACTGCTGCTCCGCTGCTGGGATCCAGACGGGCAGCGCCTCGGGGCACAGACCGCAATTCTTTTGC
>OFHU01001953.1:0-196705 GCA_900245905.1 Lacerta viridis
TTCCATAGCAAACATCTTTTCTATTGAGATTTTAATAATCCTGAAATGTGGTCTTCTGGCCTTCCCTAATATTGAGTTGATAAGATTCTGAAAACACAATTTAGAGGGTGCGCCGGCTAATTTCATCTCCTTTGTGGGGAAATTAAAAAAAAAAGAGGAGGGCTGTCGCTGCAACTGACGGCATCCTCGGCAAACAATGGGGTTCTGCTCGCTGATATTGCCGGGCTGTTTTCACGCCATGTTCCCCCCACCTCCCAACACGAAAGAAAGGAACGAAACCCCATGTTTGCACCGTGACACGGAGGGCCTTGGAGCTGTGTGCAGGATCTGATAGCCTCCCGAGATACACAAGGCTTTGTAAGCTGCTCAAAACAAATGAGACCTTAATTACAAAACATTGATCTTGCCCTGTGCCATTTGCCAAATGGGCCGCTTCTGCTGCTGCTCCCCCCCCACCCTTAAAGTTTTGCGGCAGGAACTTTCAAGCAGAAGTGGCCCAGAAGGAACTGCTTGATCTTCATGTGTGACCTGATGTAATTGAGATGCAGGGGCGCCGACTTGCCCCCACATTGAGGGGCCACTGTCAGGTGACACATCACGTGATGCCAACTGGTGTGCACCAGGCAGGGGCAGGATGCATGGAGGGCGATTTCTGCTTTTTCTCACCCCAGGCTCCTGGGCTCCTGGGCTGTAGCTGGGACAAGCGAAGCAAAGATTTCCTGTGCTCATCCCAGCCACCGGTGTCCCAGCAGCTGGAGCCGGGGCACGCAGAGGACGCCCAGTGGCCGCAAGGGGTGGTGGCCCCCTCAATATTGGGAGATACTGCCCCCTGCCCCCAAATATTGGTGTAGCTGAAGCCCTCTTTGCCTGCTACACCTGGCACTGCTGTGCAGATGAGCTGGAAGGGAAAGGAAGAGGACACAGGAGCACCACCAACACCCAGAAGCCTAAAAGGTGGCAGTGCAGACTGAGAGCATGGGGGGGCACAAAATTGTTAGGGGCGCAAAAATTCAACACCCGGTGCTGCCTCGATGCAGCTGTGGGCTTCCGTCTCTGGGCTCCGTTGAAAATGGATTCTCCGTGTGAACCAGGAAGTGACCTCTCCAGACAACAGGAACTCTTATTTTATCTCTACAGCTGTGACTTTCTGGGTGACACGGACGTCGTTAGGCGCATGCGTACTCCATCCGTTCCCCTCCCTACCCCTCACACCCCTCCACACAGCTCTGGGTACTGGCATCCCACGCTACGCCACTGGATCAGCTCTTCTCTCTTTAAGGGAAGGGAAGATTCAGGAGAGAGAAGAGGAAGCACTTCCTTCACGCGTCACATAGTTAAACTATGGAACTCATTCCCACACGAGGGAAGGATGGCCACTAGCATGGGTGACTTCAAAAGAGGATTGGACATGTGCATGGAGGAGAAAGCTTTCAATGGCTACTAGCTATGATGGCTCTGCTCTGCCTCCATAGTTAGGGGCAGTAATACCAGTTGCTGGAAATCACTGGAGGGGAGGGTTCTCTTGTGCTCAGGTCCTGCTTGTGGGTTTCCATGGGTATCTGGTTGTCCATAGGATACTGGATTAGATGGGCAATTGGCCTGATCCAGAAGGCCCTTCTTAGGTTCTTAAACTACTCTGAAGGTCATCTAAGAACATATGGCAGAGAGCTAACCTGTGGCCTTTTGTCAACTCCAGCTAAAATGGCCAATGATCAAGGATGATGAGAGTTAGCGTTGCCATATTTCAGTAAGTGAAAATCTGGACAAAAAAGTTGATGAGCTTTTTTCAGCAATGTCCTGAAAATGCCAGACGTAGGGCAGCCCTACCTGTATGTAGTCTAGCAATATCTGGAAGGTACCAAATTTTCTGACCAGACTGCTGATGGGGGCATCTAGTCAAGAACATGTGACGGCATAGTTAAAACAGCTGTACTGGCTGCCCAATAACTACCAAGGTAGATTCAAGGATCATTTATTAATTTTGGAAAGCTTGGAACAACTTAGGCCCAGGGTTCATCGGGGACAAGAAAGGAGATTCCAACAAAACTTCAGGAAGAACTTTCTGACACTAAGAGCTGTTTGACAGTGGACCAGACTTCCACGAGAAGTTGTGGACCCTCCTCCCTTGGAGATTTTTAAGCAGGTCAGGTGGCCATCTGTCATGCATGTTCAGATTCCTGCTTTCCAGGAGGTTGGACTAGGTGACTGTTGGGGTCCCTTCCAACTCTACAGTTCTATGATTCTATGATACTTCACTGGCCCAGATTAGAATCACAGGTGAAAGAACTAAGTTTCTTCCATACTCCTGTTCAAGCAGTCCCATGGTCATCTCCGGTCCACCCAATGCAGGCCTCCACCTCTCCTCCCAGCAGGTCCTTTCAGCTTTTGGTGGTTCTGGTTTGGGAAGGGAAGAAGAAAGGAGGGAAAGCTCTCACTCTCCCCATCCTCCCCATCACCACACTGCATGGGAAGCATAGGGAGACCTGGGAAATTTAACTTTCCTATGGATGCCTCTGGATTTCAGTTGCGTTTGGTGGGAGGACAGGACTCGAAGGGATCCTCTTTATTTGATTTTACTGAGCTTTCTCAGAAAAAGACTCAGATTGGAAAGAATTGAACACTCTCTGAGTTCAGCTGGAGGGGAGATCTCACCCATCCTTATTTCAAAGCAAAGAGGGGGCACCCGTAATGTATTCTCCCCCCCACCGGACAGCGTTCCATCTAGGCTACATATCCACCGACAGTTGTAGCAGGACGAATGCGCTTCTGCTTAAAAAGGACTAAGCCGTCTTTAATAGTCTGTCAAAGTTATCTGTAGAGTATCTGCTATTCATGCTTCCCCCCCCCCAAGCTTTAGTGTCTCAGCTGGTACTCTAAATGGATAACAATGACTTTGGGATTTCAGCCGGGCTTTTCTTGTTGATGTCAAAGAAATGAAATGAATTCAGTGTGGAAATGCAGTGAATACAGAAGGAGAAGAGCAGAGGAAGATCTCCAGCTGTGACTGGGGTTAGAATTTAGAAGTGGGCACTTGGTTCTGTAGATGTACATCGCTGCGATGACAGCTCTCTATTATTATTATTTATTTATTTATTTATTTTTATTATTTATTATTATTTCTTTTCTGCCCTGCACCGTAAGGACCCAAGGCAGGTTACAAAAATATAAAGCACAGTGTCATTGTTTTAGGTGACAATCAGGACACTGGGGAGGAGTGCATATATTAAATTGACCACCAGGGGTGCTGTGCCTTTCTCCATTGACACCTCTTTGGGTATTCCATTCCTGTGAATGGTAGAAGTCACCCAACATTAAGGATGGTGGATAGGATTAGCTTAGCATGGAGAAAGCGGATAGAGATTATGTCACTTTTTAGGGCAAAGTGTTCCTTGCCTGTCTGAGCCTGCATTTTGTGGCAATCTCTGAATGCAATGCTAATAAGAGATGGAATGAAATCTGGACAACTGGGAGGAGAGGTTTAGCTCAGGTATATTTTGATGGTTTTTTTTTTTAATGCTTCATTGTTAGATGATGTTTTTATGTTCATGGCTTTCTTCAGCCTTCGCTGGCTTCGAGAGCCAGTGTGGTGTATTGGTTAAGAGCGTTAGATTCGTAATCTGGTGAACTGGGTTCGCTTCCCCGCTCCTCCACATGCAGCTGCTGGGTGACCTTGGGCTAGTCACACTTCTTTGAAGTCTCTCAGCCCCACTCACCTCACAGAGTGTTTGTTGTGGGGGAGGAAGGGAAAGGAGAATGTTAGCCGCTTTGAGACTCCTTCGGGTAGTGATAAAGCGGGATATCAAATCCAAACTCTTCTTCTTCTTCTCTTCGCCATCCTCTGCTGGTAGTTGTCAGGGTCTGGCTGGACACTGAGGAGCAGCAGCTGGACAACGGTGGAGGAAGCTGATCGGGCATCTGGGGCGGCGCGCCCAGGGGTGTGGCGAGCCGCCCATAAGTGCGGCGTGCACTGCGGGGCCTCCAGAGTCTACCTGCCTCCTCCTACGCAGCCACCCTACGGCTGGGGGGGGGGAGGCAGCGGGCGAACTGTTTGGGCAGTGCGGAGCCTGCGCGTGCCCAAACCACCGTGTCTCTCCCAGGAGAGACACCTGGCTTGGGTGCACTGCAGACCCCCTGGTGAGTGCCACCTGGCATTTTGTCACCCCCTTCAATGGTGACACCCGGGGCGAACCGCCCCCACTGCAACCCCTTCCTTCGCCCCTGCGGCTGGATACTGAAGAGTGGGCACCAGGCGAAAGGAGCTTGGAGACTGACTTGGAAGAAGGGATCAATGATCTGGGGGAGGCTGTAAGAGCCGGGAGATGAGAGTCAGAGGCAGGAGAAGCTGCAGGACTGGAGAATGAAGATCAGGTGCAAGAGGAGGAAAGGACAGAGCAGGCAGGTATAGAGTCAAGGACTTCCGCATGTCCTACTCCTGCCCCCACCTCTCCTGCCCCACTTTCTCCCAGGATCAGGAGAGGATTGAAGTGGGAGGAGCAGGAACAGGTTACACGCAGGCATAGTCTTTGCCTGCTTATGCGCTGCTTGGGTAGAGGAGATCCATAAACTGAGGTCAGGGTCTATTGCTGCAGCTGCCTTGTCAGCTGAAGAAGAAGAAGTTTGGATTTGATATCCTGCTTTATCACTACCCGAAGGAGTCTCAAAGCAGCTAACATTCTCCTTTCCCTTCCTCCCCCACAACAAACACTCTGTGAGGTGAGTGGGGCTGAGAGACTTCAAAGAAGTGTGACTAGCCCAAGGTCACCCAGCAGCTGCATGTGGAGGAGCAGAGAGGTGAACCCGGTTCCCCAGATTACAAGTCTACCACTCTTAACCACTACACCACACTGGCTGCACACTGAGGAGCAGCTGACAGATGCAGGACGGATAGACATACCTTCTCCTAATTTGTAAGCATACTTTTGACAGTGAAGAGTTAATTCTCACTCTGGACATTCCTTGCCTATCAGTGCTGTGACATTAGTGTCAGGAAAGTGTCTAGAGGACCCATTTCCTTGGGCCAATCGTAAGAGGAGATTGAGAAGGGATATGATAGCCATCTTCAGATAAGGTAAAGGGCTGTCATATGGAGGCTGGAGCAAGTTTGTTTTCTCCTGCTCTGGAAGGTAGGACCTAAACCGATGGCTTCAAGTGACAAGAAAGCATCAGGAAGTGTTAGTATATCAGCCCTCTGTTGCTGGGTGTGTGATTGTTACATCACATGCTTGTGTATATTTTCTAGGCTTAGAAAAGCCTGAGAATGGAAGTTAGCCTTATCTCTTCTGCTTTCTGTGTCTGTGTTTTTGTACCTTCTACTTTCTGTTTTTCTTTTTCTAATACAACATAAACCCCTCCCACACCAACATATATAACACAAATACAAACAAAGCCAGATTTTTCTTCTTACTTATATCCATAAAAAAAAAATTCTTGTTTCAAATCTTGAACATGACTTCCCCTGCCTATTCACCTTCGGTTTTAAGTTAAAAATAAAACAATCATCTTAATCTTCTTACTTTATCATAAATCTTAACAAAATATTCTTAAAAAATCTAAACTTATTTCTTCTTTCCTTTATCATGCCATTAACATAAATCTCAATATCTCACTATTTATTCACTATAAACTTATAATTAGATTGTTTGTCCTGTAAATTAACATATTTCACCCCACACCCCCTCTGATGTCTTTCTCTGTCTTTCGCCGGAATAGTTGTCTTCTTTTCCCAAAGCCACAGATCCAGGCAACATACAACAAACCTTGAACGACACATCACGCCTTCCTGGGCTCCTCCGCTTCTTTGTACACACTTCTTGTATTCTCCACTTCCCCCGTCCCACCTCGGGGTCATATTATAAATTTTCCGGTTCCAGGGCTGCCACCCCCAAAACCGGTCTTTTCCCGGAGTGCCCAGCCATTTCATAGATCCTTCAAGCACCCCTCAGTCTTTGCCAAGGTTTGCTTCCATGTAAAATTTTTGAAAAGCCTCCTCTGTGGGATTGATTCTTTTTATTTATAATCCCACTCAAAACTTGCAATTTGCGATTAAGCAGTTCCAGCTTCAAGACATCCAACAATTCTTCGTCCTTTAGACCAGAGTTCAAAACAAGTTCCAACACAAAGTGCATTTTGAAAGGGAGGGTGGGTATCGAATTTCAGTTCCTGTCTCTTCCTTCCTTTGTTTCATGTTTCCCACGTCAGTCCAGATTTTCCATGCCATTTTTTCTGAAGCCAGAGTTAAAGACCAAAACTTTAGATGAGATATTTTCTCCCCACTTTATCCCCGAAGGGAAAACTCAGCAGTTAGTTTTCAAATTCCGAACACTTTGTATCCATTATTGTAGCAGCAGTACTTAAACTGGTTATTTCTTTCTCTCCCGAGGGAGGGAGGCAGGCTCCCTTTCCTCTTCCCCCCGGATCGTTCCAAAAATAGAAAAGTCAGCCAAATACTCACAACCACCGGGTTCTTTCAGATGACTAAATACAGGTAGAACTTAGACGCTCATCACAGGCTTTGTCGCCGCATTTACATCCCGTTGGGGCATGTCCCCTATAGCCCGGCTCCGTCGTCCCTTCACCCCCACTCCCCCTTTACAGGGGGAGCGAGGGAAGGGTCGGAGCCACAACGGGCACAGCCGGGGAGCCCAGGGTGCGGGACGCTCTTCCCGCACCCCACCGGAGCCCCGCTTTGCGGTAGCGGGGCTCCAACCCCCGGGAGCTGGGCGCTTCGCAGCCGAAGCAGCCCACGACCACCCGCAATGGCGTCGCCGCCGGAGCTACTTTCGTTCTCTCTTGGAGCTGAAGTGAGAAGACACCATGATTGTTTGTCCTGTACATATTGATGAATAAAAGCTTAGACGAGCACACAATTCTCCACTTCGTTCCAGCTAAATCTCTGCTGAGTCAGTGTGCAGAGGCATCTACTGCATGTTGCTGGAGCGTGCTGGGACTGATGATTTATGAACGTTCTGGAGCTGTGTTAGGATCTCCTACTCATGAGTAGGACCCTGGCAGAGACACATGCCCAACTGGCATGTTCCCTCCCTCCTGGTCGATCATTCGGGAGCTTCAAAAGCTTTCTTCAGCCCGAACATCACAGCGACTGATGCCAAGAAACATCAGCACACTTACGGATCCGCAGAGTTTGTGCAGTTGCGTAACAGAACTCAGCAACTACTTTTGGCTATTACTTTATTTACATATAAACAAACAGGAGCACTGCAACATGGCTCCCTCTCTCTCTAGCATCAGACAGCAAAGAGAAAGAACAAAAGACAATAGTCCCACATCAGGAAACACAGTAACACAAACACCCTGTCTTTGTCGCTTCCCATTCTGTGGAATGAAAACACATACCATCATGTGATAAACAACAATCCCATGACAGCAGACATAGGGAATGAATCTTCAACAGAAGACACCTGGAGAGGTGTGTCTCATCTTGGGGGCTGTGTGGCTCACCCCCCCCGGTGTATCCTGGCAGGAACAACGTTCTGATGGTAAGAGCAATTCGACAGTAAAATGAACTCCCCGGGAAAATGGTGTACTCTCTTTCACTGAAGGTTTGAAACCATGGATGCTTTAGTTGAGGAATTGTCGGGAATTGGACTAGATGACCCTTGGGGTAATTTCTAACTCAACAATTCTATGATTATATGACCCTGGCCTTATTAACTTATTAAGTTCATGGCTCCTTCCTAATTGTAGTGTGGTGAGCACTAGTCTCCTTGTGTAAACGTTCCATGCAAGAGCCATTCTTCAGATCCATTATCCCATTCCTTTAATAATCCTTCAATGTTCCCCGAACAATGGGGGAAAGATACCATCCAGGAAGTCCCATTATAATTAGCCACTGGCTGGTAATTAGAAAGCGTACTGATTTGTTTCAGACAACTGTAATGATGTAGCTGGAAGACTCGCCATGGCAGTTCAAGATATGGCTTGAATAGAGGAGTAGCAAAATTGTATTAAGAAACAAAACTTGCAAAAGAAGAAGAGGAAAGGAAGAAGAAGAAGAAGAAGAAAGGACTGGAGCTGCAGAGGAGGGAAGCATCAACAGCCTTGCTAAAATGGGGTGGGTGTTGTCAGGTGGGTTGTAGGAAGGGTTCCTATTTTGGGTGGGTTGCAGTCCAACAACATCTAAAGGGCACCACGTTAACTTCCTCTGGTGTGGAGTCTCTGCTGCTATTATGGTGGGTGATAACAATTGTTCTCCCTATGGCCCCCAAAACATTAGTCCTGGACAAGGGCCATAGCCCAGGGATAGAACATCTGTTTGGCATGCAGAAAGCCCCAGGTTCAACCTGCAACATCTCCGGATACAGCTCATAAACTTTGACGAGCTGCTGCTGGTCAGTGCGGGCAATACTAATCCAGGTGAACCCAGTGGCCTGGCTAAGTATTAAGCAGCATCCAAAGGTCCTGTGGCCACAAAAGGGCGGACGTGGTACAACGCATTGTGGAGTTTTAAAAGCAATGTAGAGCCAGCATGGTGTAGTGGTTAAGAGCGGTAGACTCGTAATCTGGGGAACCGGGTTCGCGTCTCCGCTCCTCCACATGCAGCTGCTGGGTGACCTTGGGCTAGTCACACTTCTCTGAAGTCTCTCAGCCCCACTCACCTCACAGAGTGTTTGTTGTGGGTGAGGAAGGGAAAGGAGAATGTTAGATGCTTTGAGACTCCTTCAGGTAGTGATAAAACAGGATATCAAATCCAAACTCTTCTTCTCCTTCTTTTGACTTCTCTGTCTTTCCATCCTGTCAATTTCACTGTCTGTGTGTGAATTATAGACCTGTGGCTTTCCGTCCTCAGCTCAGATTTACTCCACCCCGGATTCCTTTCCCCAGAGTTTTTGGGGGCCTTACCTTTCAGTAGACAAATTACCCACTGTGGTAATAAAGAGCTGGATACCTTATCTGCCCCCCCACCCTCTGAGCCCCAGGAATAAAGCTGTCACCTGTAGCTGACCAGCATTTGTGTTCTGAATGCTGCACAAAATAGCAGGCCCAGGAGACAGCTGTTTTTGTCTCTTTAATTGTGTTTGTTAATCAGGAACCTCAATTAATTTTCTTTTGTGCCTTCCCCCCGTCCTCCTTGAGACGAGTTTATCACGATCTAGTCAATGCCCTTTTCCCAACTCTATTTTGTCCAAGTCCCAGAAGACCTATCAGGAAGCTAGTTCCCACTCCATTGTCGACATTTTTCCTATTGCAATGGGCACACATCACTATTTACTGGCTATGTAGATGAAGAGGCCACACACTATTGTTATTATTATTATACAGGTGAAACTCGAAAAATTAGAATATCGTGGAAAAGTCCATTTATGTAAGCAATTGTTTTCATTAGCTACTGGAGTTTAATATATGAGATAGACTCATGACATGCAAAGCGAGATATGTCAAGCCTTTGCTTGTTATAATTGTGATGATTATGGCGTACAGCTGATGAAAACCCCAAAGTTGAAATTGTTAATTTGGGGTTCTCATCAGCTGTACGCCATAATCATCACAATTATAACAAATAAAGGCTTGACATATCTCGCTTTGCATGTCATGAGTCTATCTCATATATTAGTTTCACCTTTTAAGTTGAATTACTGAAAGAAATGAACCTTTCCATGATATTCTAATTTTTCGAGTTTCACCTGTATATCGGAACTCTTGTTGAAAGCATGTAACATTGGAAATACATTTCTTTGGTTGTCTGTAATTATGAAATATTTTATACATGTTCCACTCTGAAAATTATATATATACCAGGCAGGGCCGGCGCGTCCATTAAGGCGAACTAGGCAATTGCCTAGGGCGCCAAAATGGAGGGGGCGCTGGCCAGGCTTGGGCGGGGGGGGGCGGGCTAGCAGCAGCTTCTCCACTGTAGCGGAGAGGTGCTGCTTGCCCCCTACACCACCCCCCACCTCCCGCTAAAGCAGGCTTTGGCAGGGGCGGGGGGTGGGACGGGCTAGCAACAGCTTCTCCGCTACAGCGGAGAAAAACTGCTGCTTGCCTCTCCACCACCCCCACCTCCCGCTAAAGCAGGCTTTGGCGGACAGGGGGCGGCGGGGGGCACCAGAAGGTGGTCTGCCTAGGGTGCCAGAAACCCTAGCACCCGTCCTGATACCAGGTCTACATAATCTAGTATACTTTGCCTTTTCCCATGTGACAGCCCTTCAGATATACAGTATTTGAAGAATACTATCATGAACACTTCCTCCATCTCAGTCTTGTGCTCTCCAGGATAAACATACACATTTCCTTCAGCTTTCCATCATAGGGCTTATTTTCCATATCTCTGATCAGTGTTTTTTTTTTTCCTGGGGGTATGCAGGGGTACGCATACCCCTAAACATTCTGTGAATCTTTGTACTTTTGTCCATTTACTGTTTTTATTTTTCCTGATTTGAATTATAAAATGCTGATTTTATTGAGTCAAAATGGGAGTACCTGTCAGGGATTGCCCGGCTCCTTGCGAGGAGAGGGCGAGGGGAGGTCCTATTTGGGTGGAGAGCTGGGGCAGAGGTATTCCTTGTGAGGAGCGAGGGGACAGAGGTCCTCCTCCCGAGGAGGAGGGGGAAAGGAGGACTACTCTAGAGGAAGGGCTGGGAGGAGGTCCTGCTCACGAGGAGGGCAGGGAGAGAGGGCTGCTAGATAGGAAGCAAAACAAGAGATGTAAGGGTCGTAAGTTCAATATCTTCTGTCGATGCCAGAAGGAGTCTTCAGAAGGGTCATTTTGAGTAATGACGCTGGAGGATTTTTCAGAGCCATCAGGAGCTATCTTTTTGTTTTGCAATAAATCCTCCTTTTTAATTACCTATGCTTACTGTGTTACCAAGCTGGGAACCTGGACTCCTGGCAACCTCTTACTGCCAGAAAGTTCTTCCTAATCTCTAGTAGGAATCTGCTTTCTTGTCACTTGAATCCATTGTCCTCTGGAGCCACAGAAAACAAACTCGCTACACCTTCCATGTGTCAGCCCTTTAGATGTTTGAAGATGGCTATTATATCACCTCTCAGTTTTCTCTCCTCCAAGTATTCTTCCAATACTTTCCTAAATGATATATTATGGAACTGCTGTAACATAGCACCACTGTGGCAATAAGTTTATCTTTTCCAAATTATGATATGATTTAGTTCTTGTTTCTTTCATTCTGCAAATAATATTTCCAAGTATTACTATTATTTTTTTAAAAAAATATATTGTTAGAGTTCTAGAAAATACACAAATGTTGTGGTCGCAAGTAGCTTGATAAGATAATAGTAACAATAATAATCTTGAAATGTTGGGGAAGTAATGTCCCTTCAAATATACAAAATTGGATTTCCAGCCTAATGTTTATGAGCCGCCCCAGAGAAAACAGAGTTTGTGGAATGTGGTAAGGCAATAACACAGTTGTATGAAATTTGGAATGCTTTCTGAGGCTGCTATATTGCAAAAAAAAAAAAATACTCTCATCTCCCTCTTCTCCACTTGTCTGCATTCCTTCCCCTGGTTAATCAAGGTTAATTTTGAATAATGAGCAAAAGCCTGAGTTGTTTTATGTTGACAAAATGTAATAGGTTGGATCCAGATCAAATGCCAAATTTGATGTGATTTTTATCTCCTAGTTTGGCATTGTGAGGCTGTTTAACAAATAACCTGAATCTGGGGAGGGGCAATCTAGATCTGCACCAGGGCACTGGTTTTTTTGTTTTGTCTTGTCTTGTTTTGTTTTTGGTGTGCGTGCTTTAATCAGAATTGTAGAGTTGGAAGGGACCTGAGGGTCATCTAGTCCAACCCTCTGTAACATAGGAATTCTGCCCACAGCCATCCCTGGGTGGGCTCGAACCCCCAACCTTCTGGTTAACAGCCAGACACACTGACCCACTGACCCACAGGAGGGCTTGTTTAATACTATGGAATCATCATGGAACAACAGAGTTGGAAGGGACCCTGAGAAACATCTCCTTCCATGCCTGATAGTAACTTCCATTTTGCATTACTGAATTTACTTCAAAATGGGCAGAAGGTTCCGAAAAGTAAACCTGTAACTGGGCATGTATGAGTGGCAGCAATGCATGCCCGACTACAGCCAGACATCGGAGGGGTTTAAATGGAGCTGCAGTTTATGGCTGGTACCAGAAGGTGGGGCAATTGACATTGGTGGAAAAACTTACAGAAGAAATTGGAGCAGGGGTCGGCAAACTACAGGCCCGTGGGCCGGATCTGGCCCAATTGCCTTCAGGATCCAGCCTGCGAATGGTCCTTGGATCAGTGTGGGCCGTGGGGTTCTGTTCTCCCCCCCCCTTTTTGGCCATTTTTTCCTGCACCGTCATTTCCCCCCCTCCCTCTCACGCACCGCGGTGGCGCCTCCTCCCTCCCTCCTACTTAGAAGCGCCTCCTCCCTCCCTCCTACTTAGAAGTGCGAGCAAAGGCGGAAGCCAGTTGTGGCCAATCGCCTGCAAAGCTGTGTGGCTAATGGTGGGTGGCGGCTGTGCAGTGGCTCAACGGATGAAAAGCTGCACCGGAGCCCACCTAAGCACGGCGCGGGGACGGACCAATCAGTTTCCGTGCCATGCTGAGGCAAGCTCCGATGCAGCCCCTCATTCGCTGAGCCACCAATGACACGCAGCGGCAGATCCTGCCGGGCACCCCGGCTGCTCTCCCTTCCTGCCTGCCGGGCGGTCCTGGCTGTGCCAGAGGCCGCCGCTGCCACTCGGTGGGGTCTGGATCGGAGAGGCCGGCCAGCGCCAGCGCTGCCGCCGCCCTCACCACGAAGGAATGTGAGTACCGGCAGCAGGTACTCTGGCCATACAATGTCTGAGGGACAGTGGACCGGCCCCCTGCTGAAAAGATTTGCCAACCCCTGAATTAGAGTGCTTGCAGAACAACACTACACCAATGTTCCTTTGCCACAGCTAGAACTGTATACACTTATAAAAGGTAAAAAGGTAAAGGACCCCTGTGCAGTTAAGTCCAGTCAAAGGTGACTATGGGGTTGCAGTGCTCATCTTGCTTTTCAGGCTGAGGGAGCTGGCGGTTGTCCACAGACAGCTTTCCTTTTTATATATATAAGAATTTATTGGTATTTTAAAAAAAAAAAATACAAAAAATACATACAAAATACAAATACAAAACACAAAACTAATACAATACCTAACAACATAACTAAAAAACAAAAACAAACCAAACATCTATTTATCTATTTTTATCTTATTTGAATCTTACTTGGGGGACTTCCTCACATCCTCTCTTCTGCGTTCATTTCAAATATACTGTAGTAACTTTATAACCACTTTAAATTCCTCTTTCACAACTAATCTTAATTCTTAACTATTATCTTATAACTATAATCTTATTCTTAACAAAATTACACATAATCACAATTCTACCTACTTATATCCTATTTTAAACTAACATTTTATACTATCGCCTATTATATCCACTGATTTCAATTTCAAATTTCTAACTTTTCACGTCTTTTCAAATAGTCTTTAAATTTCTTCCAATCTTCTTGCACCTTCTCCTCCCTCTGGTCTTGGAGTTTCGCGGTCAGTTCTGCGAGTTCCATATAGTCAATCAACTTCATTTGCCATTCCACAGACAGCTTTCCGAGTCATGTGGCCAGCATGGCTAAACCGCTTCTGCCACAACGCGACACCGTGACGAGTGCCAGAGCACATGGAAACGCCGTTTACCTTCCCGCCGCAGGTATGCACTGGTATGTTTTCAAACTGCTAGGTTGGCAGGAGCTGGGACAAAGCAATGGGACTTCACCCCGTTTCTGGGATTTGAACCGCCGACCTTCCGATCGGCAAGCCCAAGAGGCTCCGTGGTTTAGACCACAGCACCATCCTCATCCCAGGCATGTATACATTTATGTTACTTTCAAAAGCAAATAAAAAGAGGTACAAATTTGCACCACGGGAAATGGAGAGGTGAAGTGCCTTCAGAATAAAATGCTTGTCTCCTTTGCCACCTGGGCGCATGTGTCCAGCACTCTGAGTCAGGATACGCCTCCTTTATATTCCTGCCAGGACACCAGTCTACAAGCTAGATCAACCACAACACACCTCATTTCCCCCCTTCTTATGATTTACGTTTTTCATTCAGCTACACCTGGTGACAATCTCTCCCTTACTCTCCGGTTCCTTGGCATGTGAGTGCTGTGGCCGGGTGGGTTTGAAGCCGGGGTGGGCATGTGGTTGGTTACATGGGGAGGTAACGGGGAGGAGATGGACTCCATTTGTTTTTATTCCACGTTATCAGCCACTGCAGCTCTCAGATTAAGTGATAAGGGCGGGTGTAATAATAAAAACACAATATAATGTAATGAAAGGAATGCAGATCTAATCCCCTCGCCTTACTGCGTTCATTCGCTTTGCCTTTTGGTCCTATTATTACGTGCCGTTTCCCCGCACCCCACCCCCCGCTGCCTCCTGCCTTCGACTTAGCCTCATCTTTCCAAGAAGCAAAGGGATTTGTCAAGATTATAGTATTATGCTGTGCACTGCAGTGCTAGCTGCCGGGCACCTTTAATTACAAAAAAAAACCCTATCGCTGGCTGCGAGTTTCTGTGCATGCATGCGACGCACATCAAGCCGCAGCACTAAACGCCTGTCTGTTTTCAAAACACAGAGACCTGTTGATTCTGCTCCTGTCAGCTGCTTGCTGCAGTCTCTGGAGAAGTTATTCCAGGGACACTTACCCAGAAGCCCTGGTGCAATGTGCTGGGAGAGAGGGGGAAAGCAAACCGAGAGATGTTCTGAACATCACATAGGAACACAAGAAGAGACCTGCAGAATCAGGCCAATGGCCCCTCTAAGCTCTCTCCCCTCCCCTGGCTATCAGCAACTGGTGTTGGGAATCATTGCTAACTCCACCAATGTCTCCATGATCAGTGGGGTCACAAGGGGTGGTGGTGGTGCGGTGCGCCCTGGGTGCCATGTCTGGGGTGTGTGTGTGTGTGTGACAAGAAGGCACCCCGTGGGGTGCTCGCCCTGCTACTCCCAGGCGCGGCAGCGCAAGTAGCCATTGTGCTGCCACTGCATGTGGAGAATCCTCCGTTCGTGGCTGCAGCTGTGAGCAGAGGATCCCGCCACTGTCTGTACGGTGCTCGGGCAGCGCCGGCGGCAAACCGCTATGTACAACGCATGCATGGTGTCACATGCATGTGTTGTACATAGCAACACCCTCACACGTGCTGTACATAGTGGTTTGCAACCGGAGCTGCCCAAGCACCGTACGGACAGCGGTGGGATCCCTCCGCTGCCACTGCAGCCGTGAGTGGAGGATCCTGCCTCTGTCTGTATGGCACTCGGGCGGCACTGGCAGCAAACTGCTACGTACAACGCATGCACGGTGTCGCATGCATGTACTGTACATAGTGACACTGCACACACACTGTACATAGCGGTATGCAGCCGGAGCTGCCCAAGCGCCGTACGGACAGCGGTGGGATCCCTTTGCAGCCGTGAGCGGAGGATCCTGCCTCCTTCTGTACGGCACTCAGGCAACACTAGCAGCAAACTGCTACGTACAATGCATGCACGGTGTCGCACACATGAGCTGTACATAGCGACGCTGCATATACGCCCTATGTAGCAACGCCACACATGCGTCGTACGCAGTGGCGCAACGCGTGCGCAGCCGGCGGTTTGCCCCGCCCCGGGTGTCGGTTAGCCTTCGTTCTCCCCTGTCCATGATTGCTTCTGCAGATGCACCATGGAGTTTCTCTTCTCTGAGCTTCTCCCAGTGGTCATTTCTCCTCTGGTCACAGCTATGGATAGCTGGCTTAACTGTCCGTCACCAAGGACTGTGGTTATCTGCACAGTGGAGTTAATGCTGCCAGCCTCTGTCTCACATTTGCAGACATCTTTGTAACGCAGAGCTGGTCTGCCAATGGGTCTTGTACAGTGCTACCTCAGTTCTTGAACGTAATCCATTCCGGAAGACCGTTCGAGTTCCGAAACGTTCGGAAACCCAAGGCACAAAGGACTGGCTGCAAATTCCATTGAGAAAATGGAAAAAAACACACAGTGGAAACCATTCAACTTCCGAGGAGCGTTCAAAAACGGAAGCGCTTGCTTCTGGGTTTTTGGCATTTGGGTTCTGCAACATTTGTCAATGGAGATGTCTGAGAACCGAGGTACCACTGTACTTGAAGCCAGCTCCCTGTAGAGCACATCCTTGGGGATCTTGCCATCTTCCATTCTGTGGACATGACCAGGCCAGTTTAGACGTCGCTGAGACAGAAGTGAGAACATGCTGGGAACGTGGGCTTGGGAGAGCACATCTTTGTATGACAGACACTCTGTCCTGTCATGTGAGGCCCAAAATCTCCCTGACACAGGGCGCATGGAAGGTGTTGAGTGGGTGCAAGTTGCCCGTGTCTCACTAACATAAAGCAGTGAGCTCAACACACAAGCCCGGTAGGCCTTCATCTCGGTACTGCATATATCTTGGTTTTAGGATATTTCGCTGAGATTTTCAAAGTCAAATTTAAAACTACTTAATTTTACTCAATGCTGGCCTCTGAGTCTTTCATACATTTTATGTGTTTAATATGTCTGGATTACCAATGTTTTCTGGGTGTTTTTTCTCTCTTTTATGATTTTATTGTCCAAATTATGCCATTAAAGGCTGAGCGATGAATGAATGAATGAATGGTACTGGACGTTAGCATCACATTCTCGCCTACTCATTGATTTATATCCCCCCCTTTCCTCCAATGAGTTCACGGTGGTGTACATAGTTCTCCCCCTCCTAATTTTGCCCCCAAACCACCTTGAAATGTTGTTTAGGCTGCGAGGAATGACTGGCCCTAGGTTACACCCAATGAGCTGAGGGGTGGATTTGAACCCTGGCCTCCACAGTCCAGTAGCATCTTGGAGAGGGTAAAAGGGGAGAGGTAAAGGATCCCTGAATGGTTAAGTCAAGTCAAAGGCCACTATGGGGTTTTGGTGCTCATCTCCCTTTCAGGCTGAGAGAGCCATCATTTGTACACAGACAACTTTCCAGGCCATGTGGCCAGCATGACTAAACCACTCCTGGCACAACGGAACACCACAACGGAGACCAGAGCGCACCAAAACGCCGTTAACCTTCCCACCACAGTGGTACCTATTTATCTACTCGCACTGGTGTGCTTTCGAACTGCTAGGTTGGCAGGAACTGGGACAGAGCAGCGGGAGCTCACCACCATTGAGCGGATTCGAACCACCAACCTTCTGATCGGCAAGCCCAAGAGGCTCAGTGGTGCCATTGGTGTCCCACCTTGGAGTGCACCACGTTGTTTGCCGCTTCCCACCCCCACCCTGTGAGTAAAAACACAGTTTTGCAAAAAAACAAAAACAAAACAAAACCAAGAAGAATCCACTCTTCGCCTTCCTCTCCCACCTTCCCCGAGTTTCTCTCTCATGCGTGTGCGTCTCTGAAGGAATGAGAGCGTCCCCTGGGAGTCCATCTCCGCCGCGCCAGGAACATTCATTATGAAGAATGCGCTGCCTTTGTTATTTCTGTTCCTCCTAAGGTTATAAAACCTGTCAATGGGTTTTATGAGAAATTCCACCGTCGCTGACACGAGAGAGCGATCCTCTGTCTGAACTGCAATTACCAGCATATGTTCCCAATTGTCGGGAGTGTTGTGCCCGCCAGCTGCCGCTCAGATGCTATTTATTCAGACGCTGTGCGCCTTTTTGGAAAACGCCGGAGCTGGAAGGGAGAGAGGCTGCAGAGTTTATGAACGGTTAGCAGCGAGGCGTGAGGGTCTCGCAAGGACGCGCTGGCGAAAGGTAAATACATGTGTCCCGTCTGGCCCCAAGGGGATTGAACTTGCAGACTTTATCGCCCACGGGGGAGACGCTGCCTTTGGGTTTAAAGCAGTTTTTCAGCGCCAGGCGAAAACAAGTCGTCGTAGGGGCCGCTAGCCTCAAGAGGGAGCCATCAGCACGTGAATCCAGCCGGTGAAGCGTCTATCTCTCAGACTTTCAACCTCAGAGGTGCAGAGCTAACAGCCGGAGACTTTTGTATTCTGCAGGAAGGAGAAGAGTTCAGAACAACAACGGCAACAAAAGCAGCAGATAGGCATTTAGGATGATTCGGCCAGAGGAACGATTTAATTAGCTATTAAAAATGTAACTAGTAATTTCCACCAGATCATATGCTTGCCAGATATCCCCTAACCTAGGACGAGTAACCTCCCCCTCCCCCCGCAGCTGTTAGAATCCTAGAACTGTAGAGTTGGGATTCCAAGGGTCATCTAGTCCAACCCCCTGCAATATACGGATCACAGCTAAAACATCCAGGACAGATGGACACCCAACCTTTGCTTTAAAACCTTCAATGAAGGAGAGTCCACCATTTCCCGGGGGAGTTCGTTCTACTGTCAAATTGCTCTTTTTTAAAAAGTTCTTCCTGATGCTAGTCAAAATCTCCTTTCTTGTAACTTGAAGCCATTGGTTCAAATCCTGCCCCCCAGAGCAGGAGAAAACCAGCTTGATCCAACCTCCATATGACAGCCCTTGAGATCTCTCTCTCTCTCTCTCTCTCTCCCTCCCTCCCCAATGAAGAATAAAGCTTTAGATGGCTCCTAGCTATGATGGCTATGGCCTCCATCCAATGTTGTTGGCAGTTTGCATCTGTATATCATATTTTGGAAATCACTAGTGGGGAGAGAACAACTGCACTCAAATCCTGCTTACAGACTTTCCATAGGCATCTGGCTGAGCACAACGAGAACAGGATCCTAGACTAGATGGGCATTTGGCCTGATCCGGCAGAGGCTGTTCCTGTAGATTACTAGTGGAGGATGTAACACAGCAAAGAGAAATTCTGCATCAGACTTTCAAAGGAGGTGGATTAAATGGGTAGACTCACTACATAATACGGCCCAAAGATTCATACAACGGTGGCCTCTTGTATGTTACCTTATCCTTGTGTCAAGGGATAGACTGTACTGCAGCTTGTGAAAATGTACTGGAGATCTCTGAAGATGGCTATCATATCTTTTCTCAGTCTCCTTTTTTACCCAGGCTAAACATACCCAGCTCCTTCAACCATTCCTCATAAGGCTTGGTTTCCATCTTGGTCGCCGTCCACTGCACATGTTCCAGCTTGTCAACATCCTTCCTAAATTGTGGTGCCCGGAAATGGACACAGTATTCAAAGTGTGGTCTGACCAAGGCAGAATAGAGCGGTACTGTTACTTCCTTTCACCTGGGCTCTAGACTTCTGTTGATTTTTGAGGGGATATCAGCCCTGAGTGCTCACTAGAAGGACAGATCCTGAAGTTGAGGCTCCAGTACTTTGGCCACCTCATGAGAAGAGAAGACTCCCTAGAAAAGACCCTGATGTTGGGAAAGATGGAGGGCACAAGGAGAAGGGGACGACAGAGGATGAGATGGTTGGACAGTGTTCTCGAAGCTACTAACATGAGTTTGGCCAAACTGCGGGAGGCAGTGAAGGATAGGCGTGCCTGGCGTGCTCTGGTCCATGGGGTCACGAAGAGTCGGACACGACTGAACAACAACAACAACAACAAAAATTATTTACTGAGACCTATTGTGGGTGCCCACCTAGCAGTTTGAAAGCACGTCAAAGTGCAAGTAGATAAATAGGTACCACTCCGGCGGGAAGGTAAACGGCGTTTCTGTGCACTGCTCTGGTTCACCAGAAGTGGCTTAGTCATGCTGGCCACATGACCTGGAAGCTGTCTGTGGACAAACGCCGGCTCCCTCGGCCAGTAAAGTGAGATGAGCGCCACAACCCCAGAGTCATCAGCGACTGGACTTAACGGTCATGGGTCCCTTTACCTTTACCTATAGTGGGTGGAGTCAGTGTCGATTGCAGCAGCACCTGTGGGCAAGGTTGGCTCTGCCATGCGACAGAGAGAGGCAGCTGCCTCGGGCAGCTAATACTGGGGACAGGCAGGCAGAGGAGGGGGCTACTTGTGCAACATGGTCTGTCTTGTGCCCACCAAGCTAGCCTGTTGTGTCAGTGGAAGACACTGTTCTGTTGCCAGGGTGGAAGCTTCCATTGCCAAACGTGGTAATTTTTCTACACAGAATGAGGGCCCCTGCCCCGTGGGTGACATGTTGGCAACCCCTGCCTCAACGGTTCAGGCTTCCCAGTAAACGGCATTATTAAACAGTCCCTCCTGTCATTCGAGGCCACCGAAAAGCCTTATCCAATTCCGTCCAGAAGCTCGCCGTCAAGAGAAGCAGCTGAGCATGAAGGCTTCATACAGGCGAAGTGTTGGTTTCAGCAAATGCCGACAATTTCCCAATTTAAACCAAAACGAATCCCTTCTGCTCCTCCCTCCCTGCCGGCCTCGAGCGCAGGAGAAACCAGCAGCTCAGCCCTGAAACACAGGCTGTTCTCGTCAAAGGTATTTGAAGTGAGATTTACTTATCACCCTTTCTCTTCACGCCATCTGACACACACGTCCTACTTGTTCTGGTTTTCTCCCCCCCAATTCTTCTTCTTTTTTATTTTTTAACTCCCATCTCTCAGCCTGCAATCAACGCATAGAAAGTCACTGGAGCAGAAACTGCAGGATGGCATGGACCTATGTAATTGTTACCTGCAGACAAAATCAGACGTCACCTATCATAAATCTCTTTCCCGGTCTCCCTCGGGAGGTTGTGGACTCTCCTTCACTGGAGGTTTTTAAGCAGAGGCTGGGTAGCCATCTGTCCTGGTTGCTTTAGCTGAGATTCCTGCATTGCAAGGGGTTGGACTAGATGACCCCTGGGCTCCCTTCCAGCTCTACGAATTCTTTGATCCTAAGTCAGAAGCAGGACACAGCCTGTTATTTCCTCATCCTGGGATATCATCCCTTCCAACATTTCTCCAATGAAAATAGGGACACCCTATTCTCCGTCAAGAAGCTTCTCCCAAACTACAATTCCCATGTTTCTTTTGAATGGGGGAGTCATGTGTGTTTAAATTTATGGTGTGTACACAGCCTAAAGCAAAATTTGGAGTGAACTTGGAGGTTGCTCCCACTCAGGGGGAAACACCTGAGATGGAATAGGTTTGCAGGGATTCTGTTGAGAGCGAAATTTCTCAAGGTCAGGCATGGGTTTCCGCGGTATCGCCATGATGTAACGTCCCCTCAAACGTTTCTCAAAAAGAAAGCACTCCAGGAGGACAGCGGCCACATGGCCCAGTTGGTGTCAGAAGCTTGTGATGGATGCTGTTTCCTGGAAGATTTATCAGCCAGTAATGGTTTTGAGAAGACAAATAAATCAGCCATTGTTAGAGGCCTTGCAGATTCCCACCCATTAAGACCGGATGCAAACAACACTTTAGGGGCCATTAATTGACTTTCAGCTCCAGTCATAATCCTGTCTGCCTCATAGCCACCAGTTAGCAGTGGCTCATAGGGCAAGATGGCCTTGCAAGGGGCCTCTGGTGACTTGGTGACTTGGTGGCCATTATTGTCCCTAGTGATTTACACATCACTTGGGAAGACAGGCGAACTAATAACAGTGTACTGGAAGAAGCAAAAGAAAATAGACTATGGCAGACCAGCACGGCTACCCACCTGTAACTGGAAGAAGCAAAGATCACCAATGTTGAAGCAATGATTCTTCAACATCAACTTCGTTGGACTGGTCATGTTGTGCAGATGCCTGATTATCATCTTCCAAAGCAACTACTCTATCCCAAACTTAAAAATGGAAAGCGTAATGCTGGTGGTCAACAAAAGAGGTTAAAAGACTCTCTCAAGGCAAATCTTAAAAAATGTAGTATAAACACTGACAACTGGGAAACACTGGCCTGCGAGCGCTCCAATTGGAGAACAGCCTTTACCAAAGGTGTCATGGACTTTGAAGACACTCAAACTCAGGACACAAGGGAGAAACATGCTAAGAGGAAGGCACGCTTGGCAAATCCACACCGTGATCAACTCCTGCCCAGAAACCAATGTCCCCACTGTGGAAGGACATGTGGATCCAGAATTGGCCTCCACAGTCACTTACGGACTCATTGTTAAAACCGTGTTTATGGAAGACAATCTTACTCAGCTACGAAGGATCGCCAAAGAAGAGAAGAAGAATTGTCCCAAGGCTACTTTTCGTGGTTATCTCAGTCAGCCCCACCACTGCAAACTTATTTACAAGAGTGGTGTTATGTACTGAAGTTCTCACCCTAGGACACTAGGGGTGTTGTGTATATAGTTTCACTCTGCCTACCGTGGCTGCAGTTCTCACTCAGGTCCGCACATGCAAATGAAGGATTGAGATTGCCGCTCACGGATTGGGTAGCTAGAGAGAGAGTTGTTACTGTTGCATGTTACTGAGTACTATATAAGCAGGCTGGCTCAGCCCTTCAGTCCAGTTCTGTTCCAGCCTGAGAATAAAGAGAGCTGCTTGGAGAATCACTGTGTTGTCTGCTATGTCCACCCACTACTTAATAAGTGGCCTCTATTTTGGTCAGATGTTAAGTGTTGAAGTATAATTTAAAAAAACAACAGCAACCCCCAACAACAACACTCAGCGGGGAGGATTTTTTCATGGAGAATGAATTTGACAAGAGGAACGAGCCATCTTGGGATGGCTCTGTTTCTAAGATAACCTTGTGGGAATGAAAGCAGCCAGGCTTGCTCTTTTGTCCTCAGAGGATAGTTCCAAGATTACCTCTCATCTTGAGGTCGGAGAGAGAAGTGTGAGGAGGAAGAAGTGACAAGCAGCAACCTAAGATGTATCAGTCTGAACTTTAAGGGATAGCCTGGAAATCTGAAGGACCCTTGGTCTGTTTTAACCTCATGGAAACCCCTTTCTGCAAGCTGAACCTTCAAAAGGTCCTGCATAGGCTACTATTCCTAGAGAGAATCATTCCGTTACTTCCCTGTTGATTAAGAATCTGCCCCACTGTGGTCTCCGTTCTTGGGCTGACACGCCATCCAAGAATCATTGGGTAGAGTGATGCAAAGTCCCTTGTGGTGCTCCTGTTCTGGTATTCTATGTGTATTAATTTTACTAGAGGGATATTTGTTCAAAAATCTAGGCACAGCCATTTTCTGAAATGAAGAGGGACTATTAAGGGAAAATATACACTCTCTTCATTATTCAAGCAGGCAGGGTGGGGGAGGAAAGATTTTATGAGCAACTCTGGAACAGAAACAGCTGGAAAACGATGTTGAAAAATTTGGTAGGGAAATAATCCTCATTAAAATACAAGTGCCTTTCATGGGTCCAGAGGGAGCTGGTTAGAGATGGAGGCCCAAGCCAGGAGCTCTTGAAAATTATACTCTAAGCATGCAGATTTCATTTTGTAAGGGTATTTTATTCCCTTGCCTTACCAGATTGATAGCGGGCCTGATCCAAACGCTTTCCTGAGCCCATTTAAAAGCCTCCGAGAGGCTTCTGAGGGAGCTGGACAAAAAAAAAAACCCTGTAGAAAATTTGCAGCAAAAAGTAAACTTGTTGGTTCTGTATATTCATGACTGCAGCTAAACTGGGCTAAAAGGAAGAATGCTAAACTCTGCAGCAAATATTACTCAGATTTTTGTACCGAGGAAAAAGGACCTGATTTCTCCAGCCTGCATCATTTATGTAAATTAAAGCCATTTGCATTGTTTGTGTGTATGCATACTTTATTCTGCAATTGTTTTTTGTTTCCCATAAATTATC
Organism: Lacerta viridis; assembly: GCA_900245905.1. Taxonomy (NCBI): domain Eukaryota; kingdom Metazoa; phylum Chordata; class Lepidosauria; order Squamata; family Lacertidae; genus Lacerta; species Lacerta viridis. The sequence goes on from OFHU01001953.1 coordinate 23,611, forward strand.
TTATTTCAGCTTGTCATGGGGAGGGTAATAAGCTGTGAAGGGCTGTCTCTGTTGTTTTTTTCCAGAGGGGGGCGAGGGGGTATATGATTTGTGGTTTCTGAGAAACCCACCCTCCTGTGAAATGGGTATATTGTAGACCACATGTCAATATCTTAGTTTTCCAAACGTGACCCTGAGTGCAAAGCATTTGGGGACTCCTGCCATCTACTATATATCGTTACAAAAGTCGAGGGTCTGCCCCTCTTTCTGCCAAGCCGGGGCAAGAGCCCATGGGGTCCCAGGCACCCACACAGACTTTATAGAATCCTAGAGTTGGAAGAGACCACAAGGGCCATCCCAGTCCAACCCCCTGCCAAGCAGGAAACACCATCAAAGCATTCCTGACAGATGGCTGTCAAGCCTCCGCTTAAAGACCTCCAAAGAAGGAGACTCCACCACACTCCTTGGCAGCAAATTCCACTGTCAACAGCTCTTACTGTCAGGAAGTTCTTCCTAATGTTTAGGTGGAATCTTCTTTCTTGTAGTTTGAATCCATTGCTCCGTGTCCGCTTCTCTGGAGCAGCAGAAAACAACCTTTCTCCCTCCTCTATATGACATCCTTTGATATATTTGAACATGGCTATCATATCACCCCTTAACCTTCTCTTCTCCAGGCTAAACATACCCAGCTCCCTAAGCCGTTCCTCATAAGGCATCGTTTCCAGGCCTTGGACCATTTTGGTTGCCCTCCTCTGGACACGTTCCAGCTTGTCAGTATCCTTCTTGAACTGTGGTGCCCAGAACTGGACACAGTATTCCAGGTGAGGTCTGACCAGAGCCGTCTCATCCATAGAGGCCGGTGGCGCGGCGCACCAGGGCGCCGGGCACCCCAGGGGCGCCCCCGCGAGCCCGCCGGCATACCGGGCTCCCCCTCCCCAACCCGCCCCCGCCCCCACGGGCAGGCGGGCACTCGCGCGCCGGCGGGTGGGCGGGCTGTAAGCCGCCCGCCCTCGCCTCCCGGAGCCCCAGCTGGAGCGGCGGCGCGGGGCTTTGCGCGACCTTCCAGCACTCCAGCTGGGGCTCTGGGAGGCGAGGGCGGCCGGCTTGCAGCCCGCCCGCCCGCCGGTGCGCGAGCGCCCGTCCGCCCGCCCATCATCCTCCGCCCGCCGGCGCGCTAGCGCCCGCCCGCCCATCATCCTCCGCCCGCCGGCGCGCGAGCGCCTGCTCCAACGCCACGCCCCTCATCCCCCGCTCGCCCCCCCTCCCGAGGGGCGGCCAGCGCGGGAGGGAGGCGGGCGGAGAGGCGGCAGGCTGGGGGCGCCGAGGGATCGCTGCGCCAGGGCGGCGGATCCCTCTAAGACGGGCCTGAGGTCTGACCAGAGCAGAATATAGTGGTACTATTACTTCCCTTGATCTAGACGCTATACTCCTATTGATGCAGCCCAGAATTGCATTGGCTTTTTTAGCTGCTGCATCACACTGTTGACTCATGTCAAGTTTGTGGTCTACCAAGACTCCTAGATCCTTTTCACATGTACTGCTCTCAAGCCAGGTGTCACCCATCCTGTATTTGTGCCTTTCATTTTTTTTTGCCCAAGTGTAGTACTTTACATTTATCCCTGTTAAAATTATGTCCCTTTGGAGAATGGAAGACACGGTGGAGACTCCCGTGGCTTAAAGACATATGGGCTGTTCACCTATTTACACCTTCAGTGTGCATGGAGGGAGTCCAGATCTTACAGCATGGCCATGTCTAGAGGCAGTAGCTCAGGCAGCCTTCAGCCTGCCCTCCCAAGATGGACCTCTGCTCTTCTCCCTGATTCTCCTTCCCAGCATCCCTTACTTGAAAACTCCCTTTACCTGCCCCCTCAAACACACACCCCATCACCTTGGTAACATCTCACTCCCCATGCTAAAGGATTCATTTCCCCAACACCTTTTGTCATGATAACAGGTTTGCTCTTCCCAAAGCCAGCCAGGCTGGTTTTCCATGAGCTAGCCCAGAAATTCTTCTGCCTGGCACAGCTCTGCAGTCTGCACTTTAATCCATATCCCAATTAATCAAAATCCTAGGATTTATGTACCCCAGGGTTTAGGGGACCCCCCCCTAAATTTACAGGTGAAACTCGAAAAAATTAGAATATTGTGGAAAAGTCCATTTATGTAAGCAATTGTTTTCATTAGCTACTGGAGTTTAATATATGAGATAGACTCATGACATGCAAAGCGAGATATGTCAAGCCTTTGTTTGTTATAATTGTGATGATTATGGTGTACAGCTGATGAGAACCCCAAATTAACAATCTCAACTTTGGGGTTTTCATCAGCTGTACACCATAATCATCACAATTATAACAAATAAAGGCTTGACATATCTCGCTTTGCATGTCATGAGTCTATCTCATATATTAGTTTCACCTTTTAAGTTGAATTACTGAAAGAAATGAACCTTTCCACGATATTCTAATTTTTCGAGTTTCACCTGTATAACAATATTCTGGAATGACCGTTCCCCACATCAAATGGGGTGCGCATTTTGCGTGGTCGTGCGCAGCCCCCTTAGATCCCAGAGCAGCACCTGGCATCTGTGGTCTCCGCCTACCCCAGTCAGCCACCAATCCCGCCTGGGGAGGTGTTGCCAGGGGGATTGACACTTCTCAATGTATCATTGCCAAACTTGGTACAAGGGTTCCTCACATGGGGGCAGTATGGATGTCTCTATTTATATCAGAGAAATTGGAGGATATGGAGTTAAGTGACTCCTGAGCCAGGGAGATAAGTAACTATACAATCTTTAGACGAAATCTGAAGGCAGCCCTATCTAGGGAAGTTTTTCCCCCCAGAGTTTCATTATGTTTTCATATATGCTGGGAGATCCCCTTAGTGGCTGGGGCAACCCAGTCAGATGGGCAAAGTATCTTCTTCTTCTTCTTCTTCTTCTTCTTCTTCTTCTTCTTCTTCTTCTTCTTCTTCTTCTTCTTCTTCTTTCTACTTCTAAATATCTTTATATTATTAACAACCCAGAAGTGCAGTAGTGGGGCATTACATAATACCATTTACAAAGTAAACAAATAATAAATCATATCATAATAAATCTTCTTCTTCTTCTTCTTCTTCTTCTTCTTCTTCTTCTTCTTCTTCTTCTTCTTCTTCTTTTCTTGTTGTTTCAGTGTGTCCAACTCTTCGTGACCCCATGGACCAGAGCATGCCAGGCACCCTGTCCTTCCACTGCCTCCCACAGTTTGGCCAAACTCATGCCAGTCGCTTCGAGAACACTGTCCAACCATCTCATCCTCTGTCGTCCCCTTCTCCTTGTGCCCTCCATCTTTCCCAACATCAGGGTCTTTTCCAGGGAGTCTTCTCTTCTCATGAGGTGGCCAAAGTATTGGAGCCTCAACTTCAGGATCTGTCCTTCCAGTGAGCACTCAGGGCTGATTTCCTTTAAGGATGGATAGGTTTGATCTTCTTGCAGTCCATGGGACTCTCAAGAGTCTCCTCCAGCACCATAATTCAAAAGCATCAATTCTTCGGCAATCAGCCTTCTTTATGGTCCAGCTCTCACTTCCATACATCACTACTGGGAAAACCATAGCTTTAACTATACGGACCTTTGTTAGCAAGGTGATGTCTCTGCTTTTTATTGAATAGGACACCCCTATTTTCATAGGAGAAATGTTGGAGGGCATGTCTTTGTCAATGTTTGGCACCTTGCCTCCATTTTGAATCAATATGGCAGAGCCCAACCTGACTTTGCCCATTTTTTTGGCATATGTTTGGCCGCCTCTCGAGAAAACATTGCCGAACTCAGCATGAGATAGGAGCAGCGGACTTCATCACTGCTGGTGGTGAAGGTGCCCTTTTGAATCAAGTTGGCAGACTGAAAGATGACTTTGGTATGACTTCACCCATGTTTCCGGCATAGGTTCCACCCCCAGTCGAGATATCGTTGCCAAACTCAGCTTCCCAGGTGGTCTTTGTTGACATTTGGCCACCAGGTGCCGTTTTGAATCAAGATGGCTGACCGAAACATGACGTTGGTGTGACCCAATTTCTGGCATGATGAGTCCAAACTCATAAACAGCTCCATCTATTGAAAACAACAACAACAACAACAACAACAACAGTATTTGGGGGGGTTTCTTTAAAATACCTGGGCACTCCCCAGGAATATACTTTAACTGGCGAATTGTTGGAGGCGGGGGGGGGGGACTATGTCATTCTGGTTCATTATTTTTTTTACAGCATTTATACCTGGCCTTTCTTCAACACAACTTGGGGTGACAATGAATAAAATTGAAATATTGAAGAAGAAGAAGAGAAGAAGAAGAGTTTGGATTTGATATCCCACTTTTCACTACTCGAAGGAGTCTCAAAGCGGCTAACATTCTCCTTTCCCTTCCTCCCCCACAACAAACACTCTGTGAGGTGAGTGGGGCTGAGAGACTTCAGAGAAGTGTGACTAGCCCAAGGTCACCCAGCAGCTGCATGTGGAGGAGCGGGGAAGCGAACCCGGTTCCCACAGATTACAAGTCTACCGCTCTTAACCACTACACCACACTGGCTCTTTAGTGTGTGTTTGTTTGTTTGTGTGTTTTTGTGTGCGTTTTCTTATAGATATATAGATAGATATCGAGGTGCAGAAAATAGCAGTCATGTTACATGATACAATAACACAACAAAACCCTTAAAGGGGGGGGGCAGAATAATAAAGAAAATTGGCTCATGTACCTCATCTTTAGTCTTTTTCCTAATGTACATAGGCTGTTGAAGCTGAATGGGGAAAACAGACACTGCCAATAGGAATGTTGCATCTAGCCGCTGGAGAGGGAGAGAGAGAAAAAGAGAGAGAGAGAGAGAGAGAGAGGCAGTTGCCGACTGTCAATCTGACATTTTTTTCACCAGCACTAACGTGTGTGATGATTCTGATTATCCAGGTCACAGAGCTGGGCTGCTGCTGCTTTCTCCACCATCTTGTCTCCTTGACAGAGACATCTTCGGAAATGGTGACAGAACAGAAAAACGACCTCAATTCCCTTAAGGTTCCAGGGTCTCTCCAGAAGGCAGCAGCAAAGCAACGCCAGCCGCGTCATTTAGTGTGTGTGTGTTTGTGTGCGTTTTCTTATAGATATATAGATAGATATCGAGGCGCAGAAAATAGCAGTCATGTTACATGACACCTTGGGCGAGTTAGCAGCGGGGCACGAACCCGGGACTTCTCGCTATCGAGGCAGCGACTGGCAGTCAGTGGAGCTAAAAGATCACGGTCTGTAGGCTGGCGCAGATGGCAACCAGAACGCCACGGGCCATCTGCCGCGGCAGGCCACACTCAAACTGTCTCTAGAATTGCCATCCTGTTTCACCTACAATGAGGCAAAAGTGGAAGTTTGTGCTTGAGGAGAGAATACGCGAGGCGCTTTGAAGAAATCTAGGCATTTCGATGTGACATGGAAAGAGCTGCGCCTCTGTGCTGAGAAACATGTTTCCCAAGCAGGCCTCAGGTTTTGTGGGATGTGAAACATGGGAGTAGTCAAATACAACATCCCTAGAGTGTACATGAAAGGGGGTCTCAGTCAGCCAGTCGGAACTTCCTGTTTCTCCTGGGCTGAGATGACTTCCTCTGCGTAACTAGAGATGGGTGTGGCTTCACCTGTGCAGGTAAAACAAAACCACAGGCTAGCCACCATTTCTCTCTCTTTTCGACTCTCTTTCAATGGAGCAACATGTGCTTAGGCAAGATGCTCTCTTGGCCTCCAGCCAAGAGAGGAGAAGGAGCTATCGCCCTTAAGGAATAGTCTCCTAATGTATATTATATTTTCTAAGCTAAAAGTCTGCCTTCTGGGATCCGATTGTGAACAGATGATACTTGTAAGTAAACTCTTTATACTTTTATAGAAGACTGTGTCGTGTCTTATTTTAGGAGGGAATTAAAGGGGAAAATACCAGGACAATATTATTATAGAGACTCTAGACTCTAGTCAGTCTGAGCAAGCTACCCGCTGTGTGTGTTAAAAAGGGGAATGAAAACTCTGCAAAGTTCTGGGACTTGTTAACACAAGTTGGAATACGATATAATAAACAATATATCCTCTCCTGCATCCCTAAACACTCCCACAGGTTTAACACCTGGCATCTCCATGTAGGACCGGGAGAAAACCTTGTCTGGAACCCTGGAGCTCTTCTGCCAGTCAGTGTAGACCAGGCATAGGCAAACTCGGCCCTCCAGATATTTTGGGACTACAACTCCCATCACCCCTAGGTAACAGGGCCCGTGGTCAGGGGTGATGGGAGTTGTAGTCCCAAAACATTTGGAGGTCGAGTTTGCCTATGCCTGGTGTAGACAATAATGAGATGGATGGATGGACTACTGCAATGAGCTCTATGTGGGGCTACCTTTGAAGATGACCCAGAAACTACAACTAATCCAGAATGCAGCAGCTAGTCTTGTGACTGGGAGTGACCACCGAGACCATATAACACCGGTCTGAAAGACCTACATTGGCTCCCAGTATGTTTCCGAGCACAATTCAAAGTGTTGGTGCTGACCTTTAAAGCCCTAAATGGCATCCGTCTGTATACCTGAAGGAGTGTCTCCACCCCCATCGTTCTGCCCAGACACTGAGGTCCAGTTCTGAGAGCCTTCTGGCGGTTCCCTCCCTGCGAGAAGTGAACCATGCGGAGGGCCTTCTCGGTAGTGTCGCCCGCCCTGTGGAACCCCCTCCTATCAGATGTCAAGGAAATAAACAAATATCGGACTTTTCGAAGACATCTGAAGGCAACCCTGTTTAGGGAAGTTTTAATTGTTTGATGTTTTGTCGTGTTTCTAATATTCTGTTGGGAGCCGCCCAGAGTGACTGGAGAAACCCAGCCAGATGGGTGTGGTACAAATAATAAAATTGTTGTTGTTTTCGTTGTTGTTATGGAATAGGAATTGCACACCCCCTCTTCTCACTTTCCGTTCTGCTCAATTCACTATGTTATAGTTGTGAAGCCCTGCAGCGCCCTATAGTGTTGGTGCCCAGTGTGGCAGAACCGGTTGCACTGCCCAGAATCCTGCTCTTTTACTCTGTGTCCGACTCCTACCCCATGGACCAGAGCACGCCAGGCACGCCTATCCTTCACTGCCTCTCGCAGTTTGGCCAAACTCATGTTAGTAGCTTCAAGTAACCATCTCATCCTCTGCTCCCCTTCTCCTTGTGCCCTCCACTTCCCAACATAGGGTCTAGGGAGTCTTCTCTTCTCATGAGGTGGCCAAAGTATCTCATCAGGATCTGTCCTTCCATCTCAGGGCTGATTTCTATGGATAGGTTTGATCTTCTTGCAGTCCATCTCATCTCCTCCATACAAAAGCATACTTCGGCGATCAGTATGGTCCAGCTCTCACTTCTACATCTATCCATATTTATCTATCTATCTATCTATCTATCTATCTATCTTATTATTAACAACCCAGAAGTGCAGTAGCGGGGCATTACATCATATATATTAACAACCCAGAAGTGCAGTAGCGGGGCATTACATCATACCATATACAAAACAAACAAGCAATAAATCATAAAGAAATAAAATGGCAACACACCGATACACAGTAAGTCTAGACAACCGTATTTTCTGAGCTGCCATGGGCAGCTCATTGGAGTGTGTAGGGTCTTCGGTTCAATCCTTGGCATCTCCCGATAGGGGTGGGGTAGAACCCACTCTGAAATCCTAGACAGCTGCTGCCAGTCAGTGTAGACAGTATTGAGCTGTGCGAATGGTCTGACTCAGTATAAGGCAGTGTGCTATGCTCTTACTTCTTTGCATCTGGTTCAATCCCTGGCATCTCCGGAGAGGTCTGGGAAAGACCTCCATCTGGAACCCTAGATGGACCAGTGATCTGATTCCTATGCAGCTTAGCCATGTTTCTTGAGTTTATTTATCATTCTGTTTACAGCTTCAAATCTATGACTTTCCCCTTCCTTTCCCAAGGGAGCTCAAGCGAGCTCGCCGTAATAAAAATTGCAACACAGTGCGAAACATTTTAGAGGAGCTTTATGAAATAGATTGCAGGGTTGGGTCCGTGCATTCCTAGCTCGGACCCCAGAAAGCAGGCAAGCAGGGCGTTGATCAAGTTATGTTGTAGGGACCTGCCTGCTTCTCAGGGGTACCCGAATATAATGTTTAGGGCAGTGGACCCCAGAAAGCAGGCAAGCAGGGCGTTTTTATGTTGTAGGGATCAACCTTTTTTGGGCAAAGGCACACTTGTTTCATGAAAAAAATCACGAGGCACACCACCATTAGAAAATGTTAAAAAAAAAGATTAACTCTGTGCCTATATTGACTATATATAAAGTAATTTTCAGATCAATTTTTCCCACGCGGCACACAGGCAACATCTCGCGGCACACTAGTGTGCCGCGGAACAGTGGTTGAAAAACACTGGTTTAGGGTACTGGGCCAACCTTGCTGCTGCCTCCCTCTCCATCTCTGTATGCTTCAGCAATTCAGCTGAAGGGAGGTCAGAGGAGTAGAGCTGCCTCAAGATATTGTCCACTACTGGTAGTAAGCAGTGCGACAAGTACACAGAGTGCATGTGTGTGTGTGCAATGAGAACGAGTGTTTGTGTGTGTGTGTGAGTGTGTGTGAGAGAGAGAGAGAGAGGCTCGGTTAATTTCATTGTAAGCAGGTTATACATTGTACATTGACAATAAAGGTACCTTGGGTTACAGACCCGATCCGTTCTGGGGTGCCGTTCGCACCCTGAAAAGTCCGTAATCCGAGCGGCGCTTTCGATAGCGCACTTCTGCACATGCACGAACTGCGGAGAATGCTTCTGAGCATGTACAAACCGCGCAGAACGCTTCTGCACACGTGTGCGGGGCGAAACCCAGAAGTAAACACTTCCAGGGTTGCCACATTCGCAACCTGAAAAAACCCAACCCAAAAAAATGCAACCCAAAGCAAACATAACCCGAGGTGTTTGTTGTTTAGTTGTTTAGTCGTGTCCGACTCTTTGTGACCCCATGGACCAGAGCACGCCAGGCTCTCCTATCTTCCACTGCCTCCCACAGTTTGGTCAGACTCACGTTTGTGGGATAAGACTGTATTATTAGTGTCCCATGAAGCAGCATTGGTGGGTCATCACTGCTTTTTCAGCTTCCCACCATGATGGGATAGTCTCATCTCTCCCCCCCACCCCCTGATGCTTCTGGCATGATACACTGGCATGCTGACAAATTTTCAGGGAACCCCGCCCCCCTCTTTTTAAACAAAACGTCTGTAAATCAATTCAGAAACGTGACAAACTGAATGTAAGATTGGGGGGTAAACTAGAATCATAGAATCCTAGTTGGAAGAGACCCCAAGGGCCATCCAGTCCAACCCCCTGCCAAGCAGGAAACACCATCAAAGCATTCCTGACAGATGGCTGTCAAGCCTCCGCTTAAAGACCTCCAAAGAAGGAGACTCCACCACACTCCTTGGCAGCAAATTCCACTGTCGAACAGCTCTTACTGTCAGGAATAGATAGATTTGATCAACCTCCAAGGGCCACTAGGAGCCAAAGAGGACCGAGTCTGCTAGACAGTCATTTCCAATGGAAATCTCAGTGGATGAATTTGCTTGGTTAGAAAAGGGAAGCGATTTGTTCTCGCAGTGTTTCTTCTCAATGGCAAAGGGAAGGGCAAACAGATCAATAAAGAATGGCAGCTGGTAACCTGAAGTTCACACAAGAGCTTCTTTATTATTATTTCCCCTCTTGATATTGCCTTCCTTCAAGTGAAGCAACAAACAAACAAATCCAGAGTCTCTGGATTGTATCTTAATGTTCTTCTCCCTCTGCTAAGCTGGAGGAATGTTTGTGTGTGCGCATGCATGTGCGCGTGCAGGAACGCTATGCAAACTTTACTGTTCAGAATCTGACTTGTTGTGGACGAGGGTAACATTTAAACAGGATCGCTTTGTTGCTTTGCTCTGTTAGGCGCACTGTATTCAGAAAGTACGTTCTTTCTCTGCAGAGGTTAAAGACGAAGAGCTGGGCTGCCTCCTTGCAAGAGCCAACGGATGAATTTTTCTAGTAACTCACACATTATTACACCAGGTAGTTATTCTTTGATTCAGCCCAGTTTGAGGAAAGTGCTGATTGGCAGCGGCTGTGATGCCAATCAGGGCTGGACTCTCACACACAAACAAACCCAAATTGGATAGTTCCTGGTTTATTGGTTGCTTTCTTTTGTTTAAACAAAACAAAATAAAAAATTCCTTCCAGTAGCACCTTAGAGACCAACTAAGTTTGTTCTTGGTATGAGCTTTCGTGTATCTGAAGAAGTGTGCATGCACACAAAGCTCATACCAAGAACAAACTTAGTTGGTCTCTAAGGTGCTACTGGAAGAATTTTTTTTATTTATTTTGTTTTGACTATGGCAGACCAACACGCTACCCACCTGTAACTCAAACTGCGGGAGGCAGTGGAAGACAGGAGTGCCTGGTGTGCTCTGGTCCATGGGGTCATGAAGAGTCGGGCACAACTAAACAACTAAACAACAACAACAACATCATATCTCCTCTCAGTCTTTTCTTCTCTAGGCTAAACATACCCAGCTCCCCATAATAAGGCTTTGTTTAAAGACCCTTGGTCAGAAGTCACCAGACCCTTATATATAGTGAGAGAGTGGGGAGGGGTATTACTCAGAAGGGTGGTGGGAATGGGTGTTCAGCAGGAGGAGCAAGAGGGGCTCTCAAATGCAGCAGGGGCAGATTGCCGCATTTCAAAACAGTGATGATCTCAACCTGGATTAATAATAATAATAATAATAATAATAATAATAATAATAATAATAAAAACCAACTTAGGGGATGATGAACTGTGGTGGTACAAGAGAGGGCTATTGAGTGGTCAGCATCGCCATGCATTTGTGCGTTCCTTTGTTTAAATCGCACGGTCTACTTTATATAAGATCGGGGCATGACTGCAAGGGCGGACCTTGGTGATGTGCTGCCCTGTCCGATGCCAGATTTTGATGCCCCTTGCCCCAGCCGAAAGCCAGGTAAGGGAGGTGCTGGGCTTTGGAAAGGAGGTGTGAGGCTCTGGCAGGGTCCTAGAGCCCACCCACCTCCTTCCCAAAGCTGGAGGACTCTAGGACCCTGTCAGAACCCTCATGCTGCCTCCCCAAAGCCCAGCGCTTACAAGACTTTGGGAAGGAGGCAGGAAGGTGCCCGCTTGGCCCTGTGCCCTCTGCAGGGGAGCTGGTCTGACCTCTGACGGATGTCCCAAGTCAGCTGGCATCACACTTGTCTGGTCCTTTGAGTCTCTGCAAGCAAATGAAAAGCTGACACAGGCGAGGGTTTGAGAGACTTACGGCACCATCTCCTTTTTTATTGTCTTATGATTGCCTTATTATTATTTTATTACGGCACTGTAATATTATTCTCCCCCCCTCTGTTCTCACAGTGACTTTATGCTGCCGTTTCATAATATTTTATTTGAACTAAATCCACCTTCTTTTCATTCCAAGGAGGGCAAGACTGAAGGGTTTTAATGAAGAGCACCATTTTCTATGCGAATCAAGAGGCGCCATTGCAGCTGATGGGACAACGGGGGCCAGTCGCTCCGACGTTCACCCACTGCCTGGATACAGAGGAGACTCAGACTCATTTTTACTACGGCTAGGCAGCAGATTAGGCCAGGCCCTGAACACAATTGGGTCTATGCGGAGAGGTCTGGGGATCAGCCGAGTTGGGTTCAGACAGCCATGCATGACTGTGGGTTAGGTTGGATGGTCCAGAGAAATCTGGGGATGTCAGAGGGCTGGGCATCAGACAGGGAGGAAGGGGAGGTCTCAGGCAGAAAACCTGTGGAAAGGCTGAGACCTGGAGAGGGTAGGAGGCTGATGCCCTGCTCCCAAACAAACAGTGCCTCTGCTCAACAGCTGTTGAGTGGAAGCATTGATCCTCCATGGTGTTCATGGTGGGGCCAGTGTGGTGTAGTGGTTAAGAGCGGTAGACTCGTAATCTGGGGAACTGGGTTCGCGTCTCCGCTCCTCCACATGCAGCTGCTGGGTGACCTTGGGCTAGTCACACTTCTCTGAAGTCTCTCAGCCCCACTCACCTCACAGAGTGTTTGTTGTGGGGAGGAAGGGAAAGGAGAATGTGAGCCGCTTTGAGACTCCTTCGGGTAGTGATAAAGCGGGATATCAAATCCAAACTCCTCCTTCCTCCTCTTCTCTTCTTCTTCTTCGTCTTCTTCGTCTTCTTCGTCTTCTTCTTCTCTTGCAAATGTTTTCCCTGAAGAGAAGACCCTTGTGAAGGAGAACCCTGCCACCCTATACCTTTATTTCCTCTATTTATTTCATAAAATTTATGCAACTGCTCGATGGTTAAAAAAAATAATGCCACCGTCAAAGCGTTGTTTTTTTTTTAAAAAAAGGGATAAGACAAGAAAATGATCAATAAGACGAATTAAGAACAAGAATCCAAGGCTTTTACAAAGTTAAGATAGCAATAGGTTAGAAACAGATGAAAACTCTCACCAGCTTTCTAAACATCTGGATAGGTTTGTCTAAACAAAAGTGTTTTAAGCAGGCACCAAAAAGAGTACCGTCATGGCACCTGCCTGGTGTCAATAGGCAGGGAGTTCCAAAGTGTAGGTGCTGCCACACTAGAAGATTGAGTTCTTACAAATGTGGAACAGGAATGGTGTGGCACTTCCATCAGTCAAAGTGGTCGTGGGCATATATGGGGCAAGGTGATCTCGCAGGTCAAGAATCAGTTCAATCAATCGACCCAGATTCTTGGCACTGCCAAGTCAAATATACCAACTTCATCTGTCCTGAGCCCAGGATCTGGTCAGTTTGGTGCCAAAGGATGTTTGCAGAGTAGGTGCCAAAGGATGTTTGCAGAGCAGGTGCCATGGGATGTTTGCAGAGTAGGTGCAGAGTAGGTGCACAGGGTGTTTGCAGAGCAGGTGCCACAGGGTGTTTGCAGAGCAGGTGCCAAAGGATGTTTGCAGAGCAGGTGCCACAGGGTGTTTGCAGAGCAGGTGCCAAAGGATGTTTGCAGAGCAGGTGCCATGGGATGTTTGCAGAGCAGGTGCCATGGGATGTTTGCAAGGCGGTTACCATGGGATGTTTGCAGAGCAGGTGCCACAGGGATGTTTGCAGAGCAGGTGCCAAGGGATGTTTGCAGAGCAGGTGCCATGGGATGTTTGCAGAGTAGGTGCCACAGGATGTTTCCAGAGCAGATCCCACAGGATGTTTCCAGAGCAGGTGCCATGGGATGTTCCCAGAGGAAGGCATCTTACTAAAGGCACCGGCTGCCCCCCCCTTGACCATTCAATTTAACCTTCAGCTGTAAGTGCCGCAGGTGCGAGACACCTTCCACTAATGCGCTGCATCCTTCCCATGTCTCCCCCTTTGTCCCGTCCTTGTCTTTCAAAATGGCTGATTATTGCTAACACGAATTAACTCATCATTACCAATCATTCCATTTGCTAAGGGTGGGTGGGTGGGAGAGGGAGATGCCTGGTAATGGCCCCCTGCAGAACGCTTTGATTTGATCCATTGTCTAAATGGATCCTGTCCCTCTGGCCTGCATCCCATTTGCAGCTCATCCCCTTGTCTCATCTGTGTGATTGATGGCAGGCAGGAATTGATTGCCGGCTGGGGTCAGGGCAAAGCCACCGACCGCCACCTGTCACATCTGTAAAATGAAATGCATGCAGTATTACTGCTGGTTGTTGTTGTTGTTGTGTGTGTGTGTGTGTGTGTTTTGTGTTTTCACAACCCCAAGAACTATGCAAACAGTTCTTTGTGCCCAATGGTGTTTTTTTGAACTGGCGTTTTCCCATGGGGCTAGGTGTGGCGATCCATTTTGAAAGGAAAACAAGCCCACCCCCACCCCCCACAAAATCCCTCTGAAGAAGTGCAAACTCTTGGCTGTAAATAAAGTAGCAACTTCAAATTCAGACCCCAAAGAAAATGTTTCAGGACAGCAGCACGTGGTGACATAGACTAGTGAGAGAACAATACAATCTAAGCTTCCTGTTCTTCCTTCTCCAACCAGCAGGGCACACACACTAGACACGGAGGGCCCGGGGTTCGATATCAGGCGCTGCTGGATCTGTGTTCAGCTGCCCCATATGGTAAACAAGTGAATTGCAGATGCAGTAAACTCCTAGACCAGGCATGGCCAAATTTGGCCCTCCAGCTGTTTTCGGACAACAACTCCCATCATCCCTAGCTAGCAGGACCAGTGGTCAGGGATGATGGGAATTGTAGTTGCAAAACAGCAGGAGGGCTAAGTTTGGCCATGCCTGTCTCCCTACCACCCAGGCTCACTATTGGCTCCTTCCGGACAGGAAGCTATATAAGACGGCTTCCTGTTCTAGTTGAGCATTGTTCTCCAGTGTTTCCCCAGTTATGCTTTAGTCCTGGCTTCTCGTTGTCTCTTGGCTTCTTCTGTGGTTCTGACCGCCTTGCAATATGGTCCCTTATTATCATTTCTGTGTAACTAAACTGTATGAAATGCTTTTGCCACCCTCCTGGCTACCCCACGTTCCTGTGCAATGAATGAGGGATGTGTTGCCCATTTAATCTGCAAAACCTAAACTTACTTACAAGAGAGTAATCCCCAACAAACACAGTGAGACTTACTTCTGAGTAAATGTGCATAGGGCTTTGCTCTTCGTTACAGATGGCCTGCCTCTGCTTGCGTCGATACTCACTTTGGGAGAAATTTGGCGACAGAATTGTAGCCCATCGTTACTTTTAAATTGTTCTTTTGCAAGCGCTGGAGTCAAGCCCTGCTGGGAGAAGGAGGCATTCTCTCTCCTCTGTGGCCTTTCCTTGATTTTCCTTGTGCCTCTTAGAATGAGTCACACATTTAGAAATCTAATGTCATGCTTCTGAGTCTCAGATGGTAACCTGAGAGTGACTGTCTACTGCTTAATTGCAGTTTTCAAGGCAGACGTTTTCTACCATTGATTCAAGGTGGCTTTTTGTTTGCCAGCCATTGTTGGAACATCTATGGCATGGCAGAAAACACCATTATGGAGCTGGGGATGTGCTATTATCCACTATGTGGCTGCTGGGAGCGTTGCCTCCTTGCACGCAACAGAGCACAATGCCTACATGAACTGACAGTATACAGGCTTTAAGCTTCCTGTTGCTTCCCAGTCCTTAGACATTTCAGGCTGCATAAACACCATAAATCTAAAGGACATCAAAAGTGCATGAGTCCACTGTGTCGTCTGCTATGTCCACCCACTATTTAATAAGTCCCCCCACCCTGCCAGAATCCTGGCAGCTGTAGTTTAGCCCTTAAAGGTAAAGGTAAAGGGACCCCTGTCCATTAGGTCCAGTTGCGGACAACTCTGGGGTTGCGGCGCTCATCTTGCTTTATTGGCCGAGGGAGCTGGCATACAGCTTCCAGGTCATGTGGCCAGCATGACTAAGCCGCTTCTGGCGAACCAAAGCAGCGCATGGAAACGCCGTTGACCTTCCCGGAGCGGTACCTATTTATCTACTTGCACTTTGACGTGCTTTCGAACTGCTAGGTGGGCAGGAGCTAGGACTGAGCAACAGGAGCTCACCCAGTTGCGGGGATTCGAACCGCCGACCTTCTGATTGGCAAGCCCTAGGCTCAGTGGTTTAACCCACAGCGCCACACGCATCACAATTCCCAGCACCCTTAACAAACTACAGCCTCAGAAAGTGGCTCTGGGGCAAAGCTCAGCGGATACCTTGTCAAAGGCCTTGCTGAAATCAAGATAGGCTACATCCACAGCGTTCCCTTCATCTACCAGGCTTGTAATTCTGTCAAAAAATGAGATCAGATTGGTCTGACATGACTTATTTTTCAGAAACCCATGCTGACTTTTAGTGATCACAGCGTTCCTTTCTAGGTGCTCACAGACTGTTTGCTTAATGATCTGCTCTAGAATCTTTCAATACCATATCTTTTTAAGGGGATAGGGTCAGTGCTGCCTGGGAGTGGGCCTCAGCCAACAGAATGGCTGGGGCAGGTTCCACGGGGTGGGTGTGTGTGTGTATTGGGACATCCTGATCACAGTGATCACGGACAGGAGGAGGAGTCACGCTAAGACCAGACCATGTCATTACCGAGGAGGCAGGCTTAGTCGTTGTTTGAGGACTATCCCTGCCTCCAGGTCCTGGTCCTGACTGGATGGATACTGGAATCAGCAAGGGATACCCACATGACCTGAAAGTGTTGCTGTGTAATGCCAGGTCAATGATGAACAAAACCACTGCCATCCACGACCTGATTGTGGATGGAGGATTTGACCTGGCATGTGTGACAGAGACTTGGTTGGATGAAGCAGATGGGCCTGTCCTTGCCACTGCTTGTCCACCAGGTTTCTCTTACGCACAGCAACCCAGGCCATCTGGGCGGGGAGGGGGGGTTGCAGTGATTTTTAGGAAGTCATTAGTTTGCACCAGGCGTCCTATTGGGAAGACCGAGTTTTCTGAGTGCATGTTCTGGAAGTTGGGCAATAGGGGCAGTACAGGATTCCTTTTGGTGTACCGACCTCCCCGCTGCACCAAGGATTCCCTGTCTGAGCTGCTTCAGGTCGTGGCGGATGTGCTCCTGGAGACACCTAGCTTAGTTGTCTTAGGATTTTAACATCCATGTGGACACGACCTTACAAGGGGCCGCTTGGCACTTTGTGGAAAGCATGGCCTCCATGGGGCTGTCCCTGAATAAGTCTGGCCCAACTCATAGCCGAGGACATGCCTTAGACCTGGTGTTTACCTCTATGGATGCTGGTGATCTGACATTTAAAGAAGCGAAACTAAAGATCTCCTGCAATGCTTTTGCAAAGTTTTTTGCAGATAAAGTCGCTCAGATTCGGAAGGAGGTAGACTCCACCGTGGGAGCAGGGCCGGGGCGGGAGAGTGCTAGAGCCCTGTCTAGTCATGTTTCATGGGATCAATTCCAATCTGTTACCTCCGAGGATGTGGACAGGCTGCTTGGACGAGTGAAACCGACCACCTGTCTCCTTGATCCTTGCCCATCCTGGCTAATAAAAGCAAGCCGGGAAGGGCTGGGCAATGGGCTTCGTGGGGTGGTGAATGCTTCCCTCTGCAAGGGAGTCCTTCCAGACCCACTGAAAGAGGCGGTCATTAAACCGCTTCTTAAAAAAACATCTTTAGACCCGGCCAATATGGCCAACTATCGCCCAGTCTCAAATCTACCATTCTTGGGCAAGGTGATTGAGCGGGTGGTTGCTGAACAACTCCAAGCATACCTGGAGGATGCGGACCATTTGGATCCATTCCAGTTGGGATTCAGGCCTCATCATGGGACTGAAACTGCCTTGGGTGCACTGGTCGACGATCTCCAGCGGGCTTGGGACAAAAGTGAGAGCTGTTTCCTAGTTCTGCTGGATCTCTCAGCGGCCTTTGACACCTTCTGGACCATCTAGAGGGGCTGGGAGCTGGGGGCACTGTTATACAGTGGTTCTGCTCCTTTCTCCTGGGCCGTGTCCAGAAAGTGGTGTTGGGGGATGAGTGTTCAGACCCCTGGGCTCTCACTTGTGGGGTGCCTCAGGGTTCCGTCCTCTCCCCCATGCTTTTTAATATCTATATGAAGCCACTGGGAGAGATCATCAGGGGGTTTGGGCTGGGTGTTCATCAGTATGCAGATGATGACACCCAGCTCTACCTCTCTTTTAAATCAGAACCAGTGAAGGTGGTGAATGTCCTGTGTGAGTGCCTGGAGGCGGTTGGAGGATGGATGGCGGCTAACAGATTGAGGTTGAATCCTGACAAGACAGAAGTACTGTTTTTGGGGGACAGGGGGCGGCAGGTGTGGGGACTCCCTGGTCCTGAATGGGGTAACTGTGCCCCTGAAGGACCAGGTGCGCAGCCTGGGAGTCATTTTGGACTCACAGCTGTCCATGGAGGCGCAGGTTAATTCTGTGTCCAGGGCAGCTGTCTACCAGCTCCATCTGGTATGCAGGCTGAGACCCTACCTGCCCGCAGACTGTCTCGCCAGAGTGGAAATGCTCTGGTTATCTCCCGTTTGGACTACTGCAATGTGCAATTACTAGCTGCTTTGCTTCTCAGTATTCTCTGGTTGGCCTCTGTTTTTTACTCCTACCAATGGAGAACCTGCAAAGGACTTTGCAAGGGCTCTTGTGTACCCCATAAGGGAATAAGGGCAGATTTTTGCTTATTACACGCTCTATGTGGGGCTACCTTTGAAGGTGAACTGGAAACTGCCATTAATCCAGAATGCGGCAGCTAGACTGGTGACTGGGAGTGGCCACCAGGACCACATAACACCGGTCCTGAGAGATCTACATTGGCTCCCAGTACGTTTCCGAGCACAATTCAAAGTGTTGGTGCTGACCTTTAAAGCCCTAAATGGCCTCGGTCCTGTATACCTGAAGGAGCGTCTCCACCCCATCATTCAGCCCGGACACTGAGATCCAGCGCCAAGGGCCTTCTGGCGGTTTCCTCATTGCGAGAGGTGAGGTTACAGGGAACCAGAGAGAGGGCCTTCTCAGTAGTGGCGCCCAGCCCTGTGGAACACCCTTCGATCAGATGTCAAGGAAATAAGCAGCTATCCTATTTTTAAGAGACAGCTGAAGGCAGCCCTGTTTAGGGAAGTTTTTAATATTTAATGCTGTATTGTTTTAACATTTGTTTGGGAGCCGCCCAGAGTGGCTGGGGAAACTCAGCCAGATGGGCGGGGTACAAATAATAAATTCTTCTTCTTCTTCTTCTTCTTCTTCTTCTTCTTCTTCTTCTTCTTCTTCTTCTTATACATGTGCAGCTCAGTCCATGATGTCTCTACAGATGTGGGGACCAAAACTCAGCAGCAGAGCAAATGACCATGTCAGTGGGAATTGAACTGCTGTTTTGCCCTCATGCTGAGAGCAGTAGTGGCTGGTTTAAGAGTCCTGAAGTAATAGCAAGAACCCCTTAAATATAATTGTTTAAGTGACACTGAAAACAATAATGCCTGGATGTGTATTACTGAAGGCTTTAACATGGTGATTTTCCATGGGGCTATGCTTCCTGTGGCTTCCAGCTACTGGTGTTCAGAGGTATTGCTACCTCCAACTGTGGAGGCACAGGATAGCAATGATGGCAAGTGGCCATCAATAGCCCTCTTCCAGGGGCGTACGAAGGCTCCTCGGTACCCGGGGCGGCGACCGGAGGCACCCCTGGGGGCGGGGCACAGCGACGTCACATTGTGATGTCACGACGCAATGTCATTGCGGCTCCAGCCCCGGCAGCAGGAAAAAAGCTATTTAAAAAAAAGCAAAGCCAAGGCAAGCAACCTGCTTGTCTTGTCTTGTCTTGTCTTTTTTTTTAAAAAAGGGCTTGTCTCCCCGCTGCCGGGTGGAGCCGCCCGTGGGGGGGCAGCGAGGGTGGGGGGTGTCACCCTTGTGACACTCCTCCTCCTCACTGGCCGGCCTGGCAGCGGGCCGGGGAGAAAAGTCCTTTTAAAAAAGAAAAGCCAAGGCAAGCAACCTGCTTGCCTTGCCTTTTCTTTTTTTTAAAAGGGCTTCTCTCCCCGCTGCCGGGCGGAGCCGCCCACAGGCGCAAGGGGCGGGGCGGGCCAGCGAGGATGGGGTGTCACCCTTGTGACAAGCCTGACACCCCTCCTCCTCGCTGGCCGCCTGGCAGCGGGGAGGAAAAAAAAGGAAGGCAGGCGCCAGCGGCTGGCTAAGCCAGCAAGCGCGGCGCCGCCGATTGCGGGGGGCGGTGCCCCCACCCCAAGTGTCACCCCCACCCCAGGGCGCTGCCCGGGGCGGGACGCCCCCCCCCCCCCCTCGCTACGCCCCTGCCCTCTTCCTCCATGAATTTGTCCAATCCTCGTCTAAATCAATCTATGTTGGTGGCCATCACTGCCTCCTATGCACTGTGTGGAGAATGACTTTCTTTTGTCTGTCCCGAATTTTCCAACATTCATTTGATGTCCACAAGTTCCAAAGTTACCAGAGAGGAAGAAAAGTTTTCCCCTTTCCCCTTTCCCCATTCTGTGCATAATTTTATAAACTTCTATGATATCATAGTTGATTGGGAGATCTTGCAAAGCAAACTCGCTTCCCCTCCAGATTAGACTTATGTGATAAGGAAACGGGGTGGGGGAAATGCACTTCAACCAAAGGCAACGGTTTTTTTTGGATCGGAAGAGAGTCAGAACGCTTATGGGTGGAGACAATGGGTTTTATTGGTTGCACAGCAAGCATTAGACATTAACATGCACAATAAACCTAAAGCAGCCTAATCAGACTAAGCAAGGCACACTGCTGAGCTCTTAAACACAACTAGAACAAAAGCCCCCCCCCCCAGCCTGTTTTATTCTTATGTTCCAACTGCTGCCAGAGAACCCTTAGACTTGACAGCGAACAAACCCCCTTGTTCCTGGCTGGCACAAAGCGCCATCCCTGGATCTCCTGGTTTTTGCTGATTTCTCCCTGCCAGTGCCTGCAGCGCTCATATTTATAGAGCATATCCTGCTGAGTAAGCTTGCTGGTGTGTTACTCATGCCCATGTGGGTACACACCAGCGGACTTATGACTGCTGCAGCTGTCTCATGAGACTGCTTCTGAAGGCCGCAGCATGTGACTTCACTCAAACTATCAATCGCAGGTCATGGACTTCCTGCTTTGCCTGCACTGCATTCTTGCAATAGTGGGGACTAGACTGGATAGCTCAGTTGGTTAGAGCAATGGTACTGATGATGCCGAGGTTGCAGGTTCAATCCCCGTATGGGGGCAGCTGCATATTCCTGCGTTGCAGGGGGTTGGGCTAGATGACCGTTAGGGCCCCTTCCAACTCTACAGTTCTATGGTGCTATGATTCTTTACCTGAAAAGCAAACGTCCTGTGTCCGAGTAGCGAAAGGGGTAATTGCCAAGCACCATTCCTAACTCCTCATGATCGCAAAGGTCTTCCGGGTATGTCCCAGTGCAAATGTAGGCTAACCCTTGCTTTGACGCAGGCATAAGACCCTGGTGGATCAGGCAAATGGCCCATCTAGTCCAGCATCCTGATCTCACAGTGGCCAACCAGATGCCTGTGGGAAACCTGCAAGCAGGATCCGAACACAAGACCCCCCTCCCCTCCTGTAGTTTTTAGCAACTGGTGTTCAGTAGCATTGCTGCCTCCTACTGTGGAGCTGAAGCACAACCATCGTGGCTGGTAGCCACCAATAGCAGTCTTCTCCATGAATTTAAAGCCATCTAAGGCTATGAATTATGGTGCTGGAGGAGACTCTTGAGAGTCCCATGGACTGCAAAAAGATCAAACTTATCCATCCTTAAAGAAATCAGCCCTGAGTGCTCACTGGAAGGGCAGATCCTGAAGCTGAGGCTCCAGTACTTTGGCCACCTCATGAGAAGAGAAGACTCCCTGGAAAAGACCCTGATGTTGGGAAAGATGGAGGGCACAAGGAGAAGGGGACGACAGAGGATGAGATGGTTGGACAGTGTTCTCGAAGCGACTGGCATGAGTTTGGCCAAACTGCGGGAGGCAGTGGAGGATAGGGGTGCCTGGCGTGCTCTGGTCCATGGGGTCACGAAGAGTCGGACACAACTGAATGACTGAACAACAACAACAACAACAAGGCATTTCAGTGTAGGCAAATGAAGGGAGCCTTGCTCAGTGCCCCCAGGAGATAGGCCTGGCTAAGGAAGAAGGCTCCAAACTCCTTGTCCTACCTCCAAATTTTGACACCTAAGGTGAAAGGCACCCGGTGGCTGATGGAGCTAAGCTAATGCAGCCTTTCAGTTGCACGGAGCTGCCTCCATTATCTGATAAGAGCTCAGGGATCCCCCCTCTGCAATTCACCATGATCAAATGCCTCCACCTCCCGGCTCCGCATGCCCTTGACCTGTTTTATTTAGCCAGTCCTCCTGCTCCTCCGCTCTCTGCAGATTAGCTCTGCTGCCAGCCTCCCCAGAAGGGCAGCCTGCCAAGAGACCCCCATCGCCTCGCCTCTCCCTCGCCATTGCTGAATAATAAATAGGAGCTAAGTGGTGGCTTTGTGCCAGGGTAGCACAGCTTAAAGATAGTCCCCTCGGATCTCAGATCGATAGCACTTAGCCGTGTGCTTTCATACTCAAAGTCAAGCGAGCAAAACTCGTTGGCTCCCCCATAAGTACTACTGGGTAGGGTGGGGGGCCCACAAATAGCTTCCTGCTTCTCACACTGGTTTGGGAGGGATCACCATGGCTCAGAGGTAAAGAAAAGGATTGAACTTGGGACCTTCTGCATGCAAATGTTCTACCACTGAGTTCCCTAACTGGGAACATTGCTGTTGTTATTGGCACCTATCTGTCTCGAGAGACAATGGAGCGTGCCTCCGGGGGTGAAGCCAAACCACTGTGTCAGCAGTACCAGTGACCTCCTCGGTGCACAAGCCTGGGCAGCGTGTACCAGTGGCATAACTTGGGTTGCCAGTGCACGTGGCTGTGTCAAGGTGGTAGGTGGGTGGGAAACAGATAGAATAGGCATGCACATTTAACTGCCTAATGGCATCCACATCACCCAGGAAATCGCAGCTGCAGAGGTAAGAAAAGAAGAGTCGTTCTGTTATCTAGAGAGGTCACCTCCTGGTTCTCACGGAGAAGCCGTTTTCAGTAGAGCCCAGTGACAAAAGCACAGAAGCTGTAGCTAGGCAGTACAGTGGTACCTCCGGTTATGAATTTAATTCGTCCCGGAGGTCTGTTCTCAACCTGAACCCGCTCGTAACATGAGGCGCGCTTTTGCTAATGGCGCCTCCCGCTGCTCCTGTGCACCTTCCGCTCGCATCCCAGGGCAAAGGTCGCAACCAGGAGCATCTCGTAACTGGGCTCGTAACCTGCAGCGTTCCACTGTACTGGGTGTTGAAATTTTGTGCCCCCTAACAATTTTGTGCCTGTGGCAACCACCCCTATGCTCCGCCCCCATGATATGCTGCTGGTGTGTATGGAGTCCTGGGCTGCCCTGGTGATGAGACCCTCCCCCCCATTGGTCCCACTGATGTGGTCCAAAGGAAAGCAGAGGAAGATGTTTGGTACCAGCTTGACTGCAGGAGTTGCTGGAAGGAAACATACAACACACCTTCCAACTGTATTAGGGACTCCACTCCAGATTTGTATAGAGTTTACTCCTGAGCCTTTTAGTGAAGCTACCTTTTACTGAAACAGACCCTTAGTCCATCTAGGACAGTGTTGTCTACACTGTCTGTAAGCAGCTCTCTAGGGTTTCATACAGTGGCCTCACTAAGCCCCACCTAAAGATCTTCCTCATGCAAATACCTCTGAGTCATGGCCAACCTCTATCAAACCAATGTGAGAAGAAGGAGGCCATCTTTTGTGGGTCCCCCACCACACCCTTTCCCGTGGGTATGTATGAAGGGATGCAAGAGGCGTTATCTCTGTAGCATTTGATCCATGTTTCTGGATTTTACCCAGCAGCAGTAAGGACAGCTTTATCAAAAAAAAGCTTCTTTCTTTGAAGACTGTAGGATCTGCGTTGAGATTTCCTAAGCGCCACCGAGTGCCCTCGTTCATTATCGCCATCAACGTGTCTGGCTTGGCAGACGCACTGCCCAGGACCGCAGACCTCTGGCGTGCCATGACGTTTCTGTGGCATGAGGTTTCATCAAGGGAGACCAGACAACGGGAGCTCGATTTAACATGCAGCAATGAGCGTCGGGATTACAGGGGTTTAAGATGTAACAAAAGGTGAGAGCTAACTTGACATTTTGATTGACTTACAATAGCAGTTGTTAGAGATGGATTATCCCGCCAAGGGCAGAGAGGGGAATCTATTATTGGAGCAGTCAGTCTCCAGGACAAAAGGAGATTTGAGGGGGGAGCTCATGGTTTTGGCGGCAAAGGATTGTGGGATAAGGTGCAGGTTGCTCCGGCAACCTTTGGCCAAACCATCCCGATATAAAAGCTGAAGGACAACTGAATTTGCTTTGGGATCAGAAACTCAGGGAACATCATCTGTTATCAGTGGGTAATGATGATAAATAGCTAACATCCCAGCATCCTGAGCCGCCATAGCCAATGGTCAGGGATGGTGGGAGTTGTTATATATTCAGTGGTCTGTGTTTGCCTGAGCTTGAGTCTGGACTAAGGATTCTGAGCTCCTGTGTTCTGATTCGATACATGATGTCCAATCACAGAACATTTCAGGATTTGGGCCTCTGCCATTGGCCCTTGAACTCTGAGTCGTGATTCGCAGCTTGGAAGTTTAGACAGCCAATCACGTTGGGAATGGGAGTGGCCCAGGCTTTCAGGAATGTATATAAGCAGTTGCCTTTGCCTCTGTTGTCCAGTTATGTCGTTCAATAAAAGGTCTAGCTGTTATCGCTGTGTTCTTGCCTCGTGGGAACCCACATACACTTCACTGGCGATGAAGGTGGGATGCTAGGCTAGGTATACAACCCTGGCTAGCTTCCACAAGCTGAAATCACTGCTGGGGAACTGTCGC
This sequence comes from Lacerta viridis, assembly GCA_900245905.1. Classification (NCBI taxonomy): domain Eukaryota; kingdom Metazoa; phylum Chordata; class Lepidosauria; order Squamata; family Lacertidae; genus Lacerta; species Lacerta viridis. The sequence goes on from OFHU01001953.1 coordinate 48,027, forward strand.
CTCACTTGAGCTGAAATCACTGACTGCAGCCCCAAGGCAGATCATACAGAGCAGGCATCATGGCCACCCAGGGCTTGATTTCCTCCTCGCAGCCAATAAGGTGACTGACCCTGAAGTGAAGTGGGCTACGCCGTTCAGTGTGTGTGGACCTGCTACGTTCAACATCTGGGAAGCCAAGGCTGAAGAAGACTAGGCTACAGCATCAATTGAAAATGTTAAAAAAATTAACTGCATAGACTATATATAAAGTAATTTTCCCACGGCACACCAGGCAACATCAATTGCTGCATAGACCTCTTCAGCTATCCTGATTCACTGGGGAATAAAATTAGTTGTCTGAATCTGCTTGAGACGTAAAGCCAAAAGAGCACAAGGAGAGAGCCAAGCTTATCCTGAGGCATGGATTTTGCAGATGGCAGATTGGGAGACAGATGCTCTTGTGCAGTAGCAGTTCACGTCTATGAGGCTAGTTCAAGAGAACTTATTGGTGCTTTGTGCAACATGGGAAATGATGGGCAAATTCCACCATCATTCATTTGGATCGCAGATGCCCAAATTTCCTGGCCCAGACCTGCCACCTTCCTCCTGCCCCAGGTACTGAATCACCCTGAGTAGCTATTTGAATATGCACAAATGCATGCAAGTCCAGAGATTTATTGTTCTCTGCTGCAGTGTCTACTGATCTGTCAGAACTATTTGTCTGTCTAGTGCTAGCCCTGTCAAGGAAAGACGTCTGCTGCATATTCTTAAAACTTGGCTAATTCTCACCCACCCATATGCTCTGCTACAGATTTGACCAAGCACAAACAGCAGTGAATGGAAAACAGAACTGGAGCTGTTCCCTAACCCCCGTTCCTAAACATCAACAGAATTGCAGTATGGCTCCAATGGCTTAGAGTTGTCTCTCTCTCACTCTCTGCTGTGGTTCAGCATGCCTGCAGAGTGGGTGGGGAGAGAGAAGGCAAGACTTCGGTTACTCAGCACTTCGAAGGTCAATGCAACAACCTTCCTCCAGCTCCTGAGAGTGATCTCTCTCTCCCTCTCACTCCCTCTTTCATCAGCAATGCAGGCTCCTTCTGCCACTCTCAAATAAAGGAAATAATAATAATAATAATAATAATAATAATAATAATAATAATAATAGAATCCATGCACTAAGAAACAGGGGCAAAGGAAAAAACAGGGCTTAATGCAATCTCAGTGAGTACAACTTGGGCCGAGTCATTCATCAAACTTCAATCCAATTAACTCAGGATGCATTGATGCTCAATGTTCTTTCACGGGGACCCAGGAACAGCCATGGCAGCTCATATCACTCTGACCCAGTATGTAATTTGACGGGGGGCAGGGGGTGGGAAGAGAATGTGTTTTCCAAGCATTGGGCACTCTTAATCAGCTTCTTACTTGGTGACCAGCTGAGCTTCGAGAAATTCTCTTGCTTGCATGTTAAAATAAAAGTACCACTGCCTCTCTAGTTCAGCATCCTGTATCCTGCACTAACCAATAAAGATGCTTTGGGGAATGCCTACAAGGAGGTGAGGAGGTGAGGAGGGAAAGATCCATCTTCTGTTGTTGTTCCCCCAATGACTGGTCATCGTGCTGTCTCCAGCACTGGAGGTATTACATAGCCATCATGACTTACCAGTATGTCTCAGCTACACTTCCATTTGGTCCTTGACAGGTCTAAGAGGTTAATAATAGCAGCAACAATAATAATAATCTTTATATGCTGCCCACATGACTGGGTTGCCCTGGACACTCTGGGCAGCTCCCAACAAAATATTAAAAACACAATACAACCTCAAACATTAAAAACTTGTCTTTTGGGGGCTTGGCTCTCCCCCTCCTCCTTTAGGTAGGGTAAGGTAAAGGACCCCTGGACGGTTAAGTCCAGTCAAAGGCGGCTATGGGGTTGGGGCTCTCATCTCACTTCAGGCCAAAAGAGTCGGTGTTTGTCCACAGACAGCTTTCCGGGTCATGTGGCCAGCATGACTAAACCGTTTCTGGTGCAGCGGGACACCGTGATGGAAGCCAGAGAGCACGGAGACGCCGTTTACCTTCCCACCGCAGTGGTACCTATTTATCTACTTGCACTGGTATGCTTTTGAACTGCTAGGTTGGCAGGAGCTGGGACAGAGCAATGGGAGCTCACTCCGTCGCGGGGATTCGAACCGCCGACCTTCTGATTGGCAAGCCCAAGAGGCTCAATGGTTTAGACCAGGGGTCAGCAAACTTTTTCAGCAGGGGGCCGGTCCACTGTCCCTCAGACCTTGTGGGGGGCCAGACTATATTTTGAAAAAATATATGAATGAATTCCTATGCCCCACAAATAACCCAGAGATGCATTTTAAATAAAAGCACACATTCTACTCATGTAAAAACACCAGGCAGGCCCCACAAATAACCCAGAGATGCATTTTAAATAAAAGGACACATTCTACTCATGTAAAAACACGCTGATTCCCGGACCGTCTGCGGGCCAGATTTAGAAGGCAATTGGGCCCCATCTGGTCCCTGGGCCTTAGTTTGGGGACCCCTGGTTTAGACCACAGAGCCACCCAGGTAGGCTGAGTGGCAGTGACTGGCCCAAGATGATGCCCAGTGATCATCACGGCCAATTGGGGATTTGAACCCTGGTCTCCCAGGTCCTAGTCTCACACCTTAAGCATTACACCACACTGCCTTCTCAGGGCTCTGGCAGAAGTAGAGGGCAGTTAGGAACGCTCTGTGCTCTCGACACAGATTCGTACGTTTTAAGGGAATCGTTCTTCCTGCACACAGCTCCAAAAGATGCTACTTTGAGCTCTTGATCGGACCTGAATTGAAAGGGATAAACAAACTTAAACGGACAAATCAGCACATTATTAACCCCCAGAAGCACATAGACACACAAATAGAGGGATTAATAAAAGAGATAGAAACACCTGCAGGAAGCTTCTGCTAAATCTTGTTTTCTGTCCTGTCTTGTCCTTTGAAAACCATTGTTTTGCCATTACATAAACATATGTAGTTAAAGGGGAGGGGGTTGAGATATATTATGTTGCAGCAGTAAGCAATACATAAAAGGTCTCCTATGTTTATTTATTAAAAAAAAGAATTATGCAAATATGGCCCTTGCTTTCTTCCATGCGAAATAATAAAAATGTAAAACAAATCTTAATAACACATCATTCCAATTTAGAATGCTGAAAGGGGGAGAAACAGAGCAGGGAGTTGGGGAGGGTGGGTTGTTTCTTTTTTGGGCTATTTATTATTAATATTATTGAATCCAGCGCTCGGATCCTGCACGCTGCCAGCTTCCTTGAAGGAATTGAAACATTGGACGTCAAGTACGATTGCCACGGTCGAATTCTTCATTTGGAGCTCCCCAGGGATAATGCGGCCGACGTGACAAATCCAATACTTTTGCACATCTTTATTGGAGGGTATGGAGCCTCCTTCTCCCTCCCCCCCTCTCCCCCCCTCTCTCCACCCACCCACACCCTTTGCTTTGTGGGAAAGGAAACTCCTCTCCCAAGACCCCCGTGGGAACCTAACAAGCCAGGGCATTGGTCTATATACTGTCATGTATCGGTGACATTGACCTGCTGCAGAGCCCTAAGGTTTCAGGCTGGAGACCTTCCCAGCCCAACGTGGAGATGCCAGGGATCAAACCTGTCTCCCCATCGCTGCCTCCTGTGGCAGGGTGTTCCGCAGTTCAACTATGCACTGCGTGTAGAAGTACTTCGTTTTATCTGACCGGAATCTTCCAACATTACGCTTCATTGGATGTCCACGGGTTCCAGTGTTTCGAGAGAGAGAAGAACGTTTCTCTACCCACGCTTCTCCATGCCGTGTGTAACTCTCCTGCCTCGCTGCCTCAAAGTTTCCTAGATATTTCACCTAATGGGAAACTCCCATGTCCACTTCGGCCAATCGTATCTAACCAGCTACAGGAATCTACCTACAATAACCTACCGCCGTGTTTGACAGAAAGCAATACTTTCCTCCATACTTCAGGCTTTCTGTAGTTCAACCGTCTCTAAATTTAATAAAGTTAATTTAAGCAAATAAGCAATATCCCTGCTTTTTAACCTTTCTAGCCTCGATATTTGGTGCCTTCTGTCGCTTTCAAGGCTTCACTATTAAAAGTTTTGATCTGGTAAATATTACTTCAGGGGTCCTTTTAATGCAATCCTTTGAAAAATGGTTGAGTAATTCTTTGTTAAGTTCTTGCCGCCTCCTACTGCCTTTAAGGAACACAGGAGCTGCCTTATTCCAGGATTCTTTGGGGGGAAGGAGTGAAAGGTGGCAGGGAAGTAGCAGCACTTTCCGTTTTATCTCAACTACAAAACGTGCCATGCCAGCCCTGGCTCTCAGCCTTAACACCCCAAAAGATCTTGCTTCTTCCTTCGTCACAAGTTTGGATCCAGCACAGAGCAAGCAAGTCTCTGCGGACTCAGCAACATTAGTAAAGAAACAACGATTTGAATGTCTTATAAACACGCAACACCAGATGGCGCCAGAGAGCAGAAGATTTTTCTACACAATTTTTCATAGGGGTTTCCCCCCCACTTTTGTTATAACCAGTGTGTTCTTTTCTGGTGGGACGCAGGGGTACGCATACCCCTAAACATTTTGTGAATCTAAGTTTGGCCTCATTGAGGGGCAGTATTTCAATATGAGTAGGAAAACGAGAGTACCCCTAAACATTTTTTAAAAGAAAAAAAGCACTGGTTATAATGATCTAATTTCTGACTTTTTTATAGCATTTCCCCCCTGTGTGTAGATCTACCCTGTGTCTCCAGCTTCCAGCCTGCTTCCAGCTCAGATCTCGCACGCTACACACTCCCTCTGCCCTTGTTTATTGCATTATATCCCAGCTTTTTAAAAATTGCATTTATATTCCCAGCGGCCTTTGAAGATGGCTTGGAAACTTCATCTGGTGCAGAATTTGGTGGCCAGGTTGCTCACTGAGGCTAGACCATTAGAGCATATAACACCAATCCTGGCCCGACTGCACTGGCTACCCATCAGTTTCTGCACCCAATTCAAAGTGCTGCTTTTGACTTATAAACCCTTAAACAGTTCAGGACAAAAGTACCTCAAGGACTGCTTCTTCCCTTATGAACTGAACCGGATCCTGCAATCATTATCTGAGGCCCTTCTTTGTGTGCCTCCTTCACAAGAGATTTGGAGGGTAGCAACATAAGAATAGGCCTTTTCTGCAGTGGCTCCCCATCTGTGCAATGCTCTCCCCAGGGAGGTTTGTGTGGCACCAGACAAGAACGTTCCTCTTCAACCAGGCCTTTGATTGATTCGCAATCTATGTCCTTTTCAATGTGTTTGTGCGAGGGATTATTGTTTTGTTTTGTTCTTGTTTTTATTATGTATGTACCTTGTGTATTTTTATGCTGCAGACCTGGCCTGTGCCGCAAACTAGATTTAGTGAACACTCACATCAGAGTGCTCTTTAAATTGATAGTTATACAGGTGAAACTTGAAAAATTAGAATACCGTGGAAAAGTCCATTTATGTAAGCAATTGTTTTCATTAGCTACTGGAGTTTAATATATGAGATAGACTCATGACATGCAAAGCGAGATATGTCAAGCCTTTGCTTGTTATAATTGTGATGATTATGGCGTGTACAGCTGATGAAAACCCCAAAGTTGAAATTGTTAATTTGGGGTTCTCATCAGCTGTACGCCATAATCATCACAATTATAACAAATAAAGGCTTGACATATCTCGCTTTGCATGTCATGAGTCTATCTCATATATTAGTTTCACCTTTTAAGTTGAATTACTGAAAGAAATGAACCTTTCCACAATATTCTAATTTTTCGAGTTTCACCTGTATATAATAAAAGAAGAAGAAGAAGAAGAGTTTGGATTTGATATCCCGCTTTTCACTACCCGAAGGAGTCTCAAAGCGGCTAACATTCTCCTTTCCCTTCCTCCCCCACAACAAACACTCTGTGAGGTGAGTGGGGCTGAGAGACTTCAAAGAAGTGTGACTAGCCCAAGGTCACCCAGCAGCTGCATGTGGAGGAGCGGAGACGCGAACCCGGTTCACCAGATTACGAGTCTACCGCTCTTAACCACTATACCACACTGGCTCTCCAGTGTGTTCCTCCACATCCGTTTAATGCCCCTAACCCTTCTTTTAGATTTTTTTAAGTTTCCTTTAGATTCTTATAGTCTTTTATTTATACCTTCTGTTGTAATACTTTTTAGCTTTCCAAAATATTTTACAGATTCTAAATGATTGCACCCCACCCTACTTACGCTGGTCTATGACTGTAATAAAGATTTGATGCTGTATGCTGTCGGTAGATTTTTGTCATTGTCTTGTTCTTGTTGGGCTGTGTGTGTGATGAATGGGAACCATACCGGGGTGAAGGTGTCTTCTTCTGTTTGTCCCCATGTCAGTTTCAGGTTACTGGTTAGTTTTTCTAGTAGGGCTGTTTCCCATACTACTTGGTACCATTGGTCTACAAATGTTGCCCTGAACTCAATATATTAAGAAAAGTACTAGGAAAAGGAGCTGACTTTGTTACTCTGAAGTGATTTCAGCATAATAATCATAAAAAGGGTTCCATGCTGCTATCATGATAGCTTCCACAATGCCTGAGTCAAGGAACATGTGCAGCTCGCTTGCAGCCAGTGGACAACTCAGCCTGTTCACTGGCACGTTAAGCAAGTGTTAATTGCTCATCTCAGCTTATTTCCTTCCCCAACTGCATCTTCCACCAGCAAATTTGACGGCATCCCCCTTCCAGGTGTGTTCATGGTCCAGGCAGAGGGGGAAATGGAACATGGGACTGCCTTCTGCTCTCTGCAAGGGTTCGGAGCTCATCTCCTCCCCTCCAGCCTCAGGAATATATCCTTCGTCATCCTGCTTTTCACACCCTGCAGTTAGAGCCAGGAGAGGTGAGAGCAGTCGCTATAGTAACTCCTTTCAAGCCTTCTGCTAATTCTGTTCCCTTGCTTTCCGAGAGAGGTTCTTAATTTTCCCTTCCTCTCATTTTCCCCCTAGAGCTGCTTTCGATGTTCATTTTCATTCTATTTTAATTTTTTTTTTTTTGCATTTCCAGGAGAACAATCCAGTGTTATCTCCCTGGTGTCCCAAGATGCTCAAGCCCTGGATTCAGTCATAGGTTGTGTGCCTCAAAGGGGGAGACATAGTTAGAGATGTCTCCCCCCCCATCTGTCTGCATGGAGTGTGGAAATGAGAGATGGGTACCTCTGCACCCAAGCTACCCTCCAAAATAATAATAATAATAATAATAATAATAATAATAATAATAATAATAATAATTCCCTGTCCATCTGACTGGGTTGCCCCAGCCACTCTGGGCTGTTTCCAACATATATAAAAACATAGGTAAAGGTAAAGGGACCCCTGACCAGTAGGTCCAATCGTGTCCGACTCTGGGGTTGCGGCACTCATCTCGCTCTATAGGCCGAGGGAGCCGGCGTTTGTCCGCAGACAGCTTCCGGGTCATGTGGCCAGCATGACAAAGCCGCTTCTGGTGAACCAGAGCAGCGCACGGAAACGCCGTTTACCTTCCCGCCGGAGTGGTACCTATTTATCTACTTGCACTTTGACGTGCTTTCGAACTGCTAGGTGGGCAGGAGCTGGGACCGAGCAATGGGAGCTCACCCCGTCACAGGGATTCTGATCAGCAAGCCCTAGACTCTGTGGTTTAACCCACAGCGCCACTTAACAAATCATTAAACATTTTAAAAAAAAACACCATTTCCCTTTACACGGCTGTCTTCAGATGTCTTCTAAAGGTTGTATAGAGACCCCTCTTGGGCTCAGGGGTCACTGAATTCCATGTCCTCCCACATTCTCTGTCAAAAGTAGGGACATCCCGGGATCAAATCAGAAACCAGGACGGCTTCTGTAAACCCAGGACTGTCCCTGGAAAATAGGGACAATTGGAGGGTCTGCACTGAGCTTTCACAATCTGAAATGTGAGCAAGGCCCCACATGGGACATCTCATGTGCCAACACTGCATGAAAGGGACTAGTTGCCTGTCTCAGTATAAGGCTGCTTCCCATATTCCTATTTAAGCCAGTCCTTAAATTCAGAGCCACAGGGACTAGAAGCTTACAGTCGTACCTTGGAAGTCAAACGGAATCCGTTCCGGAAGTCCGTTCGACTTCCAAAACATTCAGAAACCAAAACGCTGCTTCCGATTGCCTGCAGGAACGTCCTGCAGCCAACCGGAAGCTGCAGACGCCGCGCCTGCCATTCGGCTTCCGAAAATCGTTCGGAAACCGGAACACTCACTTCCGGGATTCGATCGTTTGGGAGCCGATTTGTTCAGGAGCCAAGGCGTTCGGGATCCAAGGTACAACTGTACTTTAATTTTAGGTGATAGCACCTGCTTTGCATGGACTCCCAGGTTCAGTTGTATGCAGGCAATATGACCTACACCAATGGTTGGTAGTTCCAGGAGGCTGGGGGAAGAGTCTGGCCATCATTGCCCTCCTCAACATTTGCCTTTTGCTGCTGCCAGCCTCCTCTGGAGTAAGGATATGAGAGCCAGCTGTTTGTCATCTACCCTGGTGAGAGGAACCGCATTTAAGCCAGGCTCCTCGGAGTTCAGGAAGAGCAGTGCCAGAAACTTCATTGTCGGTTCACTCTTGTTTTGCATTGTATTTGTGTACTTAAAACTATGTTGCTTTGTTTTTCTGTTGATATTGACTCTACTCTGTGTTGTCTTTTAAAAATAATAACAACTGTTATTTTATTTTACAAGTATAGAATTATAACAATACAAAATACATATACATATTTCGAGATTTTTCCAAATCTCAGGACTTCCCACCCTCCCCTCCATGGGTCCTATTGTCAACCTTTTCAACTGCATATTATTCAGTAATCCAAATATTATACGGCTCCATTTAGTCCATAATATTTGCTATATTACAATCCTGCTAATGTTTCCATCTGCTTACAGTGGTCTCCCAAGTAAATTATACATTTCCCCCATTCTTTATTAAAGTTTTGGTCTTCTTGGTTCCTGAGCTTTCCGGTCACTTTTGCCATTTCATATACTCCAACAGATTAGTTTGCCATTCCTCTCTGGTAGGGACTTTGTTTCTTTCCATCTCTGGGCTAATAACATCTGTGTGACTGTCTTCGCATACGTAAAAAGTCTTTTCTGCTCCTTTGAGATCTTGGTACCTACAATTCATGGGCGTACCTGGGGGGGGGGGGGGGCAGCTGCCCCCCCCAGAAGCAAAAAAAATTATTAAATGGTTATCGGCAGCCTAAAAGGGAAAAAAAAGCTCTCCTCCTGAATAAAAGCTCAACGACTGGTCTTTCTCCCCCTCCCAAAATCTCAATAACAATTGAGCTCTTGCCCTCTTGCCGAGGCACAGTTGGCCACTGTGTGTGTGTGTGTGTGTGTGTGTGTGTGTGTGCGCCGGCTGTTTCCCCCTCCCTCATGCCGACAAAGAGCTGGCGTGCCTATCAGAGACCGGATCCTAGCCTGCACCCTGCTTGGTCAAATGGGGATGCAGGCTGAGACTTGGGCAGTGTCAGGGGGCGAATCCGAGGGCTGACCATGGTCTTAGCCTGGGTTCTCATCCTTCCTCGTCTGCCTGCTTTTTGTATCCACGCTACATTGTGCTGGCAAGAGAGGAACAGTTTCTGAATTTGCTGGGATTCATCGTTGCAAGGGAGCTTGGGAAACTGAGTTCCCTTGCATGGTGAGTAGTTCCTTTGCGAGGACTGAGGATCCTGGGAAACTGAGTTTTTCAGCCATTTGGGGCTTTCTGTTGGGGGGGGGAGTTTTTCTGTTTTTTGAAGCTGTTTTTGTTTTTTGAAGCTGTTTTTGTTTTTAGAAGCTGTTTTTGTTTTTCAACCTGTTTTTGTTTTTCAACCTGAATGACCATGCTTTGCCCCCCCCCCCTAATTTTGATCCTGGGTACGCCCCTGCTACAATTCCTAATAAAAACGCTTCTGGGTTTGTTTTTTTTTTTTTTTAAAAAAATAAGTTATTTTAAACATTTTTTTCCCAATTCATTATACATCATTTCCCAGAATGCTTTTATTACCTTGCATGTCCACCACATATGATAAAAGGTACCTTCTTTTTCTTTACATTTCCAGCACTGTGCTGGTTGTCTTTTACTGTGTCGTGCCTTTGCTGATGAAGAGTTAAATCCAACTGTGAATGGTGTGATTTGCTACCGGCATTCTGCTGTGACAATTGGAGCTGGCTAAAGGCATGTTGATCTTGGTGGTTCTAAAGTTACAGCCTCCACTGTCTAGTACAGGCTTCCTCAACCTCAGCCCTCCAGAGGCTTTTGGCCTACAACTCCCATGATCCCTAGCTAGCAGGACCAGTGGTCAGGGATGATGGGAATTGTAGTCTCAAAACACCTGGAGGGTCAAGGTTGAGGAAGCCTGGTCTAGTAGGATCTTCTTGGGTTGTCAGGTTTTTATGAGTTCACCTGTCAGTGGGATGTGGATTGTCTGGGGAGATGTGGGTGGGGCAATCCTGGAAAATTGCCCATTTCTCTTCCCACTCCCTCCCCAAAGTGCCCTGCAAATGTGAATCTCCATAACCTGTTCTTTGCAGAACTCTGAGCAAAGCTCCGCTGGAGAAAGCTGAGGACGGGAACAAATAGCCAGCTGCAAATTGCATTTAAATTGGAAGAGAATGGTTTTCATTTGGCCAGAAAACTCCCCTCCCACTCCTGCCACCACCATCCCCTTTAAAAATCCTATTAATGGTAATGCAAGGTGGACTCAATCACCTCGTGGAGATTGGGCAATAATGGCTTAACAAATTTATTTTGTGAGAGTAATCTCTTTGGGGCTGCAAAAAAAATGATAGCCCTTCTGAGGTTATGGTGCCGTAAAATGGAGAATCTCAGCTCCATTAACAAACAATGAACTGATTCATCGCAGGCTGAGCACCTGGAGGGGAAGAGACTTTGTTTGTTTGGTGGTTTGGAAGAGGAAGAGAATCTGAATTCTCAGCAGGAAGGTCAGCCATTGTCTTGTTGTTGTTGTTTAGTCGTGTCCAACTCTTCGTGACCCCATGGACCAGAGCACGCCAGGCACTCCTGTCTTCCACTGCCTCCCGCAGTTTGGTCAGACTCATGTTGGTAGCTTTGAGAACACTGTCCAACCATCTCGTCCTCTGTCGTCCCCTTCTCCTTGTGCCCTCCATCTTTCCCAACATCAGGGTCTTTTCCAGGGAGTCTTCTCTTCTCATGAGGTGGCCAAAGTATTGGAGCCTCAGCTTCAGGATCTGTCCTTCCAGTGAGCACTCAGGGCTGATTTCCTTCAGAATGGATAGGTTTGATCTTGCAGTCCATGGGACCCTCAAGAGTCTCCTCTGGCACCATAATTCAAAAGCATCAATTCTTTGGCGATCAGCCTTCTTTATGGCCCAGCTCTCACTTTCATACATCACTACTGGGAAAACCATATATGGACCTTTGTCGGCAAGGTGATGTCTCTGCTTTTTAAGATGCTGTCTAGGTTTGTCATTGCTTTTCTCCCAAGAAGCAGGCGTCTTTTAATTTCATGACTGCTGTCGCCATCTGCAGTGATCATGGAGCCCAAGAAAGTAAAAAGCCATTGTCTAGGTTGCATCAATTTAGCCTGGAGAGGAGGGCTCGTGAGACTGAGACCCTCAGTCTCTTGTGCTCTTGTTCTGCTCCCTGGTCGGCCACCGTGAGAACAGGGTGCTAGATTAGATGGGTCATTCGCCTGATCCAGCAGGTTCTGATTAGGTTCTCACCCTTCTACCTAAGGGTAGAGCTCCAGCTGATCTGTGTTGAGGGAAGAACAAGGGGAGGAGGCTATTTCTTCCACACGCTGCCTGTTGGCTTCCTAGATGCAGCCGGTTGGCCACTATGGAAAACAGGATGCTGGAATCGATGGTCCTTTGGTTTAATACAGCTGAGCTCTTCCTCTTCCTGAGCAGAGCTTTGAATTGTGGCCTCCCAGGTCCAAGTCTTGCTCTCTACCCATTAACACACAGACAACTCTTTCTTCTCTCTTTACGCAGATGCTAAACAGCTGTTGGTCCTATTTGAACTCCGATTAAAGCAATGCTCCCCCCACAGCTGGGTGCTGCTATCAGAAGCAGGATCACAGTATGGAACTGGTAGACAGCTGTAGGATCCTAGGTGGGCAAAGATTTGATCCAGCGCTTCCCGGTACCGCGGGGGCTTCTCCTGCGTGGAATAATTAATGCACGCAAAATGCTTTTGAAGATGAGAAGCGCTAAGTGCTGTTATTATTGTTGTTATTAGAGGACATTTCTGCTTATACCGATTTGGGGGGGGGCAGATAATTGCTGCCTTTCATCTTCTCCCTGTTGCAGAGAACTGAAAGCCCTCGTTTTTTTTCAGAGGAAATGAAAGAAGGACCAGTTTGGAGGGAGGCAATGGGGGACAAGGAGGTGGTCGCCTCTTGGGATGGAGCAGGAAATCTATTTTAAGAGGACTTATACACAGAATTTGATAGTTCTGACTTGAATGTGCTTGCCCATGTTGGATGGCCTCTTGCATTGAGGACCCACTCAAGTCCAAGATACTTATGAATTATCATGTTTTTTTTAAAAAAGCCCGACTAATTATATGCAACATTAACTGTGTGCAATATGCATATATTGAAGGGCATGTGGAAGCTCCCAGGTTCAATCCCTGGTGTCTCGAGGTAGGGCGGTCAGAGATGCCCTGTCAGAAACCCTGGAGAGCAAATGCCAGTCAGTGATGACAGTATCAAGCTAGGTGGATTGATGATCTGAACTGCTACAAGGCAGCTTTCTATGTTACTATGTCAGAAGAAGAAGGTGGATCTTAATATAACTTTGCAAGTTTGAGAGGTTCTGTCTGGATGATGCCCCTTCCAATTCCTGGGGTCCTGTATCCAGCAAGGGTTAAACTCTGATAGAGGATTCTATTGCTGAACTATAGACTGGCAAATTTCTTTGTAAGACAATGGCCTTAGCTGGCCACATACAGTAAGTGTCCTCATCAACATCCCAAAAGAATGGGATAGGCTGCCAAAGCTACAGCTAAGTGATGGTGCCCTCCAGGCTATCTGTCTATCTATCTATCTATCTATCTATCTATCTATCTATCTATCTATCTTTATACTCCGCCCATCTGGCTGGGTTTCCCCTGCCACTCTGGGCGGCTTCCAATAGAATATTGAAATACAATAGTCTATTAAACATTTAAAGCTTTGTGTCGGCCTTTTCTGCCTCCTCACCTGACTGCCAGGTCCATGGGGTCACGAAGAGTCGGACACAACTGAACGACTGAACACAGCTCTGTCTTCTGTACCTTTACCTGTTAACCTCCAACCTGGGAGCTTCCCTTTTCTGTCATACTCACCTGGGATCTCCCTTGAGGGAAATTATTGTGAGAGAGCTGGCCAGAAAGCAGGCTGAGAAGCTGGATACACAGAAACATGTTTGTTCTGTGCTAGATCCAAACTTGTGATGAATGAAGGAGCAAGACAATTTGTGGGGCATTAATGCTCCATTTTATGCTCAGGTTGTGTACAGGCGTAAATAAAACCATATTTCCTAAAGAGACCACAGTGTTTGCTTGACCTTCATCCCAAGGAAACCAAAACCCGGGCAAGCACCTGGTACCCATGGAGTCTTCCACCCATCGAAAATTGGAGGTGTGACTTCAGCATATGATGAAGGTACCAGATGCACCTCTGTGGGGAGGAAATTTCACAATTTAGGGACTTCTACAGAGAATGGCCTCTCATAAGTTGCCTGAATTTCTGAGAGTTGTGGAACTATGAAGAGGATGCCCTCTGCCAATATCACAGCCCCTCCAAGTGTCCCTGTTTTCCAGTGACAGTGCTGGATTTACAGAAGCCGTCACAGTTTCTGATTTGATCCTGGAACGTCCTGCTTTTTCTTTAGGACGTCCCTATTTTCATCAGAGAAATGCTGGAGGGTATGGAGTTATGTGCCCAAGGAGATAAGTAACTCTACCACCTTTAGAAGACATCTGAAGGCAGCTCTGTATAGGGAAGGTTTTTTTTTAATGTTTAGTGTTTTATTGTGTATTTATATATGTTTTTATATATGTCCCATCACCGACTGGTCCCATCACCTCCTAGCAAATAGAAGGGGAAGAAATGGAGGCAGTGAGAGATTTTACTTTCTTGGGCTCCATGATCACTGCAGATGGTGACAGCAGTCACGAAATTAGAAGACGCCTGCTTCTTGGGAGAAAAGCAATGACAAACCTAGACAGCATCTTAAAAAGCAGAGACATCACCTTGCCGACAAAGGTCCGTATAGTTAAAGCTATGGTTTTCCCAGTAGTAATGTATGGAAGTGAGAGCTGGACCATAAAGAAGACTGCTGATTGCCGAAGAATTGATGCTTTTGAATTATGGTGCTGGAGGAGACTCTTGAGAGTCCCATGGACTGCAAAAAGATCAAACTTATCCATCCTTAAAGAAATCAGCCCTGAGTGCTCACTGGAAGGACAGATCCTGAAGTTGAGGCTCCAGTACTTTGGCCACCTCATGAGAAGAGAAGACTCCCTGGAAAAGACCCTGATGTTGGGAAAGATGGAGGGCACAAGGAGAAGGGGACGACAGAGGATGAGATGGTTGGACAGTGTTCTCGAAGCGACTAGCATGAGTTTGGCCAAACTGTGGGAGGCAGTGGAGGATAGGGGTGCCTGGCGTGCTGTGGTACATGGGGTCACGAAGAGTGAGACACGACTGAACGACTGAACAACAACATATATGTTGGAAGCTGCCCAGAGTGGGTGCGGCAACCCATTCAGATGGGCAGGAAATAATAATAATAATAATAATAATAATAATAATAATAATAATAATAATAGAATAGGACATCCCTATTTTCATTGGAGAAATGTTGGCGGTTATGACATCAGCATTTGAGAAGGTCTATGATGGAGGTGGTCTTTCAGATATTTGGGGCCCAATGTCAGGAACTTGGCTCACCTGAGTGCAGGGGAAGAGTCAGACTCAGAAATTGAGCTAAGTGAGAGAGAGACCAGCTCTGCAGAGGAGAGCTAGCTGACAGAGCTGAGAAGGGCTAGTTTGACCCCACTTCCTGAAGACGACACTGTTAGCTCCCAAGAAGCGGGAGGGTTAGAAGGCAGCCAGAGCGTTGCTAGGCAATCAGCAGATAAGTTTAGGACTGAGAGTGTGTCAAGTGGAAGTGGGGAGGGGGAAGGCCAGCCTCTCAGTCCTCATTCTGGGAGACTGGAAAAGGTCAGAAGACAACGGAAGGGCAAGAGGGGAAGGGTGGAAATTTGGCACCCTTCCTGCTGCAAAAGGGGCGGAGATTCAGAGTGACCAACTCTCATTGCACTAACATGCGCACCTTGAATTGGGCCTGGAAATGAACTGGCAGCCTTAACAGAGGTTATGTGAGTTCTATATGGAACCCCGTCTGGCAATCTAGCTTCTGAATTTTGGACCAGCTGACATTTGCAAGGGCCACACCCACCACGTACATTTAAAACCCACGTTCTACTAAAGAATCCTGGAAACTGTTCTTTACCCCTCACAAGCTACAGTTCCCAGCACCCTTAACCAATTACATTTCCCAGGATTCATTGGGTGAACACCATGTGCTACATGGGGACAGCCCCATGTAGGTGCATTGCAGTAACACTATCTGGAGGTTTCCAGAGCCTGGAGTAGAGTGGTCCAGTCATTTCTGTCCTACAGGACTCCCCCTACCAATGTGAGCACCCTAGAGGGTCTGTCGGGAAGGAGACAGTCTTTCAGATATCTGGAGGCCAAAGTCTTTCACGCACTAATGTGACCACCTTGAACTGAATAATAAAGCAAAGTGAAAATAAACAAAAGTGAATGATATTTTTTAATATTCTGCATATCTGACACCCCGAGGGCTTATCTCTGTCAGCTGATTAAATAAAGTCTTTCCCTTAGCCTGGGAAATCAGACTCTGAGGAATGACACCAAGTTGCAGGTGGCAGGATCCTATATCCAATGCTTAATTTCCTGTTCTAAATGGCTCAGATGCCTCCATGCTGTTAATGAGTGTGATATGCAGAAGGTACCAGAAAGACACAGGCCGGCTGTTTGTTTTAAAATTGGGCTTTTTAAAAACAACAGCAACAACACTTTTCTTTGTTCCTTTCTCACTTTGGGCATGAATCCCATAGCTTAACTTTTCTGGGTGTTGCAAAACGTCTCGTTGCATATTGAAAGGGTGCTCCTTTGGGGAAGGGGGCTCATATTGGAATTTGTTGTTGTTATTCAGTCGTTCAGTCATGTCTGACTCTTCGTGACCTCATGGACCAGAGCATGCCAGGCACTCCTGTCTTCCACTGCCTCCCGCAGTTTGGTCAGACTCATGTTGGTAGCTTCGAGAACACTGTCCAACCATCTCGTCCTCTGTCGTCCCCTTCTCCTTGTGCCCTCCATCTTTCCCAACATCAGGGTCTTTTCCAGGGAGTCTTCTCTTCTCATGAGGTGGCCAAAGTATTGGAGCCTCAGCTTCAGGATCTGTCCTTCCAGTGAGCACTCAGGGCTGATTTCCTTAAGAATGGATAGGTTTGATCTTGCAGTCCATGGGACTCTCAAGAGTCTCCTCCAGCACCATAATTCAAAACATTTTGGAATAACGGGGTCCAATTACCTTTTGAAGCCTAGGTTCAATCACCAGCGTCGGCTGGGAATGTCTCCTGCCTGAAATGCCAGAGAGATGCTGCCAGCCAGTGTGGGCAGTACTGGGTTAGATGGACCCCATGGTCTGACTCTGCATAAGGTGGTTTCCTGGATAGCTGTCATTGCCCCTTGTTTGAGTGATGGCACCCTCTCTGGGGGGCAGACTAGGATTATTGTGCAGGCATATCTGCCAGTTGTGGGTCTGTCCAATCTATTAACCCCACCTTCCTAACCGCATCTCTAGGCAATTAGTGCCAGGCGATGCCCCAAATGCCAAATTAGGCACCACAGGAACGTGCCAGCCAGTAATTAGTTCAAAGAAGGAGTTAACTCTTTATTAGTAAATACATGGTATCCACAGACTTGGTTGAGTGTCAGGAAGAGCAGCTCGTTCCCGGTGGTCTTCCTCCATGAAAATCATCTGCCAAGATGGAGAGTCCCACCTCCTCAGGGCTCTATGTGGGGCTACCTTTGAAGGTGACCTGGAATCTACAACTAATCCAGAATACAGCAGCTAGACTGGTGGTTGGGAGTGGCCGCCGGGACCACAGATTTGTCTAATGTCATTGCGACATCGGCAGTTTCATTCCCAGTTCCTTTCCTTGCGGTGTTGGAATCGGCCTTTTCCACGGGTGCCAAACATTTTTGATGCAGGTCCCACTTGTCCGAACCTTGCAATGAAAAGATTGTGACACCGTGGAGGAAAAGTGTTGCCAGCTTTTGATTTCATCTACCTTGATGAGTCCAGGTGTGCAGAAGCACAACAGGTGGCGGAATGGCGCTGTGTGTGTGTGTGTGTGTTGCGTGTATTGAAGCCTGGAGGAATCTGGCCAAACATGGGCCAATCTAGAATTAAATATGATGTCTGGGGGCTGGTCAAAGGCAGATGGAAGCCAGCAGAACAGGAGACAAGCTCTGTTGGATCAGGACAAAGGTCCATCAAATCTAGCATCCTATTCCCACACTGGTAAACCAGATGCTCAACTGGGAAGCTGCAAGCAGGATCGTAGCACAACTGAGAGCTTCTTGGCATTGCAGATCCCATGACTGACAGCACACGGCTTTATTAGGGTTGGGAGCCATTAAGGTTTCTGTTATGTACTGAGTTGAATAGGATCCAAACTGCAGCAGTCTGATTGGTCCTAGAACAATAGGATTGAGATTGCAGCAGTCTGACTGGTCCCAGAACAATAGGATTGAGATTGCAGCAGTCTGATTGGTCCCAGAACAATAGGATTGAGATTGCAGCAGTCTGATTGGTCTGCAGGAGCCACCCAATCCAGCTCCAGGTGGAAGTGAATCCGCACTCTGATTGGCATACAGGAGTATCCCGGAATTAGCCAATCACGTGGGGCCCATTGTGTAAATAGTGTATATAAAGCAAACGTTTTGGGGGAACTACATTCCTCACTACTATGAGCTGAATAAAGAGCATGAAAGTCACACTGGACTCCGAGTATCTTTCAGTTTCATTCTTCCCTTCGGTATTTTTGCTTTAGGTTCTGTACCAGGTGCTTGGTTGTTTTTACGGGGGTAGGGTTTTATTTGGGTGGGTGGGGTTGTTTTAAACTTCTTGTTAAATGTTTTACGTTAATTTGGATTTTTGTGCTTGTGGGCTGGAGTATTGTTTAGGGGATTTTTTTTGTTGGGGAGCATATTGTTAATTAGCATTCATACATTAGTTTTGTTAATTATTTTTATTATGCTTTTATTATTTTCATTGTGTGTTTTGTGCTTCGTATATTGTAATTTTGTGTTGTGAACTGTCGTGAGACCTATGGGAGTATACAAATGATAAAATAATATTTTTTTAGAATTTATGAATATTTAGAATTTATGAGTTTTAAACCATGGGCTGAATGGTGGGTGTGGAGATGCTTTTGTGTTTGTGGGCTGGAGTATGGTTTAGAGGTGTTTT
Source organism: Lacerta viridis (assembly GCA_900245905.1). Taxonomy (NCBI): domain Eukaryota; kingdom Metazoa; phylum Chordata; class Lepidosauria; order Squamata; family Lacertidae; genus Lacerta; species Lacerta viridis. The sequence goes on from OFHU01001953.1 coordinate 66,621, forward strand.
TTTGGGGGGGGGGAAGCATATTGTTAATTAGTGTTTACACATTACTATTGCTAATTATTTTAATTATTTTTATTATGCATTTTGTCCTTCATATATTGTCGTGAGACTTATGGGTATTAGGGCAGTATAAAAATATTAAAAAATAATGAAGCAATATTTATTTAGAATTTATGAACATTTAGAATTTATGCATTCTAAACCATGGGCTGAAAGCAAACTTTTTCAGCAGGGGGCCGGTCCACTGTCCCTCAGACCTTGTGGGGGGGGGCGGACTATATTTTGGAAAAAAAAAAAATGAACAAATTCCTATGCCCCACAAATAACCCAGAGATGCATTTTAAATAAAAGCACACATTCTACTCATGTAAAAACATGCTGATTCCCGGACCGTCTGCGGGCCGGATTTAGAAGGCGATTGGGCCTTAGTTTGCCTACCCATGGGCTGCTGAATGATGGGGATGGAGATGCTCCCTTGGGTATACCGGGCTGAGGCTGTTTAGGGTTTGAAAAGTCAGCAGCGACACTTTGAACTGTGCTTGGAAACATACTGGGAGCCAGCGAAGATCCTTTCTTCTTTCTTTCTTTGGCAATCACTCGTAGCCGAGTAAGATTCTCTGCCATAAACACGGTTTTAACAACGAGTCCCTAAGTGACTGCGGGGACATTGGTTCCTGGGCGGAAGTTGATCATGGTGACGGTTTGCCAAGTGTGCCTTCCTCTTAGCACGTTTCTCCCTTGCGTCCTGAGTTCGAGTGTCTTCAAAGCCCATGACACCTTTGGTCAAGGCTGTTCTCCAATTGGAGCGCTCGCAGGCAAGTGTTTCCAAGTTGTTGGTGTTTATACTACATTTTTAAAGATTTGCCTTGAGAGAGACTTTAGACCTCTTTTGTTTAGTACCGGTGTTATATGGTTCCGGCGGCCGCTCCCAGTCACCAGTCTAGCTCTCCTTCATTGAAGGCTTTTAAGCAGGACTTGGGTGGCCATCTGTCATGGATGCTCCAGTCGAGATTCCTGCATTGCAGGGGGTTGTACGAGATGACTCTCGAGGTTACCTTCCTGCTGTACAATTCCGTGAGTCCTGTGGGCCAGAGAGAGATTTCTAGAGGGTGTCTTTGGGCCCATGGACCTGAGGTTCCCCATGCCTGGGGCAGGTTTGATGAGGCCCTAAGCTGCTGAAGGTAATGGTGCCCTTTATATGTCCAGCTGTCCTTTGTCAACAACAAATTGCTACTGCGTTTTGTTGTTGTTGAATATAAGCTATATGGTAATTTATGGACCTAATAGGTATCTAAAGCCATTTGCCACTGTATGTAGGTTTTATTTGTTTTTTTATCTTATATTTTGGAAATGCACACCCAGTTTCCCCCCCCTTTAATTATTTTTTTTGGGGGGGCCCCAAGAGAGTGGAGCCCTAAGCTATAGCTTGTTTAGCTTATACGTAAATCCGGCACTGTGTTGGGGTACACAATGGGAGATAACTGTTGAATTCACGTCCCACTTGAGCGCTTTCTGCAAGCAGCTATTGTTGGAAACTGGATCCTGGGCAAAATGGACCTTTCGTCTGATGCAGCGAGACTCTTTGGAGATTGTTAACCTAAGTTTTGCCTGAGGTTGAGCTAAGAGAACTTTGGCTGACCAGCAACCAGAGAGAGAGAGAGAGAGAGAGAGACAGACAGAGAGAGAGATCAGTGTTAAGTGGCAACATAGAATTGAAAATGTGAGCGGGCGTCGGCACCAGATCTGTATTTTTCCAACTCCCCACACCCACCCAACAACCATGGCAACTAGTAACTTGTTCTCTTTAAAGGGAGGGGTAAAAAAATGAAAACTAACATTCTTTTGAGTCTGCATATTACACTGACCTCCTCTTTTTCTGTCATTTGTGCTTGGGAATGACTTTACGGGGCCTGGGTTGTGGGAAGGGAAGAGGAAGGGGGGTTGGGGGTTGGAAAGTGGAAGCCTTCCTGTTGCATAAAGTTCTCCCCCCCCTTCTTTCGGTTGCTAAGCAATCAATGTGCTCTCCGAAGCCACCGAGACAGACCCTTGGCTTGCTGCGTTTCACTGTTTCATTTGCAATTTAAATTCCCTGACAGGCAGAGGCAACCAAGCTGTTCACTTAAGATTGCGCGCGCATACACACACACACACACAACTAGAAAAGGGGGGGGGTGTTATATTGAAATATGGGGGATATCCAATGCCTCGAGCTCTTCATAAATTTCCCTTTGATAGTTGCGGTGAGATGAGATGGGAACACACACACACACACACACACACACAGACAGACAGACAGATGGAGAGGGAGAGAGGAGGTGCTGAAAGGCAAAAAATGATACTGGCTCTAGACCCGGCTCACCTGTTGGTCATTTGGGACGTTGCTTCTGGAGCAGATTCATTGAGATGGGGCACCAACAGTTTCAAGGCATTTTGGCTCATGAGACAGAAGAAGAAGAAGAAGAAGAAGAAGAAGAAGAAGAAGAAGAAGAAGAAGAAGGCACCTCCCTCCTGACCAGGGATAAGGGGTGAGGGAAGATCTACACTGGAAACAAGGCGGGAAGAAAGATCAACATTGGGATCTGCTGCCCCAGTGAATCCTGCCACCTGAAGCAGTCACCTCGCCTTGCCTCATGGGTGGGCCAATCTTGAGCAGTTTGACCAAGTGGGAGAAATTCACAGAGTGATAGCAACTAGCCACAATGGCTATGTTTTATTTCCATGTCTGGAGGTAGTAATTTGCTGGGATCCATTGGGATCGGGCCCTTCTTGCTAGCTCCCCATGGGCATCTGGTTGGCCACTGTGAAAACAGACTGCTGGACTAGATGGGCCATTGGCCTGATCCAGCAGATTCTTCTTATGTTTGTATCTGAAATTTGATTTACGGTAGTTTGCATTCAAAGGCGGACCTTCCTGATTTGCCCTTTCTGAAACGATGCATGAACCGAAACAGAGCTATCGTTTGGAAAGGCACACTTCTCAGATTTCTCCAGCACTGTTCTCCACCCGATAAACGTGTAGAAGAATGAATATACATAAAAAATGCATGTAGCGATTGAGGACGACATACAAAAGTGCTTGATGTTAGTGATAATTGCCTTGCAAATGTGTGCATTTTAGACGAAATTGCATATCTGTATATTAGGAAAAAATCACACTAAAATGCTATGGTTTTTCCTGATGACTTCCTGTTGTTAATCGCAGACAGACACGGAGAGATGAAGTTAAGATTGGGGGGGGGGAATGCTACGTTGCCGGTCCAAGAATATCTGCAGCACCCCACACAAGAGGCCGCAAAGTGCAGGAGAAGTGCCAATCTAAAGGTCAGAAGGTTGGTCTCTTTAAGAGAGGCTGTTTCTAAAAAAAAAAAGGGGGGGGGAGTCTAGGAAAGGTGGATTGAAGAAGGAAGTTCAAAAAGCCTTGATTGACTTCCAATCCTAGTAAGAGAATGCCAGGCAAGATGGAGGTTTGGTGCAACAGAGGCTGCCCATTTTGATGTGCAGTTCCCTCTTAAACTGCAGGGATGAATCCAGCAAGAATTGACAACTTTCTAGGGGAGCTTCTGCACTTTGGACAGTTGTAATTCAACAGGTGGGAATTCTCTTAGCCTGCAGATATATGAGCCTTTCCTGTTGAATTTCTGCTTGTAGGTTAGCGGATAAAGGTGCAGAAATCCTGTGAGGAGGAGGGCAGAAAAAAACAACAACGAGCTGGCAGTCCTTAATCTGACACAGATTTAGACGTTAAAAGTGGGTTAGCCGGTTTGGGTTTGCAGCCACAATTCTTCTCTTTTGTAAACTCAAACCCAGTGGTGTCATCTCACTGACAAACAGAAGAGGGAGCCCTGCTCCTGTCTAACTATGCTGCAAGAAAGCAGCTTGGTGGGTGTTGAACACAGTGCACTGAAAGTCATGGTGAGGGCTGCTGAGCCTGGGAATTACTCAAAATGACAGAGGTGGTTCTAGATTTGAGAGGTTTCCAGGCAAACAGCATTCTGATCGGCCTCTTCCTCCATTGCTGGGCTTACCTGCGCCGAGCATCTGTGTCCAAGTGCCATTTTAAGGTCCCACAATGCACCTGGCATAAGCATCACACCGTGGGCATTGTGGGAAATTAAAATGGCAGCTTGTCTCAGCACAGCACTGGGGCAGGGGAGAGAAAGATTAGTAGTTAGCGGTGGGCCTTACTGGGTAATTGGAGCCCTAGCACCTGCTCAAGGATGTCAGGTGCTGAACCCGGCTCTCCAAAATGATTTGGGGGCAGCGGAAGGAATTGTGTATAGAGGTGAAACAGCAGGCCTGCATTTGGGGAAGAGAAGAGTGAAAAACGAACCAGAGAAAAAGAGTTAACTAGGAACCAATGACCCAAGCTGATTTGGGAATCTCTTCCACGAGTAAACAAAATGATATCAGAGACGATATCAACCTCTGCAGGCGGGGATCCTGTTCCTATAACAGTGGTGCGGCAGGCAGAAGTTCAACCGATGTAGCAGAGCCTGCCGGGAAACCAGCAGCAACCTTCCTGGCTACGGCCACGAAGCTCCCATTTCTTGGAGCGCAGAAATGTTTTGGGTAGAGCCCACTTGAGTGAGAAATCCAAGTGGCCAGCTGGCTCTCGTCCCGATGTTTTGGCTGGTAATCCATATGGACAGCAAAACGGACTTGGGGAAGTGTAAGCAGAGATTTGGCAGAAGCCGTCCTGGACTACTCTAAAATGGAGGGATGCTGGGACTGCACTTTTCACCCAGTCCCCATACTTTGACCCCGCAACCCTGACTCTTAGCTGAAAATAAAGCCCAGACAAGCTGGCTGGGTATTTTAAGACTTGCATGTGTGCGTATGTGGTTAAATGATATTTCTAAGTGCAGAAGCAAAAATTAAGAGGCTTAGGAACTCCAGAGCCCTGCTAGATCCGGCCAGTGGTCCTTCTAATTCAGCATCCTGCTCTCACAGTGGTGAACCGGATGCCCCAATGGGAAGCCAACATGTACGACCTGAGCGCAACAGCACTCTCCTCACCTGCGATTTCTAGCAAAAGATACACGGCCCCCCAATTGGAGGAGGACCACATCCATTGCAGTTGATAGCCATTAACAGCCTTTCCCTTCATTGCTGCAGATTGCCCCAGCCAGGCTCCCTATTGCCACGCTCTGTCTAAAGTCAAAGAGCGCTTCTAAGTTTTTGTCCTCGCATGCTCGGGAAGAGCTTTGCCAGTTTAGCAAAGAGCAACGCTTCAAAAGCAAAGACTGGCGTGCGTGATGAGACGTCGAGAGAGCACGGACGGCGTGAAGATAAATTCATCAGTGTAAATAAGTATTGATGGTTGCAATTATGGAATACTGAATATTTTAGTTTTTGTAAAATATGCAGGGATTTGTGATATGAACCACGGAAAGAGAAGAAAGGGAAGTCATTGATATCTTAAGGATGCTTCCCTGTTCACACCTGCAAGGCCATACCTGGAAAGGTAGGAGACCAACCTGGGCAGGGGGGAGTCTGGGTCTGGATTTGGGTCTGGTTTTTTCCCCCCAGTCACCCCTCCTTCCTGATTCACAATACCCTTCCAGGTCCTGCTGCTCACTATGTTTTGCAGCTAATGGACCAGGGGGGGGTTTGCTGCATCTTTGCTCTGCTTCCCTTTCTTTTTCAGGAGAACAAATTGTTGTCTAACGTGCAGCAAATGGATTCTCCACGCTCTTGCTGAATTACAAGGCTGCCTCTATCCTCGTTTTTGTCTGCTTCCTCCATTACTTCATACGCCCAAGGGGCTGGCAAGGACGGGAAGATCAGTCTAGTCCAATCCTGTTCCCTAAGGCATAATCTTCCCCACATCAAGCCACATGGGTACCATACCTGCAGCACTGATCAGCCTGGAACAGGAGAATGCAGAAATTGGGCTGGATCAAAATGTGCCCTTCAGTAAGGATGCTTGAGGGGTGTTTGCAACAGTTTAGGGTACATATATTCCTGCATTGCAGGGGGTTGGGCTAGATGACCCTTGGGGGCCCCTTCCAACTCTACGGTTCTATGATTCTATAGGCATCTGGACAAGGCCTATAACTCAGTGGTAGAGCACTTGTTTTGAATGTCCTAGCTTCATCCCCAGGTAGGGCTAGGGTTGGCTGCTGCCGGAAGCCCTAGAGGGCTGCTGCCAGTCAGTGCAGACTGTGAGAATGTTCAGGGAGGCAGGAGAGGATATATTGCTTATTAATATCCTTCCTAACTTGTGCTAGCAAGTTCCTTTACTTAGCAGAGTTTCACGTTCCCCTTTTTAACCACAGCAGGTAGCTGGTTGCAGGCTTGTGTAAGCCTCTCACTATCAGGTTCTGGGTAAGTTCCCTTATATCCCTCTTAAAAGAATAAACACACCACAATCTTGTGTAAAGTATATAAAAGTAGTTTACTCACATTCAGTTCACAGATGGATCCCTGAAGGCAGACTTAGTTACATGTGGAGCTATCCCATATGGGGATAACCCCAGTATCCTCTGTTGGCTGGAAGCCAAAAGCTGCTCCAACAACAGATGAAGTTAAAAAGAGGGAGAGAGCTGTGTGACTTGTCCTTTTTGTTACCTGGACAGGTAAGGCCACGCCCACCTCTAGTCACGTGCAAAGGAAGTATGTCCAAGCCAGAAGGAAACAGGAAGTTTTTGAGTGACTGGACCAAACTGTCCATTGCATGTCCACTCTAGGAAAACAAGGAATGTTGTACTTGACTGCTACTTACATATCACATCCCACACAGACAATACTGAACTGAACTGACCATAGAATCATAGAATTGTGGCATTGGAAGGGACCACAAGGGTCATCTAGTCCAGCCCTCTGCAATGCAGGATTCACAGCTTAAAGATTCCCTGACAGATGGCCACCCAACCTCTCTTCAATGAAGGAGAGTCCACCATTTCACCACCAAGCAGCTCTTACCATCAGCAAGTTCTTCCTGATGCTGAGACAGAATCCTGTCATTTCTATCCTCCAGAGCAGAAGAAAACAAGCTTCCTCCATCCTCTACGGGACAGCCCTTTAGATATTTGAAGGGGGCTATTATTTCTCTTCTCAGTTTCCTCTCATCCAGGCTGAACATACCCAATTCCCCATAAGGCTTTGTTTCCAGAGACTTGATCATCTTGGCTGCCCTCCTTTGCACATATTCCAACTTGTCAATATCCTTGGATGCTCAGAACTGGACATAGGACTGCCCAGGTGGGATCTGACAAAGGCAGAATAGTGTGGTATTTTGACTTCCCTTGATCAGGACGCTGTTGATGCATCCTAGAATTGCATTAGCTTTTGGGGGAGGGGGGTCCATTAATTTCAGTGGGTCTACTCTGAGTATAATTTAGTTGGACACAACCCTGGAGGAGGAGTTCAACATTGAACTAAAGCAATTGTTACATCACGGGGGAAATGAGAATCCCTCCTGGTTTCCTATTATGTCCCTTAGTATTCCTACCCTGCTAAGCATGCACAGTCCATATTGGTCTCTGTGTGCTTGCGTTCAAAAGTTTTGGGGTATGTGGTTTCCCAAGCCCCAGATTTCTTGGAAGCTTGATGTTACCTCCTTCCTTTACTCTTTAGACTGCACGGAGTAACATCATCTGGATCAGAAACAGAAGACATGAGGACCAGTGCAGACGACATGCAACTGTCTGTGCCTTTCAAATCTCTTCTCTGAATTTTGCAATGCCCTTCTCCAAGAAATGTGTACAAAAATGCAGAGGCCGGGGGGTAAAGTATCCATTAACGATGCATATATTAGTGAAAACAACATAAAGAAATGCATTATTTTAGGGGAAAGGGCTTTGCACAAAAAAAGTGTATCTTAGGCATAACTGCAGAGAAAAAAAATGTGGTTATTGGGAGAAATTTGCACTGCAATCCTGGTGAATTTTCACAAAGACTTAAAAAGAAACAGAGATTGGATGGCCATCTGTCAGGGTTGCTTTAGCTGAGATTCCTGCATTGCAGGGGGTTGGACTAGATGACCCTTGGGGTCCCTTCCAACTTTACAAATACATATGATTCTGTGATTCTTTGAAACGTGGAGAAGTGAACTTAACAGGAAAAAACTGAAATTGACATATTTTCCCATCCTTCCCTGCCACTTCTCCCTTGCAAATCTGCCCAACTACATTCCAAGACTACAAATACTTTTTCTTTGCCACATGTTGTCCAGTTCAAACGGGCAAAACCCCAGCCACATGTCCCTGGCAGTAAGCCCATTGAAATCAGAAGGCCTTCACATGAGAAAACATGCTTAGTATCACACAGTTAAAATCTTAAGAATTTAGCAGTAAATGTCAGCACTCACCAAACTCCAGGTAGCACATACATTTTAACATCTTGAGAATTTGCTGGTCAATATCAGCATTCCCCAAATCTCAGATAACATACATTTTACAATTCTAAGAATTTATGGGTAAATGTCAACATTCACCAAATCCTGGTAACATACACATTTTAAGACCTCAAGAATATGCTGGCAAATGTCGACATTCACCACATCTCATTTTTGGAATTTACCACGAATTTTTGGAATTTACCACGAAATGCTAACATGGCACAGATCGGTGGCATAGACGTGGCCATGAATCACCTAATCCAATAATCACAATTAGCTAAGCCCTAAAAACTCTACAACCCTCAATGCTTGAATGGCAGAGAACATCTTAAAGTCCAAGCTCCTTTAAGAAAATGATAAACGAGGGGAGCCTAAGTAAATAAATGAATAAAGGAGAGAAAGAGGGATGAAGGGGAGGTGATTCTGGCATTACTCAGTCATCTCAAGGAGAGAGCAAGAAGCTATCAGCCCGGGAGGCAGATGGCTTGAATCCTCAGCTTTCCAATGCCTCTTGGAATGAATACAGATGCTCTCCGAATTGCCTCTTCGCTCGCCACAATAAAGACAGAGAAAGCGGCTTTGCGAGTGCTGGAATGGTGACTGACAAATTCAATCTAAAAAGCAGCCCCTGAAAGCACTCTTGGCAAAATATGAAAGGGGGGATTAGAGGTGGGGAGGGAGGGAGGAGGGGAGGGGGAGGGATGGAGGGCCCGCCTGTTTGCAAGAAGACTTTTGCCAAGGCGCAGGGAGCGGCTAGCGGCAGGGTGGATCTGCCACGTCCGTCCGTCCTGTGGTTTACACTCGCAGATGAAAAAGCAAGCCTTCACACTGCGGTTAGGGCAAAAGTCTATTCAAGACTCTGTTTATTAAGACAAGGCAATTGGGCTGGAGAAGATCCCCATCAGCCAGACTGTCTTCAAGTTGATCGAGCTTTTATAGAATCAGAATTGTAGAGTTGGAAGGGACCACGAGGATCATCTAGTCCAACCCCCTGCAATGCAGGAATCCTTTGCCTAACGTGGGGCTTGAACCCATGACCCTGAGGCAGAGGCGTGCTCAGGCCTATTACAGGCCCAGATCCTGTCAGACCACAAACCCAAACATTCTTCTTCTGCATTCACACGGGCACCTCTTTTGTTGACTCCACTATGGCTCAGGGGGGAAGCGATACTGAAAAACTAGGGTTGCTGAAGGAATTTGGGGGTCCAGTTTCCAAAACAGACTCGCCGAATCTGCCATTCTCAGGCTACACAGAAACGTAGGAAGCTGGGATAAATTCCCCCTTGAACTTGGGTTCAAGTGCAGAGGCTCACTTCAAATTTCCGATCGGTCGGGCTTTATTCAGTTATGTGTTACAGGACAGACTCCACAGAATCTGCGAGAGCATTTCTATCAGGACGCACCCTAAATAGACAAATATATTGTTGCATGCCACCACAATCTCTGAGCAGTGTGAGATTCCGGGGCTTTCAGGAGACTCACCCGGGGTCCGTGTTTCCTTTCGGGAAAGAAGCACAGCAGAGACTGCTGTGTCTTTATGATGTATGGTTTATTTACACATGCCGTATTGGTCGAATATAAGCCGCACTCTCCCCCCGTCCAAATTCCGCCCATGAAAAGTTAAAGTGTGACTTATATTTGCAACCTTACAAAAATTATCCAGTATGCAGCCAGGAGAGTGGGGCAAACAGCGCCAGGAGTGTGGTGAAGTGGCGCCCGCCCTGTGTGTAGTCCCCCAAGGCTGGGAAGGGAGAGAGTGAGGAAGGGAATGGCTTATATTTGGGTATTGTCTCCCCCCTTGACTTTTAAATGTGTGGCTTATATTCGGGTGCGGCTTATATTCGGGCCAATACGGTAAATATACACCCTGAGCCTGCGATGTAGGGGTTCACAGCATGGACACTCCAAAAAGGTCTGGTTTCTCCCTTAGGCGCAACCTTGGATTCAGTCAAACATCTTGCTCTGCCTGTGGCTTTGTGTCTTGTTCACATAACTCATAGCAAGTGGTTCCCCCCCCCCTAGAAAAATAGGTGTCTAAACCACTGAGCCTAGGGCTTGCTGATAAGAAGGTCGGCGGTTCGAATCCCCACAATGCCGGGGTGAGCTCCCATTGCTCAGTCCCAGCTCCTGCCCACCTAGCAGTTCGAAAGCACGTCAAAGTGCAAGTAGATAAATAGGGACCGCTCCAGCGGGAAGGTAAACGGCGTTTCCGTGCGCTGCTCTGGTTCGCCAGAAGCGGCTTTGTCATGCTGGCCACATGGACCCGGAAGCTGTCTGCAGACAAACTCCGGCTCCCTCGGCCTATAGAACGAGATGAGCACACAACCCCAGAGTCGGACACAACTGGACCTGATGGTCAGGGATACCTTTACCTTTACCTTACTCACCATGAACAAAAAGAGGTGCCAGTACTAAATACCCTTGGAAAAAAACCCACTATTCCTAACTCTTCTACTCTAAACTCTAGCTTTAACTGTTGAGGGAGGGGCTCTAACCATTTCCCGTTTCACAGAGTCCTTTGATCCTCTGTTCCCTTAATGGCCTATCACCACGAGACAAGAAACTAGCTTGGCTTAATTAGCTTTTAATACTTGTTAGACGCAGCGTTTAGTGGTGCCTAGCTCACAACTGAGCACTTCAAGCTTTACTTAAATTCTGACACCTGTGGGGCCCAGGGATTATAATGGCCTGGCACCCACAAACTCATCACAGCACATAATCTTAGCTGTTCATCCTCTTCCCAGCTGCCTTACGCCGCCATCTCTCATGCAACCACAGTCCATGAAAAGCAACTTGCTCAACCTGTTTTCACTATGCCTGTCAGAACCCTCTTAGTACATTCTCTGGAATGGTTTTTCACCCTAACATTCAGCTGTTCGGCTTCCCTTTAACTGGTTCTTGTGGTCAGGCTGCTCTCTTACGTGACACCGGCCTCCCTGGTAATGAGCTTTTGCAGAAATTCCATGTCACGTCTCGCATGCCCTCCACTGCAGTGGATAGACTGACCCTGTGGAGGTGCATGGAAACGCTTGGATACAAAGGGGTTTTTTTTTGACTCATGCCTGAGAACGACGGGAAGTTGGGAGCTGGCTGAGATGCAGGCAGAGAGGATCTGCACACATCAAAGTGCCTGCTCTCACCTGGAAACCAGTTTCCTAGCAACAGAAAGCCACCTGCTGCTTCCCTTCTAGCCAGGAGAAGATGCTCCTCACCGGACCTGTGGTCCACGGCACATGACCAACCTGTGGCATATCTTTAAGGGAAATGGAAACCAATTCCAGGACGGCTGCCATGAGGTGTGCATGCTTCTCCCCCTTTCCTGGTTTATCCTCACAACAACCTGGTGAGGTAGGTTCAGCTGAAAGGAGACAGTGACTGGCACCCAGAGGTCACCCAGTGACAGTAATAGCCGAGCGTGTGGGAATGTTGTGCATAGTTGGAGAGGATATATTGATTAAATATTATCCTTCCTCACTCACGCTCGTGATATATATATATATAATTATATATATATATATATATATATATCACAGAGCTCATTCCCCTTTATACAGCAGAAAGCTGGTTTGCAGATTCGTTTGAATCTCTTTAGTTAGGCAGTCCAATTTGGCATGCCCAGCAGATTGGAGTATATTCCTGGTAAGACCCCTTTTGAGTCCCTCCTAAAAGAATAAAGACACAAGAATCTTCCTTATAAGTAATGGGAAGTTTACTCACATTCAGTTCACAGTATGATCCCTGAAGGCAGGCTTTAGCTTAGAGTTACAGAAGAGGGTTTGAGTTCATCCCATATGGGAACTCATCCCACATGCTGCTGGCTGAGAGCCAGCAGTGCAGCCCAAGAGAAGAAAAGGCATCAAAAGAGAAAGGGGGCTGCGTGACCAGAACCTTTGTGGGGTCTGCAAGGGTTGTTGATATTTTCACCCCTCCCATTGCAAGAATCTGGTGATCTTACGTTATGAGAAGGAGGGGGCAGGAACTGCTCTTTTGTCCTTCTGTCCCTGCCTGCCTTACTCAGTTGTAGAGAGACTCTTGTCTTTGTAGAGATAAGATGGCTGAGTGAGAACTGTAACACTCATGCAAGCCAGTAGATTTTGTAGTATGTAGTATCTAGTAGAAATAAAATAAGGTATGCTTCAAATCTCCACAGCTAGTTTCCGCATTTGTACTCTGCTAAAGTCTGCTTAAGTCTGGTGCTCACAATGTGCAGATGTGAGTCCACTGCACCGGGACCTGTTCTCCGGGATCAGAAGGTCGGTGCTCCAGTCACCTAGCTCAGGTAAGCGCTTAAGGCATGGGCAGGATCGGGTGTACTGACAGGGGTCACGCCCACCTACCTGGCACGTGCCAGGGGGAGGGTGCTCCAGACCAGGTGTAACAGGAAGTTTAACTGGCTGGATCAACATCCCCTTGTCTGTGTCCACTCTAGGCAAACAAGGAATGTTGTATTTGACTGCTCCAATGGATTACATAGACTGACACCGGTCATAGACTGACTCTCTAACCGACTCTCCCTGTAAAATGTTTGGCGATACAGGAGGGCAAAACATGCCCGTCATGTCTAGTATGCTGCCCCTCACTTAGGATATTCAAAAATAGTATAGTAAGTTAACTGCCCGTTTGCTTCCTCTCTAAGAAGGCAGGGGCATGGAGAGGACCTCCCATAGCTCTAAGTCCTGCAGGGGGTTGAATGGGATGACCCTTTGTGTCCCTTCCAACTCTGCAATGCTATGATCCCCTTATTCTTCCAGATCATAGGTTGATAATTACCCAAACGTCTTCCTCCCTCTGCATTTACTCCAGTGACACCTCTCCTGCCCACATGACCTGCCTTGTTTAGATGGAGGAGGCGGGCAGGCAAATGTTTGGGACGCTTGTCTTACTAGGAGATGTCTCTTGGCCTCCCCTGCAAGGTAAGTTTGTCCAGTGACAGGGTTTTGCATCTTTTCCAATCCTGGCAGGGCCGAAAAACCCGTCACAGCTCTGAATTCTCCGCGTCTTGTTAATTCCAGTTGGCAGCCAAAAAAATAAAGCAGTGGGAGGGGGGGGGATGCTGCCTCCTTCTGAGCTTATTTGCACTGCTCGGTTTTGCATTAATTTTGAACTAATTGTCAGGTAATGAATCCGATTTGGCTCCTGGTGCTGAAATCCCGTATGCTTCCAGCTCAGAGCTAGCAAAGCCATTTGCATCGCAAATCTCCTTTCTCCTACTCTGGATGTATGGCTCACAGGGCTCCTGCTTCTTCCACCCACTCATTCATTCAGAAGTTGGTTCTTCTAGGTTGCAGCGGATGAACGTATATCAAGGACCAACATCTTATCATCCCCATGACTTTAAAAGCAAACCTCAAATCTATCGACATTGCACCTGTATGTATATAGTTTTGCACCACCTATACAGACGGGAATGTCGGCTGCCCGGCTCTGTTTCAGTGGCAAAAGCTCAAGCAAGTGAAGCAGAAATTACTTTAATTACCCAGGTCAAGATTAGCAGTGATTTCAGAGCAGGTCTGGAATCAGGAATGATGGACCAGAAAGAGACAACTCCTTGCTAGAGCATCTGCTTGGCATGTAGGCAGTGCCAGGTTCTATCCTCAACATTTTCAGGTAGGGCTGGGAATGCCCCCTGCCTGAAACCCTGATGTCAATGGGCACGGAGTTCCACAGTGTAGGACTAAAAAAGAGTGATGTCTTACAATGAGTAGGAATGAGTATTGTGTGCCACTTGTTTGCCCAGGTTCTGCAGTTTTCCCTTAGATAATAAACACATGAACACGAATATTTTAGGTTAGTGGGATAAATTAGGCCACAACTTTATTGATTACAGAGGTGAGCGGTTTGGCCTAGGCATTGGGTGAAACCAGGCTATATCACGACTCCTGCCCATCTGCAGGGAGTCTCACTAAGGGTAAACCACCAGTAAGGAGGGCCTTATGACATACATCAAATCAGGGCACCCTGCAGGGTCTCCATTGGGGTTGTGGCATGGCCCTAGCCCACGTCTTCATGGCTTTGGACAGGATCCACACCCCCAAATCCCTTTAACAGAATACCCTTATCGAGGAGGGGCAGGCGAAGAGGTGAAAGGAGGACGCCCCTCGGCTGTGCCACGGTTTAATCAGCCCATGGCCACACCCGCAGCCGGGCAATTGGAAAGCTGGGAGCGTGGCGCAGCCGGGAGTCACTGTGATGAGCCCTCCAGCCAGATTACTGGGAGGTCCTGGATGACCGGCCGCAACACCACCCACTGGGGAAGGTGAGCGGACCTCTTAAGGCGATCTAGCAACTAAACTGTTTCCAAGCTGTTAAAGGCTTTAAATACTAATAAAAGGTAAAAGGACCCCTGACCATTAGGTCCAGTGGCGGACAGCTCTGGGGTTGCGGTGCTCATCTTGCTTTACTGGCCGAGGGAGCTGGCGTACAGCTTCCGGGTCATGTGGCCAGCATGACTAAGCTGCTTCTGGCGAACCAGAGCAGAGCACGGAAACGCCGTTTACCTTCCCCCCAGAGCAGTACCTATTCAACTATGGCTGGCAAATGGGTGAGTGGGACCAAAGGGGTGTGGGAGGGGTGCTGCGTATAGGTAAAGGGACCCCAGACCGTTAGGTCCAGTCGTAGACGACTCTGGGATTGCAGTGCTCATCTCGCTTTACTGGCCGAGGGAGCCGGCTTACAGCTTCCGGGTCATGTGGCCAGCATGACTAAGCCACTTCTGGCGAACCAGAGCAGCGCACAGAAATGCCGTTTACCTTCCCGCCGGAGTGGTACCTATTTATCTACTTGCACTTTGATGTGCTTTCAAACTGCTAGGTTGGCAGGAGCAGGGACCGAGCAATGGGAGCTCACCCCAACATGGGGATTCAAACCACTGACCTTCTGATTGGCAAGCCCTAGGCTCTGTGGTTTAGACCAAAGCGCCACCCGTGTCCCCTTTAAATACTAATCATAACCCCTTGAACCTAGCCAAGCAACAAATGGGCAACCAGGACAGATCTCTGAGCAGAGGTGTTATTTGCAGACTGGGTCTTGTCCTGTCAGCAGATGTGCTGCAGCATTCTGTACTAACGGCAGCTTCCAAAGAAAAGCGCTGCATAGATTTGCATGGCAGTAATCCCTTCGCAAAGTTGCCAGTGCCCGAAAGATTGAAGTCATCAGCGGAGGCCAGGCTGGACATCCCACCAGCATCAGAAGTGTTCCAATTTTCCAGGGACAGTTGTGGAATTACAAAAGCCACCCCGGTTTCTGATTTGATCCCGGAAGCTCCTGCTTTTAGATGTCCCAGTTTTCAACAGAGAAATGTTGGAGGGCAGGGGTGTGCAGCATGGGGGGGGACCGGGGGGTTGTGACCCTGAGTGCACACTTTTTCAGGGTGCAAAAACCTGGAACCCCCACACAGGCGCCCCCAGCACGGCCTGAACTGGTGCTCATCCTCACCTTCCAAGGCCCGTGTTGGTGGTTCAGTATGTGGCCCCTTTGCTCCCATGGGGGCAGAGTCACTCTGACAGAGTTGGCAGTAAGGGCTGGGCTGGTGCCCACCCTGGGAGCTGGCAAGAAGAAGGAGGAGAAGAAGAGGAGGAGGAGGAGTTTGGATTTGATATCCCACTTTATCACTACCCGAAGGAGTCTCAAAGCGGCTAACATTCTCCTTTCCCTTCCTCCCCACAACAAACACTCTGTGAGGTGAGTGGGGCTGAGAGACTTCAGAGAAGTGTGACTAGCCCAAGGTCACCCAGCAGCTGCATGTGGAGGAGCGGAGACGCGAACCCGGTTCACCAGATTATTAGTCTACTGCTCTTAACCACTACACCACACTGGCAAGCGACAATACGCTGCAGTTGGTGGGTAGAATAGGACGTCCCTATTTTCACCTGAGAAATCTTGGAGGGGATAGAAGTGAGGCTGGTGGAGACAGGTCCCCCTTTTTTGGTTTGGGCACCTAACATTGACACTGAACATAAGAAGAGCCTGCTGGATGAGGCCAATGGCCCATCTAGTCCAGCATCCTGCTCTCACATTGGCCAACCAGATGCTTGTAGGAAACCAGGAAGCAGGATTCGAGCACAAGAGCAACTCTCCCTTCCTGCTGTCGTTTCCAGCAACTGGGATTCAGATGCATTGCTTCCCCCTGACAACAGCTCTCTCCTCCGTGAAATTATCCAGTCTTCTTTTAAAGCCACCTAGGTTGGTGGCTATCATTGCCTCATGTGGGAGAGAGTTCCACAGTATAACCATTCACTGTGTGAAGGACTCCCTGAATCTTCCAGCATTCAGTTTCACTGGATGAAAAACCTTTCTGTATCCACCCTCTCCATGCCATGCATAATTTTTAAAAACTTCTACCACGCTTTTCCTCTAAATTAAAAACCTCAAATTCTGCATCCTTTCTTCATAGCAGAATTGCTCCACCTCCTTCTGCATTCTGGTTACCCCCCTTTTTTTGTACAGAGCCTGACACTGCAGTGTCCCTGCTAAGCACACTTCGCTACGCTGATGTTTTTGGGTTGGTTTGATTTAAAGACGCACAAGCCCCTGTGTGATATTCTTATGACAGGACGTTCCTGAACCTCTTCTGACTGTTGTGTTTAATGGATTTTTAACGGTTGTTGGATACATGCCCCCCCCCGAAATTGATTGATTGCTGGCGGGTTTTGCTTTTGTTTCTAGCCGAGTGCTCTTCCCCCAAATGATCGGGAACCCTCGTGGGCTGCAAGTTTGGCTACTGTCATTTTAGAATAATAAATGAACGTCGCTCACAAAATTTCTTTCTTTTAAGGAAATTTATTAAATTTTAACAATAAAACACACACAAAATACAAAATACAACAAAAAAACTACAAAACTACAAAAATACAAAAATCTTAACAAACAAACACTTATTTAACTATCCTTATCTTATTCCTAACATTGTTTGGGGACCTCCTCACATCCTCTCTTCTGCGTTCATTTCTAATCTTCTTTAGTAACTTTATAACATTGTAAAATCTTCTTTCTCATCAAATCTTAATCTTTATAAACAATAATCATCATTTAACTTTAATCTTAATCCTAATAAAAACAAACATATCATATTTCTAACTACTTCTTATATCCTATCTTAATCTAACTTCTGGCATTACTGTAGCCTTATATATCCACTGATTTCAATTTCAAATGTCTATCTTTTCACGTCGTTTCAAATAGTCTTTGAATTTCTTCCAATCCTCCTGTACCGTTTCTTCCCTCTGGTCGCTCGCAAAATTTCACGAGGTTGGACAAAGAATAGTGGCAAACTTTCGCCATGGTGTTTGAAATCCCTGCATTCGTTCCATCTTTTGGTCTGGAACAGGCCCTTAAGGCGGCTTACAAGTTGAAATATAACAGAATGCAAAGAAGAAAGAAAGAAAGAAAGAAAGAAAGAAAAGAAAAGAAAAGAAAAGAAAAGAAAAAAGAAAAGAAAAGAAAAGAAAAGAAAAGAAAAGAAAAGAAAATCTGCTTGAAATACAGGATGCCGCCTATGAAACAAGCACATCAGAAACAAAGAAAGCAGCACGGACACAGAACATGCAAAGGATCGTAAAGCCAGCATCAGAATCAGGAACAAGCCATCTATCCAAATGCTCCCACAAATAACACCTTGTCTCCAAGCGGAGAGAGATGGTGCCTCATTAATCTGCCCAGGAAGGGGATTCTGTAGGCCAGGGCTTACCAATGCTGTTATTTCACGGTTTACGTTCTTATATATTGATTTTTACCCCCTTTGCCTCCAAAAGAAGACTCAAGGCAGCATACAACCCTGTGAGATATGTTAGATAGAGAGGGATTTATTTGTTTATTTTTGAGTATTTCAGAGGGCAGGACCAGTGCTATTTTTCTAGAGAAAAAAGAGGTGTTGGAACTCACCACAAATGCCTCTCTTGTTTTCTTATAAAGGCAATGGCATCTGCCTGAGAGGTGCCGGAACTGAGTTCCATTGAGTTCCGGCTGAAAAAAGGAGAGCCCAGGGTAGGACTGGGCCCATAACCTGTTGGGCTTTTGGTTCTGACCGGAGCGGAGATGTCGCCCAGATCTCCTGGAGAAGCTCTGTAATTTATATGCTTGTAATTAAAGCGTTGCTTGCTTTGAAACAACCCGGACGTTGTGGAATTTATTGCTGGCACAAGGCACACATATCACTGCGCAAGAAGAAGAAGTAAGAAGTTTGAGAAAACTCTGCAAAAGCACTGGAGAAGCAGGAAAACACAGAGGAAGTGTAGCTGGACACCACTCCAAGTACTAAACTGGTTTTGAGGCTTTTTTCAGTTAAATCCAAAAGCCCAACAAGGACCACAGCTGTCAACTTTTCCCCCTTTTAAAGGGAAATTCCCTTACTCCGAATAGGATTCCTCGCAAGAAAAGGGAAAAGTTGACAGCTATGGGTAGGACCCGAACCCATGGCTTGAAGTTACAAGATAGGAGATTCCAGCTAAACATCAGGAAGAACTTTCTGGCAGAAGAGCTGTTCAGCATGGAATGGTCTGTCTTGGGAGGTTGTGGGCTCTCCTTCCTTGGAGGCTTTTCAGCAGAGGTTGGGTGGCCACCTGTCATGGATGCTTTAGCTGAGATTCCTGCATTGCAGGGGGGGTTGGACTAGATGATCCAGGGGTCCCTTCTATTCTTCTAGGGTGAGTGAAAGCATCTGAAGGATTTCACCCCAAAGCGGCAGACACAAAGTGTTGACATGGCCGAATCAAAGGCAAGGTTCAAGGCAAATGCAGGGTCAAGGCCCTGTTCAGGTAAAATAGCCAAGGGTAAGGCAAGAAGTAGTCTTAAAATGAGCATCATTTCTGGCTCAACATGTTGTTAGTGGTTGCAGATATCTGCTGCTTTTTATCCTGTTTAGGTTCCTGGCCACCTGCAAAGCTCATGACAGCAAATCAGTCTTCAGAATTTGGAAAAAAGTTTCTCCTAGCTTCTTTCCTCTGCTTTGGGGCTGATGAATTCACCGTTTCGCTATGAATTTTGACGACTCAAGACTGCAAAATTTGAAAATTTCAATGTACAGCTGTAGAGGCTTGCAAGACAACTGAGACGACGAACTTGAGGAAGATTTGCCGCCAAAAACAAACAAACCACAAATCAAATCTCACAGGATTCACGAAGAAGAACCAGCCTGTGAATTTTTATTTTATTTTATATTTTTTTTACTAAAACTCCAACCAGAGCTTGCTGGAAAATAGTGGCTGAAAATTCTAAGCTTGCATTTGCTCACTTCTGTTTTAGGCGATTCGTGTTAGCGAGACAAGCTACACGCTAAACAAGAAATAAAATTCCTGCAACTTTCCTTGAGCTCTGTTGCATTTCCGCTGCTCTCAGCTCTCTAATGATTTGAATTCTGTTTTCTCTTATGCCAGTTTCCCGCTTTGGACTGTCGCAGTAAACCACCTCACTTTTAATCAGAGGCGCAGGGCTGTCCCCCAGGGAGAGGGATCCACAGAGAGGGGCTTAGCAAAATGCATAGAATTTTAAATAATAAGAAGGGAACTTGGCTCGAGCTGTCGCAAGGACCGGGAGAACGTTTCCTGTGGCACTGCATTGGCATAAACCTTGAGCGGGAGAGGGAGAGGGAAAGGGAGAGAGGAGAGGGCCATTAAACTGTCAAACAGCATTTTTATGATCACAGGCAATGCAAAACCTTTTGGAACAGCAGCCCGCAGGACAGGAAAAGTTTGCAGAGGGAAACATACGACGTGGGCATAGCTTTGAAATAACAGTCAGCCTCGTGAGCTTAAGAACAGAAAAAACTCAGCTGAATCAGGACATTGGCCCATCTAGGCTGGCATCCTGTTCTCACAGTGGCCAACCGGATACATGTGGGAAACGTGCAAGCAGGATCAGAACACAATACCAACTCTCCCCTCCTGCTGTTTCCAGCAAGTGGAATTCAGAAGCATTGCTGCCTCCAGTTGTGGAGACGGAGCATAAACATCATGGCTCTAGTGGCTAAATAAAATGGTTGTTGTTGTTCAGTCGTGTCCGACTCTTGGTGACCCCATGGACCAGAGCACGCCAGGCACTCCTGTCTTCCACTGCCTCCCGCAGTTTGGTCAGACTCATGTTGGTAGCTTCGAGAACACTGTCCAACCATCTCATCCTCTGTCGTCCCCTTCTCCTTGTGCCCTCCATCTTTCCCAACATCAGGGTCTTTTCCAGGGAGTCTTCTCTTCTCATGAGGTGGCCAAAGTACTGGAGCCTCAACTTCAGGATCTGTCCTTCCAGTGAGCACTCAGGGCTGATTTCTTTAAGGATGGATAAGTTTGATCTTTTTGCAGTCCATGGGACTCTCAAGAGTCTCCTCCAGCACCATAATTCAAAAGCATCAATTCTTCGGCGATCAGTCTTCTTTATGGTCCAGCTCTCACTTCCATACATTACTACCATAAAATGGCACCCTAACTAAAATGGTAGCGTACAAAATTTAACAGCAGGGGTGGTCAGTATTCCCAAAGAGCACCCCCCACCCCCAGATCCCACTTGGTCTCCTCTCTCAACCATTTCTCCATCTCTCACTGCCCTGTTTTTCTACCTTTGTGTTTGAATTTCTTGCCTGGAACAATTGAATTGCAAAATTCAGAAGAGCGCGAATTTTGACAGGCTGCTGTGTGCCAAGAAGCACGAATTAGTTAGCTTCCACGAACCCAGTGGTTAATGTCAGATACCTTTGAGTATGTGAAAAATGCCACTGGGCACGGGCGGAGACCCATAAAGTCATATCAAGTAGGACA
Organism: Lacerta viridis; assembly: GCA_900245905.1. NCBI lineage: Eukaryota > Metazoa > Chordata > Lepidosauria > Squamata > Lacertidae > Lacerta > Lacerta viridis. The sequence continues at coordinate 87,699 of OFHU01001953.1, forward strand.
CCTCAATTTCTATGACCGGTACTCTCTAAGCCAGGCATAGGCAACCTCAGCCCTCCAGGTGTTTTGGGACTACAACTCCCATGATCCCTAGCTAACAGGACCAGTGGTCAGGGATGATGGGAATTGTAGTCCCAAAACATCTGGAGGACCGAGGTTGCCTATGCCTGCTCTAAGACAAGTGATATTTACTAGAATTTTGCAAAGTCGCTGCCATTGCCCATTGCAAAGGCACTTTGGGAAATTAAAAGGATGAATGGGAGAGAGATTGATAAATTCCTTAATGGACACAGGAAAAAATAACCCAGGACCTGTCTTGTAGGCCTCATCATGGCTATGATGAGTTTTGCTCAATTTCAAGCACTCCCAGACCTGTTTAAATAGACTTTAAATCATTAATCTCTCTCTCTGCCCCCCTCCCTACCCTTAATTTCTCTCGTTCTCTTTTGAATGCATGCGTTCGGTGCCAAGTTTCCAAGCCTTTATAACTCCCAGCCCCACAATTATCTGACGGGTTTTGTTTATCGACTGCTTACAGATGCTGCTGTCGGAGGCAGCCGTCTGCGCCCGCTTCCTTGCCAGGCTTGTGTCGCTGTTGTTTTCGAGCCTCCGAAAAGAGATGAGGAGAGGAGAACAGAAGCCCTCCTTAGGATATCAGTGTTTTAGCTCAGCCCTGCCGAGGAAGGCAGAAGGATTAGAGAAGGCCTAAATATGGATGCGTCGGGAATTCTCTTGCGACCTGATAAGATTAAAGGACCCCGAGATCTATGGTGTGACTTGGGTAGCAAGGATGAATGTGTTTGGAAAGAGCAGTGGAAGTTTCCTTCTCCCAACTCGGACCACTGGTCCATCCTGTGGGAATGTTCAGGGTGGCAGGAGAGGATATATTGTTTATTAATATCCTTCCTAACTTGCACTAGCAAGTTCCTTTATGTAGCAGAGTTACATACCCCTTTTCATGCACAGCAGATAGCTGGTTGCAGGCTCGTGTGAGCCTCTCACTATTATACAATTCAGTCTGTCTCAGATTGAATTGTACATTCCTGGTAAATTCCCTTGAATCCCTCTTAAAAGAATAAAGATGTGACAATCTTATTCAAAGTCAATAAAAGAAGTTTACTCACATCAGTTCACAGTTGGATTCCTGAAGGCAGACTTAGTTACAAATATGTACATGTGGATCTACCCCATATGGGGGAATAATCCCAGTGCTTCTGCTAGCTGAGAGCTAGCAGAACCGTCCTAGATAAGAAGCTGGTCAAACGAAGAAGGAAGTAAAAAAGAGGGAGGTGTGCTGCATGACTCGTCCTTTTGTTACCTGGACAGGTTAGGTCACGCCCACCTTCTATCACATGCAAAAGGAAGGATGCTCCAGCCAGGAGGAACAGGAAGTTTCGACTGGCTGGACCAAACATTCCCTCACATGTCTTCTCTAGTATTACAAGGAATGTTGTACTTGACTGCCTCTCATGGATCACATCCCACACACCCAACTCCACTGTATACTGTCAGAGACCAAGCTGAGGAATACTTCTCTGATGAGTAGTGGTGGGAACCTCCCCCTCCCCCTGCTCCTGCCCAGGATCCTGAAGCTGCCCAGGAGCAGTGGAGCAGTATAGATTTGGAACAGTGGTTTGCAGAGTGGCATAGTTCTGACTACAGAAGTTGGTGTCTGATCTTCCCGTTCAGTTTTGCCATTTCGGCATAGTCCATCAGTTTCAATACCCATTCATCTTTCAATGGGGTTTTTCCTTCCTTCCATCCCTGGACATATAACATTCTTGCTGCTGTCATCGCATACACAAATAGGAGCTTTTTCTACTCCTATTATACCTAATAGAAATACCTCTGGTTTTTTTTAACAAAAGTTATTTTAATTTTTTTTAACTCATTATAAATCATTTCCCAGAAGGCCTTTGCTAATTTAAGGGTCCACCAAAAACTTATCATATAATTCCACTTCTCCTTTGCCTAAAGAGTCCGAGCAGTTTTCTGCTTGACCCACCTGGGTCCCAGTGGTTTAGCCTTTGCCTTGCCAGATGCCCCTGAGAAATCTCCTCTTTGGTGCTAAATCAGAACAAATGGCACTTGGCGGAAAACCAAATTGCTGGTTCTTCCGATTCAGTGCTAAACCACTGCTTTTCTCGGGAGAAAGAGGCAGGGTAACAGAGGTGTTGATAAGCCCAGCATTCCTTCTTACGCATTCTCACAATCTGCTGGGCATTCGGAATTCGCTCCTGCACAAGACCGTGATGCCCACCAAGGCTATCATTGGCTTCTAGCCATCAAGGCCATGTTATAGCTCTGAAGTTGGGGACAGTGGTGTTTCCGAACGTCAATTGGGACTTTTATGTTTCTGAATGTCAATTGCTAGAAACCACAGGAGGGGAGAGGGCTCTTGTGCTCAGGTGCTGCTTCCAGGTTTCCCCACAAACATCCAGTTGGCCACTGTGAGAACAGGATGCTGGCCTAGATGGGCCTGATCCAGCAGGCTCTTTTTGTTTTCTTATGTGTATCTTCCTCACCCCCAGATGCTCCAGCATTAATTTTTTTATATAATTATGACATTACCAGGGTTGGTTCAGTCACCACTTGCGAGAAGCAAAACATTTATTAATGTTTTTGCAAGAGTTCAGAATGCCAGATCTGAATTTTTACCCTCCCTTCCCTTGGTGTTTGTGTTTCTTCTTTTTCTCTTCTGAAAGGATGTTCTGGATGTGAACCCTCCTGATTATTCCAAGGAGAAAAATTACAGGAGTGACACAAATTACTAATTACTTTATTATGCAGTGATTACAGTAGTAGGGTGGGGGGAGAGAAATTTTCAAAAAGAAGAGGCTGGAAGTTGTTTCTGCAAAATCTATTTTTAAAGAAATAATTGCTGGGTTACAAATGGAGTAAATTAAGTTAGGTTCTGCCAGGGTCCTCCCCCCCAACACACACACACACTCAATTCCTTTTTCTTCATTATCTAGATGGCTTTAGAGGAACCATATATATATGCATGAGGCTGGCAGCGATGAACTCTCCATCCAAGACTCTGCAAGATGGAACGCCACCATCTCTCAATTCCAATTCCATTTTTACTATTCTCAGAGTATAACTCTCATGCATTTGGTATATATTTGGCACAAAGGGAGGAAAACAAAGAATTTTAATAAATAAAGTCATCAACCATGTTTGGATGGTGCCCACCAAGGTGGATAACTTTAACAGAGGATTAGACAAAGTTCGTGGAGGTTAAGGCGACCAATGGCTACTAAGGAAAAGGTAAAGGACCCCTGGATGGTTAAGTCCAGTCAAAGGCGACTATGGGATTGTGGTGCTCATCTCGCTTTCAGGCTGAGGGAGCAGTTGTTTGTCCACAGACAGCTTTCTGGGTCACGCGGCCAGCAGGACTAAACCGCTTCTGGTGCAACGGGACACCGGGACGAAAGCTAGAGTGCATGGAAACGGCGTTTACCTTCCCGCCGCAGAGGTACCTATTTATCTACTTGCACTGGCATGCTTTCGAACTGCTAGGTTGGCAGGAGCTGGGACAGAGCAACAGGAGCTCACTCAGTTGCGGGGATTCAAACCGCCAACCTTCTGATCGGCAAGCCCAAGAGACTCAGTGGTGGAGGCAGTTTACTTCTGGACACCATTTGCTGGGAATCACAAGAGGCAAGAGCAGTGTCGAACTCAGGTCTTGCTTGCAGGCTTCCCATGGTCAACTGGTTGTCAGATTGTGGTGGTATTATAAAACAAAAACCACTGGCATTCTGGAGTAGGACTGAGAAGACACAGGTTTGGATCTCAGCTCAGCCATGAAGCTCACGGGACCAAATGAGAGAAAGTTGCTGCGTTTGAGACCTTTTAATTTAGAGACTCTTGAGAGTCCCATGGACTGCAAAAAGATCAGACTTATCCATCCTTAAAGAAATCAGCCCTGAGTGCTCACTGGAAGGGCAGATCCTGAAGTTGAGGCTCCAATACTTTGGCCACCTCATGAGAAGAGAAGACTCCCTGGAAAAGACCCTGATGTTGGGAAAGATGGAGGGCACAAGGAGAAGGGGACGACAGAGGATGAGATGGTTGGACAGTGTTCTCGAAGCGACTAGCATGAGTTTGGCCAAACTGCGGGAGGCAGTGGAGGATAGGGGTGCCTGGCGTGCTCTGGTCCATGGGGTCATGAAGAGTCGGGAACGACTGAACAACAACAACAACAATTTAGAGAAAAGGTGAGCCAGTGGCATTATAGAAGTTTGTGGAATTATGCATGGATTTTGCAACACTAGAACTCCTGGACATCCAGTGAAGTACAATGTTGGAAGATTCAGGACAGAGAAATGGAAGTCCTTCTTCACGCAGAGCCTAGGGAACTCCCTCCCACCAGAGGCAGTGAGGGCCACCAACCTAGATGGTTTTAAAAGAGGTTTAAACAAATTCATGGAGGAGGGGACTATTGATGGCTACTAGCCAGGATGACTATTCTGCATTGGTACGTTTCCGAGCACAATTCAAAGTGTTGGTGTTGACCTTTAAAGCCCTAAACGGCCTCGGTCCTGTATACCTGAAGGAGCGTCTCCACCCCCATCATTCAGCCCGGACACTGAGATCCAGCGCCGAGGGCCTTCTGGCGGTTCCCTCACTGCGAGAAGCAAAGCTACAGGGAACCAGGCAGAGGGCCTTCTCGGTAGTGGCGCCCGCCCTGTGGAACGCCCTCCCATCAGGGGTCAGAGAGATAAACAACTACCTGTCATTTAGAAAATACCTGAAGGCAGCCCTGTTTAGGGAAGTTTTTAATTTGTGACTTTGTATTGTATTTTAATATTTGTTGGAGGCCGCCCAGAGTGGCCGGGGAGACCCAGCCAGATGGGCGGGGTATAAATAATAAATTATTATTATTATCATCATTCTATTATGGAATTATTTCCTTAATGAAATATTATCCTCTCTCCTGTTTAGTTTTAAGCAGTTAAATTAGTTTAGTTCACCTATATGGTTTTCGTACAGATTCATTTTCCATAGTTATAGACATCATGATTATTTCTAGCTGTCCTTAATGTGTGTTTTTCAATTGTTGTATTTATTAACTGTTCAATTGGAATGTTGTGAGCCACGTTGAGCACCGCTCAAATAAGCAGAAGGTGATATTGGGGGAAATTGCTTGCCAAAAAAAAGGGGGGGAAGGGGAAAAAAGATGCATATTAAAAGAAATCTGTGCTGAAATGCTGAATAATTATCATGATTTTAGAAAGAGAGAATGTGCATACTGATGAGGAAATTTGAAGAACAGAACTTAAGTGTGCTGGGAGAAAATGAAATGGATAGATGATTTCCCCATCCCTTCAGCACAGCGCAAAAATGCCTGGTTAAACTCACATGAGAAACAAGTACTCTACCGTTTCCCATTTCTTCCTGAAACGTGCCCCCCCCTCCAGGGTGTGGTAGCATTGAAATGATGTCACCTTACAGCCATAGCAATACCAGCAGGAGTAACTTCTCCATCCCAGCAGAATATACCCGTTTCCCTCGCCGTACGCTTTAATGCTTCAGGGTTACCATAGAAACTCTCCATCCAATCGCATGAACCGCAGGGCGTTTTGTTTTGTTTAAATTCTGAAAGGCAGCCGTCAATGAACCTCTAAAGTCTGCGCTGTCTCTAGCAGCCGCACACTCCAGTTAGGCAATGAGTTTTGTGCATCGGTGTCCAGACCACAAGGGCTCGGAGGTTTATTCACTTCGAAAACCCTTGTCCAGTGTTACTAGTTCATGAGTTCACCACTGATGTCAACCCCTTGAGGCTAGCCAAGTCAGGATGGGGCCCTGGACTTAGGCTGGAGGAATCGGGAGTAGCAAATTTCACTGTCCGAAGTCATAATCGCAAAAAGACCGGGCCTTACACCTTGAACGCCAGAGTGGTGCATGCTCTAGTTATCTCCCACTTGGAGTACTGCAATGTGCTCTAAGTGGGGCTACCTTTGAAGGTGACCCAGAAACTACAGCTAATCCAGAACGCGGCAGCTGGACTGGTGACTGGGAGTGGCCGCCGAGACCACGTAACACCGGTCCTGAAAGACCTACATTGGCTCCCAGTACATTTCCGAGCACAATTCAAAGTGTTGGTGCTGACCTTTAAAGCCCTAAATGGCCTCGGCCCAGTATACCTGAAGGAGCGTCTCCACCCCCATCGTTCAGCACAGACACTGAGGTCCAGCGCCGAGGGCCTTCTGGCAGTACACTCCCTGCGAGAAGTGAGGTTACACGGAACCAGGCAGAGGGCTTTCTTGGTGGTGGCGCCCACCCTGTGGAACGCCCTCCCATCAGATGTCAAGGAAATAAACAACTATCTGACTTTTAGAAGACATCTGAAGGCAGCCCTGTTTAGGGAAGTTTTTAATGTTTGATGTTTTATCATGTTTTTAATATTCTGTTGGGAGCTGCCCAGAGTGGCTGGGGAAACTAGACCCGTGCAGCCTTGCAAATGACGTCCGAGGCCCTGCCAGGCCTGCAACATGACTTCCGACTGTGGTGCGCCAACATAATGTGACGTCCTGACATCATGACACCACATTATGTTGTGGGTGGCATTGGGCACCCATATAAGCTGGGTCCCAAGTCAGCACCCTTGTGTCATTGTATTTGTCAGAGGCCACAACCTCCTACCCGAGATATAGCATTCCCCCTATAAGCTGGGAAACCTGAGCCAGAGTGGCGTAATGGTTAGAGTTTTGGACTAGGACCCGGGAGACTGGAGTTCGAATCCCCACTCAGCCATAAAGCTCTCTGGGTGACCTTGGGCCAGTCACCTTCTCTTAGCCTAACCTACTTTACAGGGTTGCTATGAGGATCAAATAGGAAAGAGGTGAACCCTTTACACCAGCTAGAGCACCTTGGAAGAGAAGGTGGAATAGAAATGCATTTTTTTTTAAAAATGACTCTTCTTTGGGTCTCCTGGGAGACTTTGCGTCTCTGCTGGTGGCCACATGAACTGCAGCTAGACGACAGGCTTGCAATTATATTTATATAGGAAGAAATGCTTATTCACTGCTTTTAGGCAATAGCCTCTCTCCACCCTTTCCCACACACAGCTTCCCACCTGGTATCCTCCAGGTGATTTGGACTACAACTCCCAGGAGTTTCAGCCAGTAAGCTCTACGATCTGGGATGATGGGAGTTGTAGTCCAAAATCGTGTAGAGGGCACCAGGTTGGGGAAGCCTGGCCTATTATCTCTCTACTGCATGTTGAGCCTGGATTCAAGAGCTCTGGTGGATGATGCGTTTCAAAGAAGTCCGTTTAGGAGACTTGGAGGAAAGGAGGGGGAGAATGTTCCTCAGGCATCAGCAAGGCCCCTGCTTGTTCAGTTCACTAATCTGCCCTTCCCCTTGTCACGCCTATTGCTAACAACGTAATCCGTTCTTCCGCCATAGGTGGAGGTGGAAATTATCTTTCCCGATGATGCAAAACAACTCCATTTAGTGAGGATTAAGCAAAATGTTATCCTAAATCCCCCTTTTCTCCTCTTCTAGCATGGAAAAAAGCAACATTTTAGAGAAAAGTATTCAGACTATTGATAGGGTAACCATGCATGGAAATCCTCCATCCCTGTATCCATTTGTGTCTCAGCCTGGCTTAACTCGAACCAGGTCAGGTTAGCTCTGGAATCAGTTTTGAAAGTCAAGGTCTCTGCTTTCCCTGCACAAGTGTGCCTCTGAGGGTGGCATGGCTGAGAGAAGGGTCTCCATCAATCTCAGTGCCCGGGCAGGTTTGTATGGGGGGGATGGGGGGGGATACAGTCTTTCAGACTGAGAGATACCCTGGAGAACTGCTGCCAGTAAGTGTAGACAATATTAAGCTTGATGGACTAATGATTGGCATAAGGCAGCTTCCATGTTTCCTAAGGGGGTGGGAGGCTGTAGATACCCAGCAGATCTGGCAGACCTGATCAAGCAGACCTAAGGTTTTATAGCGAGCCATTTGGAGCGGCCTTTGATTAAGCACGCGGAATGGAAAATGGCAGATGCCGTCACCCACAGAGCCAGCCATAAGAGATCCATGTCGACCAAATCACCTGGAACATTAAGATAAGGATTCCCGGGGTTTCGAGATGGAGCACCCCAGGGGGCGGGCAGGGCCTGGGTGACTTTCTTAATTAACCAAGTAGCCTCGCCTTCAAAATTAAGCCAAGAAGGAGGAAGTCAATTAGCGGCATAACAGCTAGTTCGGAGACATAATTTTTTAATGAGATTCCTCCTTTCTTTTTTTTCTAAAGCGAAGATGAAACGTATTCTGTGCTTTTATGGCTAATTGAAAAGTAACAAGCCAATTGTCCTCTCTGCAATTCATTATGAACGGGGGCCCATGCTATTATTTTGTTTAGATAGCAGCGCCTGTGTGCTTTTGAGTCTGTGGAGTACAGGAGGGCAGGTGGTCCCTGCCCTCGAGGAGCCTACAATCTAAAACTCTACCTGGGGAGAGAACAGGGAAGCAAGATGCAGTTGTCTCATTGCACATACTTAGGCTTGGTCCCTGGCTACAATACAGGAAGGAAGGGGAAGATGCGGCCCTCCAGCTGCTTTTGGACTCCAACTCCCATCATCCCTGACCATTGGCCATGCCAGCTGGGGCTGATGGCAGTTGGAGTCCAACAATGTCCAGAGCAGGGTTTCCCAAACGTGGGTCTTCAGCTGTTTTTGGACTACAGTTCCCATCATCCACTGGTTCTGCTAGCTAGGAATGATGGGAGTTGTAGTCCAAAAAACAGCCGGAGACCCGAGTCTGAGAAGAGACCCTTCTCTAGAGGACCATCTGGAGGTGGCACCACACAAGTGTTCTGGGAGGCAGTTCGTGGCAAAGGGAAGACAGCAAGGGTGACATCTTTTGAGGGAGAAGGAGAACATAGGACCATAGCAGGCTGCTGCTGGATGTGCCAGGGTGCAACTCAGCTTGAACTGAAGGCTATGTGAGAAAGCATAGATAGAGAGGAACCCACATACTTTCTTGTCTATCCTTCTGGTTTTGACCTGCTAATGAACCTTCCATGTCAGACTCATGAACTCAGGGGTGCTAACTTCATTTCCTCCCTCCCTCCCTCCTTTCTTCTCCATGTCTCCTTAGGGAGCAGGCATACTTGGACCTCTTAGAGAGCCAGTGTGGTGTAGTGGTTAAGAGCGGTAGACTCGTAATCTGGGAACCGGGTTCGCGTCTCCTCTCCTCCACATGCAGCTGCTGGGTGACCTTGGGCTAGTCACACTTCTTTGAAGTCTCTCAGCCCCACTCACCTCACAGAGTGTTTGTTGTGGGGGAGGAAGGGAAAGGAGAATGTTAGCCGCTTTGAGACTCCTTCGGGTAGTGATAAAGCGGGATATCAAATCCAAACTCCTCCTCCTCCTCCTCTTCTTCTTCTTCTTCTTCTTCTTCTTCTTCTTCTCTCCTGTTGAGCTGCAAAAGCCAGGCTGACTCAGTGCACCTGCACCTTAGCTGCACAGAGCTAGGATTTTCCTCATCAAATACATTTTACCTGCCATAAACATTGGCGTCCTCATCTTCCAAAACTCAGTGTCTCCGTGTGATGGTAACCAGGGCACAGGAGGGACCCTGCATTCAGTTCAGCATCTACTGAGCATTCAACCACAAATGCTAATAGCTGGCTTTGACCTGGAGATGTGGCTACTCCTTTATTAGAGGAAACCGTTTCTAAAAAGTGAACGTTAGGGGAAATTGCATACTAGACTGAGCACTGTAGCAGAATCGTCCCTGGAAATGTTGTCAAAAGACTGGCCAAGGACCAGTGGCAGACTCTGGGCTCCCAAATTTCAGCGGCAAACGGTGCGACATTAAAATTCAGTGTCCCCTCACCTCTCGCCCTCTTTCCTAAACAGCCTGGTTGTGGCGAACCCTGCAACACGGAGCCCAGTGCGGCCTCACAGATCGTGCCACCTTAAAACCACCTCTGCCAAGGATGATGGGACTTGTAGCCACGTTGCCTACCCTTGAAGTAGATGGGTGCCTGCACTGCGGCATATTTTCCTGCACACCGAAGCAAAACAAAAGGCTCTTTCTTTAGAAAAGGCCAGGGCATTCCGAAAACCCCCATTAATCATCCCTTCTGCCAAGTGTTGATTTCAATTTACAGTCACCTATGGTGGGTCTCCCTCTCTAGAGGCTCAGCAGAGCTCCTTTTCAAGGGGACGCAGACAGGGAGGTGGTGCCCCGTCCTTTCGTCCCCGTAATATTTACATGTGGAGTAACTAGAGGGTGGTGGATTTAAACTCAATTAAGAAGGCAGCGACATTTCCCAGCAATTTGGGGGGTTATGGGGGAGAGGGGAGTGGTGGTGATGGGGGGAATAAAGACACAGTGATTAATCATGCCTTCTCCCACAAGGAAACAATTATCACCGTCTTAATGGTGGAAACTCCAATAAAGATGAAGCGGAGGGAAGTTTGACTGGTCTCTTGCCAGTGCATTTCCATATCCAAGGGAGAGAAACCCAGACAGCTGTGTGGGTGGATTAGCTCGGCAGCAACGTAGGCAGACAGGTAATTAGAGATGCGTTCAGTCTTGGGGTACGAGGTCGGTAGTCGGGAATCTGGGTAAATAAATATATCGGCACATATTGAGGCGAACAACCCAGGGCTGGTTGGAGATGCGGTGAGCTCCCCTGGGGTGGCTGCCTGCGTGTGTGAAATGATGTCAGGGAAGCCTCAGCCGCTACGCACGGCGGCAGGAAACCAGAATCCGCACAAAGACAGGGAAAGGAGACTTGCACCAGCAAATCCCTTCAACAGTTGGAAGGAAAACAAGGGAGTCTAGTTGGGCAGCAGAAGAGCAATGCCTCCTACCCCCATCTCTTGCCATTCTGCAATATGGCAGGGCACTCATCCAGTCCGGAATCGAGAGGGACTGTAGGGTAGTGATGACGAACCTGCTCTGCATACAGGCTGAGACCCTATCTGCCCGCGGACTGTCTCACCAGAGTGGTGCATGCTCTGGTTATCTCCCGCTTGGACTACTGCAATGTGCTCTACGTGGGGCTACCTTTGAAGGTGACCCGGAAACTACAACTAATCCAGAATGCGGCAGCTAGACTGGTGACTGGGAGTGGCTGCCGAGACCACATAACACCGGTCCTGAAAGATCTACATTGGCTCCCAGTATGTTTCCAAGCACAATTCAAAGTGTTGGTGCTGACCTTTAAAGCCCTAAACAGCCTCGGCCAGTATACCTGAAGGAGCGTCTCCACCCCCATCGTTCAGCCCGACACTGAGGTCCAGCTCCGAGGGCCTTCTGGCGGTTCCCTCACTGCGAGAAGTGAGGTTACAGGGAACCAGGCAGAGGGCCTTCTCGGTGGTGGCGCCCGCCCTGTGGAATGCCCTCCCATCAGATGTCAAGGAAATAAACAACTATCTGACTTTTAGAAGACATCTGAAGGCAGCCCTGTTTAGGGAAGTTTTTAATGTTTGATGTTTTATTGTTTTTTAATATTCTGTTGGGAGGCCAGAGTGGCTGGGGAAACCTAGCCAGATGGGCGGGGTTATTATTATTATTATTATTATTATTATTATTATTATTATTATTGTCCTGGGTTCAGTCCTCACTGGGGCTGGGAAGATCCCCTGTCCAAAACCTCCTGAAAGTCAATGTCAGTCCATGTAGGTGAATGATTCCCATGTATTTTCAGGCCACTGCCATCCTTGGTTCCTTAAGCTCATTCCCAGTAACCTCTTATCATAGAAAAACCATTATTCAGGATACAGGTTTTCATGACTCACTAAGAAAAACAACAAGCTTCAAAACAGTAGCAAATAATTGCACATTTATTCAATGTGCCAGTGTGGTGTAGTGGTTAAGAGCAGTAGACTCATAATCTGGTGAACTGGGTTCGCGTCTCCGCTCCTCCACATGCAGCTGCTGGGTGACCTTGGGCTAGTCACACTTCTCTGAAGTCTCTCAGCCCCACTCACCTCACAGAGTGTTTCTTGTGGGGGAGGAAGGGAAAGGAGAATGTTAGCCACTTCGAGACTCCTTTGGGTAGTGGTGAAGAGGGATATCAAATCCAAACTCTTCTTCTTCTTCAATATCCAAAAAAGGAGTCAGAGAGGAGATATGATGCATGCTTTGCTAGACAGGCACATGATAGGAGCTGAAGCTCAGAGAGTGTTCCTGTAACGTTGCTAGACTCTGTGAAAGACTCCCCCATTGTGCCCTGACAGAGGTAAGGCAAAGCTATATCTTTTCCTGCCTGCCTGGGCACACCCTTTCCCCCTTTCCACCTTTTTCTGCTCTGTTGGCAACGTGAGAACATCTACAAAGTGTGAGCTCCAAGCTCTGACTGTATCTTTTGTTGTTGTTTAGTCGTTTAGTCATGTCCGAATTTTCGTGACCCCATGGATCAGAGCACGGCAGGCACTCCTGTCTTCCAAAGCCTCCCGCAGTTTGGTCAGACTCATGTTGGTAGCTTCGAGAACACTGTCCAACCATCTCATCCTCTGTCGTCCCCTTCTCCTTGTGCCCTCCATCTTTCCCAACATCAGGGTCTTTTCCAGGGAGTCTTCTCTTCTCATGAGGTGGCCAAAGTATTGGAGCCTCAGCTTCAGGATCTGTCCTTCCAGTGAGCACTCAGGGCTGATTTCCTTCAGAATGGATAGGTTTGATCTTCTTGCAGTCCATGGGACTCTCAAGAGTCTCCTCCAGCACCATAATTCAAAAGCATCAATTCTTCGGCGATCAGCCTTCTTTATGGTCCAGCTCTCACTTCCGTACATCACTACTGGGAAAACCATAGCTTTAGCTATACGGACCTTTAAGTATGTCTTTGTAACTCAATTACCATTTTAATCCTGCCTGAACAAAGCTGCCATTTTTTTACTCTTCTACAAGTATTGTAAGTGAGTAAATGTTATTTTTTACCTTTTGTTTGTGTGATTATTGTTTTAAGGGGGAGAAAGGGGGGGGGAATAGCAGGAAAAGCCAGCCTGCCTTAAAGCATTCAGGATTACTTAAACTAAAAGGCTAAAGTTAGCCCACCTAAGCTTCTTTTTTAAGCTGCAAAGGGGTGGCACTCTGGTGAACTCTCAAACATGAGGAAGGAAGGATAATATCTGGTAAATATATCCTCTCCTGGCAAATATTCACATCCCAACAGGCCTGAGACTCAGCTCTGCCCTAACCTCTGGCCACTTACTTTCCTTCGGGCCCCAATCCTGCCGTAACTGCTTTCATATTGTAGAGTTGGAAGGGGCCCCCAAGGGTCATGTAGTCCAACACCTCTGCAATGTTTTGACAGCCCATGAGCTAGTGCTGACACTGACACCCTCGTTTCTCATCACTTTTTGAACCAAGGACTTGTTTCAGCTGCCCACAGCCGAGGCTATCAGCATGCTCAGCTTGGGCTTCCGCACGCTGTGGAACCAGCCTCTCAAAACTGAGCGATAAGAGTGGGTCCCGTATTAGAAGCGACCTTTTGGCACGACAAAAAACCCAGCTGGAAGACAGCAATGGCACTTCATTCTAGGCTGCCTTCTCCTGCCAATTCCTGGACTCTTTATTTATTGACACAGGAGGAGGAAAGGTCACCTTCAAAGCCACAGGAAGCCCATTCCTTCTCCGACGCTGCCTCTCTTGCGATTGCAAAGTTGCATGTTAATTCTGGATTAGCCTCTGGAAGGGAACATTCTGCAGATGGTGAGATGGCCCTCTGGCTGCCGTTCCTGCTGCCAGGAAGACACAGAATATAAATTGGGATGCTCCCTATGAAGTCCTTGAGCTACGTGAGAACAGGCTCTGCTGACACTTTCTTTTATCTGTCCTGAGTCTTCCAATTTCATCTCTTAGAAGGGTGGTGTCACGGACTGGTTGGAAACACAGAGGAATGATGGGGGGAATTAGCTGGGGAACCCCCAAGGAAAGAAGGCTCAGAGTCCGGGGAGTGGTGTTTGGACTGTGAGATGTAAAACGCAGGAGCAGTCAAATACAACATTGCTAGAGTGGACACAAAAGGCATCTTATTCCACCAGCTGGAACTTCCTGTTTATTCTGGGCTGGGATGGACTTCCTCTGTGTAACTGGAGATGGGTGTGGTCTCACCTGGGCAGGTTAACACAAAACCACAGGGACCAGACTCCATCTTCCTCTTTTGGACCACACACTCAAAGAAGCGAGATCACTAGGAAGCTCTCTTGGCTTGCAGCCAAGAGAACACAAAGGAGCTGTTTTCCCCTTATGGAACAGTCTCCTGAGTAAATGTAACTTTTACTAAGTTTAAGTCTGCCGTCTGGGATCCAATTGTGAACAGATGATTTCTCGTGAGTAAACGTTTTTATGCTTTTATAGAAGACTGTGTAATGTCTTATTTTGAGAGGGATTAATGGGGAAATACCAGGACATTTATTACAGAGGTTTTAACAAACCTGAGCAAGCTTTCCGCTGCGTGTGTGTTTAAAAAGGGGAATGAGAACTCTGCTAATTTCTGGGACTTGTAAACACAAGTTGGAATAGGATATCTTAAACAATATATCCTCTCCTGCATCCCAAAACATTCCCACATGGACAACAATGAATGGTCAGAGGAAGAAGCCTGGGAGGTGGAGGTGCTGGAAGTTGAAGGGGTAACAAGGCTTGGTGAGCTGGGAGAGACTGTGACAGACAGCAGTCCATAGAGGCAGAAGCTGAAGCAGGGGAATGAGAGGATGGAAGCCAAGAGGCAGAGATGAGTCAGACTGATGAAGAGGCACAGGTGTCTCCATCTCAAGCTGCTACAAGCTCCCCTCCCCCTTGTCTCCCAGAACCAGAAGAGGCATGAAAAAGGTGGAGGAGAGATTGCATCTGCGATGTGCAGATGTAGTCTCCAATTGCTTGGGGAAACCCTGGAGAGGAGGGTACTTAGGCAGCTGTGGGGAGGGGGGAACTTTCAGACTTGGCAACTGATCCATGGGGCAAGTCCTTCTGGGGATGAGCTGCTGTGGTCATGTCAGGGGCTGGACTGAGGAGGATTGGTGGGGACCGTTCCCCCCTCTTCTCATAAACCTTCTGGAGAACAGGAGGACAGTATAGATTCAGAACAGTGGTTTGCAGAAGGGCATAGTTCAGAGGCTGCAGATTGCAGAAGCTGGGAAATATTGGAAGAGGAATAGCAGGAAGAATCATAGAATCATAGAATCATAGAGTTGGAAGAGACCACAAGGGCCATCCAGTCCAACCCCCTGCCAAGCAGGAAACACCATCAAAGCATTCCTGACAGATGGCTGTCAAGCCTCCGCTTAAAGACCTCCAAAGAAGGAGACTCCACCACACTCCTTGGCAGCAAATCCCACTGTCCAACAGCTCTTACTGTCAGGAAGTTCTTCCTAATGTTTAGGTGGAATCTTCTTTCTTGTAGTTTGAATCCATTGCTCCGTGTCCGCTTCTCTGGAGCAGCAGAAAACAACCTTTCTCCCTCCTCTATATGACATCCTTTGATATATTTGAACATGGCTATCATATCACCCCTTAACCTTCTCTTCTCCAGGCTAAACATACCCAGCTCCCTAAGCCGTTCCTCATAAGGCATCGTTTCCAGGCCTTTGACCATTTTGGTTGCCCTCCTCTGGACACGTTCCAGCTTGTCAGTATCCTTCTTGAACTGTGGTGCCCAGAACTGGACACAGTATTCCAGGTGAGGTCTGACCAGAGCGGAATACAGTGGTACTATTACTTCCCTTGATCTAGATGCTATACTCCTATTGATGCAGCCCAGAATTGCATTGGCTTTTTTAGCTGCTGCATCACACTGTTGACTCATGTCAAGTTTATGGAAGAAGAAGCAGCATTAGGGGAGAGACAGCTGACAAACTCAGTGTCCTCGGAAAGCATTCTTGACCCCCCCCCCCGTTCCACGACCAGGCAGGCATTGAGGGTAGTAGAACAGAGAGCTCAGAGGCAGAAAGCTCAGGTTAACCGATGCAGGAGTGACGTCAAATAGGGGAGATGTGGGAGTGGGTGGGACTTTACTTGGAGCAACACCATTGTTAGGGAAGGCTGCCTTCCTTTGTTGTTCTCTGTGAATTACTGGAGAAATTGCTTGGTAAGAACTTTTATCGTTTCTCTGATTCTGGGATGCCACCATGGGAGGGATTTGATTCCCTGAAGCCTGACAGGTCATTAGGCATGAAACTCTGCCAATCTGTGGGGATCATGTTCTTGCTAATAACGAGTTAACTAAGACTTGTGAGGTGTAATCTACTGTCGGCTCACTCCTGACAGGTAGGGAATCTTTGAATCATCAAACCACCGAATTATGGAGATGGAAGGGACCTTGAGGATCATCTAGTTCAACCCCCCTGCAATGCAGGAATAGGCAGATGCCCCATATGGGATCAAACCTGCAACCTTAGCATTTATCTAACCAACACCATGTCGGGAAACGGCCTACTCACGAGTAGGACCTTGGCAGAGACACATGCCCGACTGACATGTTCCCTCCCCCATGGGCGATCGTTTGGGAGCTTCTTAAGCATTCCTCAGCCTGAACATCACTGCGACTGATGCCAGAAGACATCAGCATGCTCACGGATCCGCAGAGGTTTGCTCAGCTTGTGTAACAGACCACAGCAACTCAGCATGTAGGCTAATCTACTTTATTTACATATAACACACACACACGGAGCACTCCATCATGGCTCCCTCTCTCTCTAGCATCAGACAACAAAGAGAGAGAACAAAGGACAACAGTCCCACTTCGGGAACACAGTAAGACAAATATCCTGTCTTCCATCACTTCCCACTCTGTGGAATGAAAACACCGTCATGTGATAGACAACAATCCCATAACTGCACACAGGGAATGAATCTCCAACACACAGTTCCTTATGCATCTCTCCATTGGGACAAGCAAGAGGCATTGCCACAGTTCAAGCACACATTCCAGCTGGAAGGAGCCCAGAGCAGCAACACACCCACAATTTAAAAAGCTTAACCAGCTGCCCCCCAGACCTCTTTCCAGGCCACTCTCTTATTTCCCAGGCCCCTGGATGGAGGATGGAGATGGTTGCATGTGCAGAAACCCGTCTGCTGTACAAAGGCCAAATTTTACATTTGCTCCTCTTCCAAGTTTGGTACCTGGCCCCGCCCACCAGTGAAATGTTGCCCTCAGAATCCTGTCTTGAAGGGAATTTGGCCTCCAAGCTGCAAATAATCCCCCAGGCCTGCTCTGCTCTACAGTAGCTTCCCCACCATCAAATGCTAACAAGAGCTGGAGACATCTTGGGGCGGAGGACCGTTTTTAGTATCAGGACCACCGCCAGCGCATCTTTTTTTTTTTTTTCTGAAAGGTGGACCCAAGATTTACAAAGCCTGCCGCTCATTCGATGGCAGAGCTCAGGCAGGAAGGTAAGCCAGGAGGGGCTGCCTCCACATCTCCACCTCTTGCACACGGAGTCGGCAAACCTTTGCAGGAATCCTTTGCCCAACTTGGGTCTCAAACTCACAACCCTGAGATTAAGAGTCTCATGTCCTACTGACTGCAAAAATGTACCCCTCGCCCGAAAAAGTGTGAGCAGGATGGAAACATCCAAGGGCACCCGTGTTCAAAGGCAGAGTTTGATTCGATCTGCATCAAAGCTGGCAACTCTCCTTCTGGCTTAATGAGTGTAAAATTGAAGCTGGTGGAATTTCGCCATGTAATTGAGTCGTGCAAATGTCATGTTCTACAACACGGTCAGGTTAACGAGAATTCTGGCTGAGACACACAGAGAGAGAAACAGAGGAGGAATCCAGTTTGGGAATCATAGAATCATAGAATCCTAGAGTTGGAAGAGACCACAAGGGCCATCCAGTCCAACCCCCTGCCAAGCAGGAAACACCATCAAAGCATTCCTGACAGATGGCTGTCAAGCCTCCGCTTAAAGACCTCCAAAGAAGGAGACTCCACCACACTCCTTGGTAGCAAATTCCACTGCCGAACAGCTCTCACTGTCAGGAAGTTCTTCCTAATGTTTAGGTGGAATCTTCTTTCTTGTAGTTTGAATCCATTGCCCGTGTCCGCTTCTCTGGAGCAGCAGAAAACAACCTTTCACCCTCCTCTATATGACATCCTTTTATATATTTGAACATGGCTATCATATCCCCCTTAACCTTCTCTTCTCCAGGCTAAACATACCCAGCTCCCTAAGCCGTTCCTCATAAGGCATCGTTTCCAGGCCTTTGACCATTTTGGTTGCCCTCCTCTGGACACGTTCCAGCTTGTCAGTATCCTTCTTGAACTGTGGTGCCCAGAACTGGACACAGTATTCCAGGTGAGGTCTGACCAGAGCAGAATATAGTGGTACTATTACTTCCCTTGATCTGGAATGTGGGGGGGGGGAGAAGTGGATATATGTATGCTAAAAGACCCCAAATTATTGTAAGGAAAGCCCCCAACCTCTTCCTCTCCACCCCTGAACCCCAGTTCACAATTGATCCACTTAAAAAGGACTGATGGAGAGGGTGCACGTTTGTAATACCCCTTCCACATCTGTAAGGGCTCAGTTGTTTCCTGTGGGAGCATTTCCACTTTGGAACTCCCTGCCTATTGAGACCAAGCAGGCACCTTCACTTTTGGTTTTTAGCGCCTGCTAAAAACATCCTTGTTTAGACAAGCCTAGGTAAAGGTAAAGGGACCCCTGACCATCAGGTCCAGTTGTGTCCGACTCTGGGGTTGCGGTGCTCATCTCGCTCTATAGGCCGAGGGAGCCGGCGTTTGTCCAGACAGCTTCCGGGTCATGTGGCCAGCATGACAAAGCCACTTCTGGCAAACCAGAGCAGCACACGGAAACGCTGTTTACCTTCCCGCTGGAGGGTCCTATTTATCTACTTGCACTTTGACGTGCTTTCGAACTGCTAGGTGGGCAGGAGCTGGGACCGAGCAACGGGAGCTCACCCCGTGGCAGGGATTCGAACTGCCGACCTTCTGATCAGCAAGCCCTAGGCTCAGTGGTTTAACCCACAGCGTCACCTGGGTCCCTAGACAAGCCTACCCAGATACCAATTTTAATCCATTTTCGCTTTTGTATGTTTTTAAAAGCCAGGTGTTGGATTTTTCTTGATGTCTTAACTTTTTTGCAAACCCCTTTGAGGTTTGTTTGTTTGTTTGTTTCGTACAAATCCAGTGGTGTATAAATGTTATTTTTTTACTCTTTATTGAAAAAAAATACAAAATTACAAAATTACAAGTACACAGAGTAAGAGAAGACACGAAAAAGAAGAAGAAAAAAGAAATTGTACACATGTTGAAAACAAAACAGAAAAAAGATATTGTGTGCAAAAAAGGGGGGATTTGTTTTTGTTGTTAACCAAACCTTATCAAATATGGCATTTATAAAAATAAATTCCATGGGAAAATCTACGTTTGTACCCAACTTGTTCATGTATAGCGAATTTGTACCTTTCTTCAATCCAAAGCAGTGTATAAATTTTATGATGAAAAAAGGGGGGGATGTGGTGGTTATTCTTCATTAGATAGAATTATAGAATTGTAGAGTTGGAGGGTACCGCGAGGGTCATCTAGTCCACGATGCACAAATCCTTTGCCCAACTTGGGTCTCGAACTCACAACCCTGAGATCAAGCGTCTCATGTTCTACTGACTGAGCTAGATGACACGGTCTTGGGCGAGCTCCTCTCAAACTTGAACATCTTCACAAAGCTAACACACATTACAATGGCAGGGAAGGGCCATGATTCAGAGGCAAAGCAAAGCATGTGCGCTGCATGCAGGAGGTCCAAGTTCAATCCTTGGCATCTCTGGGTAGGACCAAGGAAGGCTCTGACTTGAAACCCTGCCACTACCAGTCAGTGTAGAATAGAAGCAGAGGCTGGATGGCCATCTGTCGTGGATGTTTTAGCAGGGCTGACTGTGCTGGCCCCAAGGGTTTGTCTGTGAAGCGAGGTCCAAGTCCAGTCCTGGGTCTAGGGGTCCAAAGGAGGTCAGTCCGGCGGGGAGCGAGGCAGGGAGCAGGTCGAGGTCCAAGGCAGGTTCAGGCACAAGGTTGCAGGTTGAGCATACGCTTGCAACTAAGTTGCTCACGCAACTTGGGCTGGGTCTGGCTGGCTTTTATCTGGCCCTATGCTTAGGGCGGCCCCGATCCTCCGGAGACTCGCCTCTCCTCCGGGCCTGGAGGCGAGCACTCCTCCTGTAAGCACTTAGCTCTCTTCGCCTCTCTGCCCTGAGCCTCTGCAGCTCAGGAGAGGCTGGTGGGTTACTGGACCCAGGGGCTGCCTCAGCTTCCTCTGAAGAGGCTGGGAGTGGAGCACCTGCAGGCAATGGGTCCTCCCTCCCATCAGGAGCCAGAGCAGACTCTGCTGATGCCTGCACCTGGGGATCCAGCACAGGTGGGGATCCTTCAGGCTCAAGCCCTGGCCCCGGCTCAGCTGGTTCTGGAGGCGGGGAATCCTGTGCAGGCTGGGATCCCTCAGGTTCAGCATCAGAGTCTGACTCCCAGGCCATCACACTGTCTTAAGCATATGCGGCGCCAGGGTGCAAAGATCTGCCCGGTGGGCCCCCCCTCCCCAGGTTGCCCAGTCCCAGGCGCACAGGAGGGCGGAACTGGCAGGCTGCCTCAGCGTCTCACTGGCTTGGTCGCTGCCGAACTTGCGGCGTAGAGCTGCCCACAGCAGAAGAGCCCGCCGCAGCGCTCCAACTGGCGGGCGGGCTCTTCCCCGGACTCAACTTTCGGGCCTCTGAGACCCTGGTGCCCAGGTGCCCCACACCCCTAGCGCCTATGGGTAACATGGCCCTGGAACTAGATGACCCTCAGGGTCTCTTCCAACTTTACAATTCTGCTGATTCTGTGATTAGCTAGATGGGCTGGAGGTCTGACTCTGCATAAGGCAGCTTCCCATTGCCACGGCGGCCCCGTGCTTGTCCTGCTCACCACGGGCCGAAGGACCCTACAGAGCCAATTCCCAAACCTCTGAACTCCTCGTTTCCCTTTGGCCTCGCTCCTGTTCCCCAGCGTTGGTCGGGTCGGCACCTGCCCCTTTCCAAGGAAGCGGAGGCGGGAAGGGAGGCTGGCGGCGGCACCATCCCTTCCCGGCAGCATTAATCAAGGGCCCTTTGATCCGCTGTCTCCGAGTTATAAAGACATTCCCAATTTCCAAAGCTGAGCAGTCAGCCTCAAACTGGCAATCAGTTTTAATCACGAGTGTAACCGAGTAGATTGCCGGTGATAAGCACGCTCCGCAGGCAGCTGTGATGTAATGAATATGACAGGTCGAAAATGGGACAGGAGGTTATTTTTGGGAGCTGCAGAGAGCCGCAAAATTAAAGGCAGCCCCGGGAGAAAGAGGCAAAGGTCTTTTATATATATATTTATTTATTTATTTATTGGGGTGGGGGGGGATGAGAGAGATGCATCCAATTAACCCAGGCACCATGTCTCTTCAGCTCATCACCCACCTCTGCTCCATCCCATCCCACACCATCCTTCCTCCGCCCCCCACCCCAATTTCCCTGTCTAGCAAAAGGCATTTAAGTAATCAAAATTAATTTGGGATGCTTAAGTCAGCCAGGAGGAGATCAAATGAAACAGGTGACCGCAGCTGCTGTAATAAGTCACAGGGAGAAGATGCAAAAGAGTCGGAAACTTTGGGAGCGGCAGTTTCATTCGCTTTCTGAAGGCCTGCATTTCTGCAATTTTCACACTTGGGGGGCAGGGGCGGGGCGGTGGGTCCCACCTAGACTTTAGAGTAAGGTTGCCATATTTTTTTCCCAATGAATCCGAGGACACTTTTCAACTCCAATGGATTTTGTATGGGGACTGGTTTGTAAATCTGGGGACTGTCCCCGGGAAACAGGGACGTCTGGTAACCTTAATTTAGAGGCCAGTAACTAAGGTTATATAGGGTGGAGCTGTGGTCTAAACCAATGAGTAGACATGGTTAGGATTATCACCTTAATTTTTATTTTTATTTAAGGTAAAGGACCCCTGACAGTTAAGTCCAGTCGCAGATGACTCTGCGGTTGCAGCGCTCATCTTGCTTTACAGGCCAAGGGAGCTGGTGTTTGTCTGCAGACAGTTTTTCTAGGTCATGTGGTCAGCATGACTAAGCTGCTACTTCAGCACACAGAAACACCATTTACCTTCCCGCTGGAGTGGTACCTACTTATCTACTTGCACTTTGTCGTGCTTTCGAACTGCTAGGTGGGCAGGAGCTGGGACCGAGCAACGGGAGCTCACCCCGTCGCAGGGATTTGAACCGCCGACCTTCTGATCAGCAAGCCCTAGGCTCTGTGGTTTAACCCACAGTGCCACCCATGTAGTTTTATGAAGTTTTAGGAAGAAGAAGAAGAAGAAGAAGAAGAAGAAGAAGAAGAAGAAGAAGAGGAGTTTGGATTTGATATCCTGCTTTATCACTACCCGAAGGAGTCTCAAAGCGGCTAACATTCTCCTTTCCCTTCCTCCCCCACAACAAACACTCTGTGAGGTGAGTGGGGCTGAGAGACTTCAGAGAAGTGTGACTAGCCCAAGGTCACCCAGCAGCTGCATGTGGAGGAGCGGAGACGCGAACCCGGTTCACCAGATTATTAGTCTACTGCTCTTAACCACTACACCACACTGGCAAGCGACAATACGCTGCAGTTGGAGGGTAGAATAGGATGTCCCTATTTTCACCTGAGAAATCTTGGAGGGGATAGAAGTGAGGCTGGTGGAGACAGGTCCCCTTTTTTTGGTTTGGCCCTTAACCACTACACCACGCTAGCACCAGAAATTACATCGTAACATAAAGCGAGCCTGCTGGATCAAGCTTGCAGCCCATCTAGTCCTTCATCCTGTTTTCACAGTGGCTGTATCTGTGGGAAACCAGGGAGCAGAACATGAGCCCTCTCCTGTCCTGTGGTTCCCAGCAACTGGTTTTCAGAAGCATTGCTGCCTCCAACTATAGAGGCAAGAGCATAGCCATCAACAGCCTTCTCCTCCTCCATGAATTTGTCTAATTCTCTTTTAAAGCAATCCACACCGGCCTTGAAAACCATTGGCTCCCAGTATGTTTCCGAGCACAATTCAAAGTGTTGGTGATAACCTTTAAAGCCCTAAACGGCCTTGGCCCAGTATACCTGAAGGAGCATCTCCGCCCCCTTCGTTCAGCCTGGACACTGAGGTCCAGCTCTTAAGGCCTTCTGGTGCTTCCCTCACTGCAAGAAGTGAGGTTATGGGGAACCAGGCAGAGGGCCTTCTCGGTAGTGGTGCCCGCCCTATGGAACGCCCTCCTGTCAGATGTCAAGGAAATAAACAACCATCTGATGTTTAGAAGACATCTGGAGGCAGTCCTGTTTAGGGATGTTTTTAATGACTGATGTTTCAATGTATTTTTAATCTTTTGTTGGAAGCCGCCCAGAGTGGCTAGGGAAACCCAGCCTGATGGGTGAGTATAAATAATATATTGTTATCATCATCATCATCAAAGTTGGGAGGAAGTTTCATAGTTTAGTGAAGAAGTCCTTTCTTTTATCTCTCTGAAATCTCCCAACATTCAGCTTCCATTTGATGAATGAATTTGTTGCGAAGTGGCAACATTTTTTTTTAAAAAAAAGCCATGCAAGGTTACACACCACTTAGCTTATCATTTTAAGGCAGACCAGAGCTGAATCTCCATCCCATAAGAGATCGTGGAGGAAAATAAGTCCCTTTCACTTCTCTGATAAAGAAACAAAAATGGCTGGGCGTATTAGCCTGCAAATTCACCACCTTCACCCATTCTAGAGGTGCTTCGCTGCATGTAAAATTCTTCTACTGTGGCCCCCAAGGGGAAAAACAGTTATACAGTCAAACCTCAGCTCCCAAACATTTCCGTTTTGGATCCTGTAATAAAAATTAGGTTCGGCCCCAGAAGGGAGTCCACGAACCCGAGGGAGAGCCTCAGCAGGGCTCCCCTCCTGTCAAGAGCACCTAAGAACAAATAGAGACGATACAGAATCTCCCAAAGCAAGGTGATAGCCCTTTATTAGAAAACTGCTGCAGCAGGGTGTTTTGCAAGCAAAAGACCTCGAACAAAGGCGCGCAAGCTCCTATATAGACTTTTGAAATTGCCCCCCTCCAGCTCAAGACCACCCCTCCATACATCATACATACATCACAAATTGGGAGGGTCTGTTAGCAGTGATCTGAGCATCCTGGACCCTGCCCCCTGCCTCCTCTTGCCCTCCACCAAAAACCCATCAAGTGAAACAAAATATATTTACATTTCCCTCTTTCCCAGCTAAGTTAATCACACCCTTTTGTCTGGCACTCAGGTATCAGGATGCCAGAGATTATCGGCTGCTGAGTAGCTGGAGGGGCAACCCCCCCTCTTTGTTCCTGAGACAAAGAAATACTTGGTCAGTTGGGAGTCAAAATGGAGTGAGGCCTGTCTTCCTGTGCTGTTTTTCAGACATGTGGCCTTATTTGTTTTGGTACATTAATAACAATTATTATATATAAATAAAATACCTTAAAATTCTTACAACAATCCCGAACGCTGAAAACCCAGAAGTAAATGCTCTGGTGTTCGAAAGTTTTTCGGAAGCCGAAAGTCCGATGCAGCTTCTACTTGAGGACAGGAAGCTCCTGCAACCAATCGGAAGCCGTGCCTCGGTTGTCAAACATTTCGGAAGCCGAACGGGCTTCCGGAAAGGATTACGTTCGACCACCGAAGTTTGACTATGGCTGCTTTTAGATTCTCCATTATATTGAATGGGGGAAATGTATTCACTTTCTACAGAGTGATTCGGAACTCGAAACATAGACTGAAGTGGGAGGAGCACAGAGCAACTCAGAAACAGATCAGAATTTTTAAAAAGGCAGCAACACAAAGGTGAATCTCGGATCCCGCACACACCTCTAATATTTCGTATTAACCTAATAATAACCAGTGTAATCCGGTAGAGTCCGCTGGTGCATGAATTAGTGGTGTGCGATGAATTTTTAAAGGGAACATGTTTATGTGAATTCATTATCAATGACTTCAGTGGGGCTTCCTGCCGTGTGGGCATGTCTGACTTCAGATTACCTGTATCTCTTTCCGCGTCTGTGCATTAATAAATACTCTGTGCGCTCCCGTGTAATTTCTTTTAAACTCCTTTGATTCCGCTCGCAAATCTTCTTTTCCACTTTCACAAAAAGATGCGTCCTTTAAATTATCTGATGTCAAAAAAAAGAAAGAAAGGGAGAAGAAAAAAAGAAGCGAAGGTTAACAAAGACTTTTCGCAACCAGTTTGAGAAATGGTTTAAGCTGTAAGCCTGCCAGCCTCTGCCTGCCCCCTGCCCATCAAATGTGGGGCTTTGTAGCTCCATCTCTCTTTGTGGATTAACTGGTGTGAACTTTCTGAACTGCTTTTACAAAGCGCTGCATCAAACAAGCCGTGCTCTGCAGAGGGGGAATTAATCAATTAAGTAAAGGCTTCCCTTTGTTTGAAGAATTCTCTCTCTCTCTCCACCCCCCCCCCCAAAACCATGGATGTGCAATTTTATAAAGTGAAAATCGCGCTACATAGAATGGAGATTGTTTTCCAGACACATTTTGACCTCCTCTCTTTCACAGTGGACATTATCAAGTGTCACTTGAACGGACGGAGGAAGAAACCGTTTTAAATGGATTTTCACGCAGAATTTGGCAGTTCCTCTCTCTTTTTGCAATGTAATTTTTTTAATTAAAAATTTCAAGCATTTTCACAATAATCTTCATATCAAATAATTACATTGTTTCATAACAAAATAAAAAAAAATCCTTCCAGTAGCACCTTAGAGACCAACTAAGTTTGTTCTTGGTATGAGCTTTCGTGTGCATGCACACACTTCTTCAGATACACTGAAACAGAAGTCACCAGACCCTTATATATAGTGAGAGAGTGGGGAGGGGTATTACTCAGAAGGGTGATGGGAATGGGTGATTGGCTGATAGGTGTGGAAAATCTGTTGCCGACGACTGCAATTGGTCTTACAGGAAAAAGCAAGGGGTCTTTAGCCATCTCACCCCTTGCTTTTTCCTTTAGGACTAATTGCAGTCGTTAACAGTCATCAACACACACGAAAGCTCATACCAATAACAAACTTAGTTGGTCTCTAAGGTGCTACTGGAAGGAATTTTTTATTTTGTTTTGACTATGGCAGACCAGCACGCCTACCTACCTGTAATTGTTTCATAAATTGGCTTCTCACCTCCACAGTGTTTTTACGCAAACCTTTTCTATTGCATTCTACCTTTGTTTGTTACAAAAAGTTTCCCCATTTACTGTCACCGTATCATTTTGATTCTGCTGCTTTTATCTCGAAACCTGCCTGCGATTTCATTTGACTGCCTGCGATTTCATTTTTTTTTAAATAGTCCATGAAATGCCCCCATTCTTCTATAAAAAGTTCATCATTTTGATCTCTGAATTCTGCTGTCAGATTTGCTGCCATTTCTGCCTAGCCCATCACTTGCAATAGCCACTTTTCCTTTGTTGCAACCTCCTCCTCTTTCCATTTCTGCCCATATAATATTCCAGCTGCTGTTGTCATGTACATGAATAGTACAGTCATCTTCTTTGGAATGTCTCTCCCTAATTTGCAGAATTTGGCAGTTCCAAACCCATCCGCCTTTGCCTGCATTAAGCCACTCCTTGCACTTGTGTCTGAGCTGCCCACATATTGTTTTTTTTTAAGCCAAAGCCCAACTAATTATATGTATTCCATGCAAAAGTCTCATGCAAAGCAATATTTTGCTCTATCTCTTCATAATACGTCAGACATGGGACACCAGGTTATATTATTGGGCATATACTCCCAGGCAACTGGGTAAAGACTGCAGCTTTGCACTGTAATTCTAAGCATTTTTACTCAGAACGGAGACCCACTGAGTTCAATAGGATTTACTGTATTTTTCGCTCCATAAGACGCACTTTTCCCCTCCTAAAAAGTAAGGGGAAATATCTGTGCGTCTTATGGAGCGAATGGTGGTCCCTGGAGCTGAATTGCCCAGGGGCCAAAAGAGGATCATGCTTTTTATTTTACAAAGAGAAAAGGGGGTGTTGAAAGGACCCCGCTCAGCAGCTGATCAGCAAGAGATCGGGAGAGAGATAAGAGTCCCGGCTCCCTTTCAGCCCCGCCCTCTTGCCCAGGCCTCCATTGTTGAATGTGCTGCAGAGGGAGGTTGTTTGTTTCCCCAGCAACATGTGACTGGCTGATTAGATTATCTGTCTGGAAACTGTAGAAAAGGCCCTGGGTTGTTCCTCTTTGCTTTTCCCCCTTTGCAAAAAAAGCTGCAAAACTTTTAGCTGATCCTCAAAAAAACAGGGCTTTTCCCTTTGCAAAAAAAGCTGCAAAACTTTTAGCTGATCCTCAAAAAAACAGGGCTTTTAGAGGAGGAAAACCAGAAAAAAATTCTTGTTTCCTCCTCTAAAAACGGGGTGCGCCCTATGGTCCGGTGCGCCCTATGGAGCGAAATATACGGTACTCTCTGGTATGTTCCTGATCATTTTCATGGTTTCCATCATCATTATCATATCCTGCCTTTACCCTGACAGGGACTCAATGCAGTTTACAGCTAAAATTTTATTTCATTCCATTTATTTGTTTTGTTTTGTTTTGTTTTTTTAAATCAGTTTTTATTGATTTTCATACATATATCATACATTATTCAACTTAACCAATAAATTGTTTTATAGATTCCCCTCTCACCCTTGACTTCCCTCCGTTTCCATTTCCGGTTTGTTAAACCACTTGTTGCATTTAATATAGTATATTATCGCATTGTTGTCTTTCTTGTTCTCTCTAATTACAATATGTATGTTTATTTAAACCCTGCCGAAGAGTCCATACTTTTACAAGAGAGCCAGTGTGGTGTAGTGGTTAAGAGTGGTAGACTTGTAATCTGGTGAACCGGGTTCGCGTCCCCGCTCCTCCACATGCAGCTGCTGGGTGACCTTGGGCTAGTCACACTTCTTTGAAGTCTCTCAGCCCCACTCACCTCACAGAGTGTTTGTTGTGGGGGAGGAAGGGAAAGGAGAATGTTAGCTGCTTTGAGACTCCTTCGGGTAGTGAAAAGCGGGATATCAAATCCAAACTCCTCTTCTTCTTCTTCTTCTTCTTCTTCTTCTTCTTCTTCTTCTTCTTCTTCTTCTTCTTCTTCCATTGTTTCTGCAAATATGTCACAAAAGGTTCCCATTCTTTTCCAAAGTCACTATTATCTTTTCCCACGCAGTTTATCTGCCATCAACTTTCCGTGCCATTGTTCTTTGGATGCATTCCATTTATTTGTTGAAGCTGTTGTACACAATCCCTTCCCTCTCACATTTTTCTCTTTACAACAATCCTGTGAGGTAGGTTCAGCAGAGAGGTTGCACTTGGTTCAAGGTGACAGATGTAGATGTGTACATGATGTCTATGTGTGCAAGAGATCAAATGCAGAAGAAGCATCCCAATGGAGAATAGGATGTCCCTATTTTCAGCGGAGAAAGGTAGGAGGGTATGTTCCTGCATTAGAAGACAGGAATATGCTTCCTGCCTTGAAAAAAAATGGAAAGGAAGCTTTTGTTTGTTTGTTTGTTTCCACTGAGAAGTGAAACCAACACATTCTTTAGCTTGGCAGCAGATCCCTCTGAGAGGTGTTGAATTTGAGGCTCGGTGGGTGTTTAGCCATTGCAGTGACCAATTTAAGGTGCCCTCTTCTGTTCCGCTGCTCTGAGTCATTGAAAGAGTCTCCTGCTGTGTAGCCCTTTTTGGTTTCATCCCACCGCAAACCTGATCACAGCGAAAGGAAGACAACCGCCGCCGCAAAACCTTTGCACAATGAATAAGTAAACGGATCTCTGGACTTCTAAAAAAAAATAAAATGCATCACTAATCCAATTAAGCCACATATCCCGAAGCAAGCTATACATCAGCTGTGTTCCTTGGCAAGTTGGAACACAGCTAAATGATCAATGTTGAACCTTTCCCAGAGTAACCTGCCATTTCCCGTCCCTTGTTGTGGAGCCACTGAAATATAGCGCTGCAGATGGTCTTAAGGGGCTACCTAGGCTCGCTACTTGCCCTGAGGCAGGATATTATAGATGTTTCTGGGCAGTAGCTCAGTAGAAGATAACATACTATGCATGCTCAAGTTTCCAGGATTCAGTCACAGAAACATAGAATTGCAGAGTTGGAAGGGACCCCAAGGGTCATCCAGTTGAATCCACTGGCAGAGGAAGAGGAGTTAGGGGGGAGCACATCGCCCCCGGCAGCATGATCCTGGTGGGGTGCCATCGCAGCTGCCCTCCACCCGCGCTGGGCGCCACACCCCTGCAGGCGGCACAAGCCACCGCCCCCAGGATGCACGCCAGCCCCACCGCACCTGCTCTCCACCCCCCCCCCCCCGGTGCCTGAGCATGAAGCTCTGCCACTGGTTGAACACCTGCAATGCAGGAATCTCAGCACCCATGACAGATGACCATCCAACCTCTGCTTAAAAACCTCCAAGGAAGGAGAGTCCACAACCTCCCAAGGGGGACCATTCCATTGCCAACAGCTCTTACTGTCAGAAAAAGTTCTTCCCGATGTTGAGTCGGAATCTCCTTCCTTGTAACTTGAAGCCATTGGTTCGAGTCCTGCCCTCAGAAGCAGAAGAAAACAAGTTTGCTCAATCTTCCACGTGACAGTCCTTCAGATATTTGAAGAGGACTACCATACTTCCTCTCAGTCTCCTCTTTTCCATGCTAACAATGCCTAGCTCCTTCAACCATTCTTCGTAAGGCTTGGTTTCCTGACCCTTGATCACTCCCTCTGCACATGTTCCAGCTTGTCAACGTTCTTCTTAAATTGTGGTGCACAGAACTGGACACATTATTCCAGGTGTAGTCTAACCAAGGCAGAATAGAGTGGGACTATATTACTTCCCTTGATCGGGACACTATGCTTGTGAAAAGCTCTCATGATATGGTGTTGCCATTTTGGCTGTACAAGAATCCACACTTGGGGGATACATTTGCTCTAAGGGTGGCCAGGGCCGGCGCGTCCATTAAGGCGAACTAGGCAATTGCCTAGGGCACCAAAATGGAGGGGGTGCTGGCCAGACTTGGGTGGGGGGTGGGGGTGGGACGGGCTAGCAGCAGCTTCTCCACTGTAGCGGAGAGGTGCTGCTTGTCCCCTACACCCCCGGCCCGGCTCCCGCTAAAGCAGGCTTTGGCGGGGGGCAGGATGTGGGACGGGCGAGCAGCAGCTTCTCCGCTACAATGGAGAAACTGCTGCTTGCCTCTCCACCCCCACCTCCTGCTAAAGCAGGCTTTGGTGGGGGGCGGGGGGTGAGACGGGTGAGCAGCAGCTTCTCCGCTACAGCAGAGAAACTGCTGCTTGCCTCTCCACCACCACCCACCTCCCGCTAAAGCAGGTTTTGGCAGGGGGCAGGCGCCGGGGGGCGCCGGAAGGTGGTCTGCCTAGGGCTCAAGAAACCCTAGCACCGGTCCTGAGGGTGGCGTCCAATTAAGTGTGACTCAGAGTAGAACCATTGACATTTTAGTCATGGTCAGTAATTTCCATGGGTCTGCTCCAAAGTAAACCTTAGTTGAATACCACCCCATTGCAAATAGCAGGCGTGGGGCAACCTTTGGCACCGCAGATGTTGCTGAGCGACAGTTCCCATCACCTCTGGTCATCGGCCAGGCTTGCTTGGGAACTGTAGTCCAGCAATGTCTGGAGGGCCAAAGGTCCCCCACTTCTGCCACAGAGAATTAAACAAACTCCCTCCCAATGAACTCCTGGATGTGTTCTGTTTGCCGTCGTTCATATGATTTTTTTTTGCCTGGGGGTTTTCAGTGTCGAAACTCAGAGTTCTGTCCGCTGCATTGCATTAGCTTGGAGGCAGCAAGGTGGACCCTGAAAAGTGACTGCTTAGTGACTCCGGCTGTTGCTGAAGCATTTGACAGGGAGCGTGGGTCGGCTCTATAAAGGGTTAGTGCCCAGGACAAACGTTCCAGCTGTCCAACGGATGAGCCAGCCTTGATTCCGTTTAATCAGTCCCTTAGCTTCCTTCTGTTGCAAATGAACGCCGGGCTTCGCTGGCCAAAAACAAGGCTTTTATTCCTGCTTCCCTGGCACGCGATTCTTTCCGACAAACTTAGCTGACAGTTACATTAAGGGCCCCGGAAAATACCATAGCAGAACTAAAGCAATTATTGTAATGCAGTCTTAACAGGAGCTATAATGAGACAGAATTAAAAAATGTGCCAGCATCATCACAGACCATCGTTCCCGATGACCTTCCAGCGGCTCCTGGCTCTGAAACGACAGCCAGCCAGGCAGTCAAGCACTCCTTCTGACAACACGGAGCAAATCCGCGGGGGCCTGTCTGCATGCTGCACTGCAGTCTCATTTGGACAAGCTTGCGCGTTGCAATTTGCAAAACAAAAGACTGGCAGCTCAATTTCCTCCAGCGCTCCTCAGGGGAAAGTTTTGGATCTGGAGCCAGGCTTCGGGACTGACCCAAGTCTGCTTTGCCTCTTAGGGAAGGAAGGAAGGAAGGAAGGAAGGAAGGAAGGAAGGAAGGAAGGAAGGAAGGAAGGAATAGTAGGTCAGATCACAGAGCAGAGCCAAAATAGCCCCTCCCTCCATAAGAACCTGCCTTATACTGAGGCAGAACACTGGTCCATGAAGCCTATGGTGGCTGGAGCCCGTAGGAATTGGTAGGGTAGAAAGCAGGGATCCAAACAGTAGGTGGCACCAGAGCGAATAGCAAGCACAGCCAACTCATTCTAACTTTGTCCTCCTCCTCCCCTCTGCTGAGCTCTACAAGGTTAAAACTGGGACTAAGGAGAAGGAGGATCCTAACTACCAGTTCCACCCTCTGGTTGGAAGCAAGAAGGCAGGCAAGCGTGCGTTGGCAGAGGGCAAGCTCACGTTGGTCAGCTAGTGCCCCGTTTGTTCTAATAGACCAGCCTATACTGCATGAGCCTACTCTAAAAAGCAGCTCTTTCCAGGGTTTCAATGGGGGGCACTCAAAGACTTACTTGGTGTCTCAAGTAAAAAAGGTAAAAGTAAAGGACCCCTGACAGTTAAGTCCAGTCGTGAAAGACTCTGGGGTTGCGGCGCTCATCTCGCTTTACTGGCCGAGGGAGCCGGCGTTTGTCCACAGACAGTTTTTCCAGGTCATGTGGCCAGCATGACTAAGCCGCTTCTGGCGAAACCAGAGCAGCGCACGGAAACGCCGTTTACCTTCCCGCTGGAGTGGTACCTATTTATCTACTTGCACTTTGACATGCTTTCGAACTGCTAGGTTGGCAGGAGCAGGGACCGAGTAACGGGAGCTCACCCCGTTGCAGGGATTCAAACCGCCGAACGTCCGATTGGCAAGCCCTAGGCTCTGCATCCCTAAACCAGTAACTGAAGCCATATATCACAAACCCCAAAGTCAATGCTGACCTTCATTCCAAGGAAACACAACCTTGAGTTTCATCCTGGAACCCCTGAAATATCTCACTGCGCTCCCCCCCCCCCCGGATACTCAAGGGTGTGGAGTACTGGCACTTTTCTCCCAAATGTTAGAAGTGTGGCACTTGCTGCAACAACTTCATGGCGAGTAGAATAATAGAATTGTAGAGTTGGAAGGGATCTCCAAGGGCCATCTAGTCCAACCCCCTGCAATGCAGGAATCTCAGCTACAGCACCCATGACAGATGGTCACCTGACATCTGCTTAAAAACCTCCAAAGAAAGAGAGTCTACCATCTCCTGAGGAAGGCTGCCCCACTGTCAAACAGCTCTCACTGTCAGAAAGTTATTACCTATGTCGACTCGGAATCTCCCTTGTTGTAACTTAGAAGCCACTGGTTCGAGTCCTACCCTCCAGAGCAGGAGAGAACAAGCTTGTTCCATCCTCCATGTGCAGGGCTGCCTTAAACATATCCGGCGCCATGGTGCAAAGCTCCCTCCGGCGCCCCCTTCTGGCGGGGCTGGAGGAGGCAGGCAGCGGCTGGAGAGCGGCTCTTCTGGCGGGGAAGAGGCGGAGACTGGAAGCGGCACCTCCTAGCTCAGCTGGCCGCTTCATGCCACGGTGGCCATGGCAGACGGAGGCTCCGGGCATGGCGCTGCTTGGGCACAGCATGGCAGAGGCGGGCGAGGGCGGCAAGCTGATGCCGGGAGAGTCCAGCCTCCACCTCTTCCCCGGCGCCCTCCAGAACTTGGCGCCCTGGCGCCCTGCTCCACCAGCCTCTATGGGTAAGACGCCCCTGTCCATGTGACAGCCATTTAGATATTTGAAGGTAAATACCATATCTTCTCTCGGTCTCCTCTTTTCCATGCTCGCCATGCCTAGCTTCTGCAACCGTTCTTCATAAGGCTTGACTTCCAGACCCTTGATCACCTTAGTCGCCCCTCCCTCCGCATCAGCAGCTCCACCCCCCCCAAAAAGCACTGCATATATGAATATTTTTATTTTTATTTATTTTTTTTGGAAAGGAAGGTTGCTCTGACAAAAGGCCTGGAACATTTTGTAGGCAGTACATTTTGCAAATAAACAAAGGTTATGTGTAAACGGTGCCTGGCAAGCAAATCGTGAAGAGGACTGTGTGGGAGGAAGTGTTTGTTTTTAACAGGCGAGTCTTTGGGATTAGACGTCCTCTGTGCATTTCCCTGACAGCTGGGGGGTTGGAGAGGTGTCAGGAGCTGGCGGAACGAAGGGCGGAGATTACATGTGCCCCTGTGAGGTTAGTGGGTCCTGCACAAGCCTCACGTGATCCCAGCATGAGCCATGCAGGTGGGTGGGTGTTCAGCCTGCCTCATGCAGAGGGCCTGTTTGGCTCATAGATTCACAGGAATCTAGAGTTGGTACCCCCAAGGGTCATCTAGTCCAACCCCCTGCAATGCAGGAATCTCAGCTAAAGCATCCATGGCAGATGGCCACCCATCATCTGCTTAGAAACCTCCAAGGAAGGCGAGTCCGCTACCTGCCGAGGGAGACCGATCCACAGCTGAACAGCTCTTGCTGCCAGAATGTTTTTCCTGGTTTTTAGTTGGAATCTCTTCACTCGTAACTTGAAGCCATTGGTTCGAGTCCTACCCCCTAGAGCAGGCATAGGAAAACTCGGCCCTCCAGATGTTTTTGGCCCACAGCTCCCATGATCCCTAGCTAACAGGACCAGTGGTCAGGGATGATGGGAATTGTAGTCCAAAACATCTAGAGGGCCACGTTTGCCCATGCCTGCTCTAGAGAAGAAGAAAACAAGCTCTCTCCATCCTCCATGTGACAGCCCTTGGCCTTCAGATATTTGAAGATGGCCATCCTATCTCCTCTCAGTCTGCTCTTTCCCAGGCTAAACAAAAACCCAGCAAGCTTGTATTCTGCTGCTTCCGAGGGTAGGACTTGAACCAATGGGTTCAAATGACAGGAAAGGAGAGGAAGAACTTTCTGGTGGTCATAGCTCTTTGACAGTAGAATGGATGACCTCGGAAAGTGGGGGGCTCTTCTTCACAGTGTGCTGGTCCCGTGGGTTGCCCGAGAGGCGAGGTCAAAGTCCGGTCCATGGTCAAAGGTTCAGCATAGAGACAGTCCTTAGTAGCTGAAGCTGGGTGCAGGGCAGAGATTCAGGCAAAGTCAGGAACAGGTATGCAGGCAGGGAACCAGGGTGGGTCAGGAGCTCCGGCAGGAAAGCAAGACGGGTCTCAAGCAGGAACACTGGCAGGAACTAGCAACCAACAATGTTGCTCCTGCAACCCGGGGCGGGGGCTGGCTGCCTTTTATCTAGAACTGGGTAACGGACGGCCCTGATCCCCTGGCGCCTCATTCCCTCGCCTTGCCTGGAGGCGAACACTCCTCCTGAGAGTAGTCAGGTCTCTCCTTCTATCAGCCCTGAGTCTCTGCAGCTTGGGAAACACCTGTGGGTTATAGGACCCAGGAGCCGCCTCAGCCCCAGCTGGCAGTGGGCCAGCTCCTGGTGACGACCCAGCTGATGGCAACGAAGTATCCCCTGCATCTGGAACCAAGGCAGACTCAGGCCCTAGACTCGGCTCAGCTGAGTCTTGTTGCAGGGGAGGCTGAGCAGACTGAGGCTCCTCAGGACCAAGGCCCCAGACTTGGTTCAGCCAATGTCCCAGGCAGAGGGTCCGGTGCACGCTGAGACTCCTCCGGCTCCGAATCCAAGCCCGAATCCCAGGCCATCACACACAGGAGGTTTCCAAACTGAGGTTGAATGGCCACACGTCGGGGATTCTTCAGCTGTGCTTCCTGCATTGCACAGGGTTGGACTAGACGACCCTCAGGTCTCTTCCAACTCTGCAATTCTATAATTCTATGATATTCATCTGCTGCACTTTGTAACCCTCCATCCTAGCCTATGTACCAATCTGATTTAAGATGCCCTTTGGGTCCTTTTGGATGGACTGCAAGAAGATCAAACTTATCCATTCTGAAGGAAATCAGCCCTGAGTGCTCACTGGGAAGGACAGATCCTGAAGCTGAGGCTCCAAGACTTTGGCCACATCACGAGAAGAGAAGACTCCCTGGAAAAGACCCTGATGTTCTTGTTTCCAAAGGCCTGCAATGCTTCCTCAGCTCCATCCCCTCCTCTGCTGTCTCCCTCGTTCCTCGCACAACCTTTTCTCCTCAGGAGAAATGAGAAGACAGTCTCAGCACATTCTCTGAATTAAGGAGCTGCGTGGCGTGAGAATGATGCTGAGCCAAATGGGCTACAGTGAATATTTTTCCATTCTTGTGTAAGAAATAAAGAAGGAAGGCAAGGGGAAAGAGGCCTGCCAAGAGTTGCCAGCAGAGAGTTATCAGGGTGCTGCTTGGAAATCCATCACGAGCAAGACTTGAAGGCATCAGGCGTACCTTTCTGCTTGTGCCCGCACATGCTGCAGACACTCCAGGGTACATTATCTTATGGCTTATAGGCCCTTTTGAGAGTCCCATGGACTGCAAGAAGATCACACCTATCCATTCTGAAGGAAATCAGCCCTGAGTGCTCACTGGAAGGACAGATCCTGAAGCTGAGGCTCCAATACTTTGGCCACCTCATGAGAAGAGAAGACTCCCTGGAAAAGACCCTGATGTTGGGAAAGATGGAGGGCACAAGGAGAAGGGGACGACAGAGGATGAGATGGTTGGACAGTGTTCTCGAAGCTACCAACATGAGTTTGACCAAACTGCGGGAGGCAGTGGAAGACAGGAGTGCCTGGCGTGCTCTGGTCCATGGGCTCACGAAGAGTCGGACACGACTAAACGACTGAACAACAACATGTCTCAATTTGGTTGAGTATTAGGGAATAGGCCAGAGAGAGCACCCCTCTTTTCTAAGCTCACATAGAACCACAGAAACGTACTTAGAAAAGGGGGTGCTCTCTTGCCCATCCCCTCTAATGCCCAGCCAAATTGATGCATTGCCTGATCTGATACAACGCCGTTTCATATGCTCACCTCTTTTCCATTTCAGTAACATAATTAGCAACAAGCGGTGCCTATGTAAGGCAGAGAATGGGAAAAGGCCACAGCGAACGCAAGAGATTAATTGTTCAAAAGGTCGCCTAATTCATCAGAGGGAAGAGAGAGGGCTTTAAAAAAAAAAAAAAATGTCCCAGCCGCAGTGTGTTTTGTCGCGTTCCAAACTCCGGTTGATTCATATGTCTCAACGGCAGACCTCAAGGGGTTTGCGAGGCAGCACACTTTGCAATAACACGGAGGCGGAGGGGGTGTGAGACGGGACTCTAAGAACACATCAGGCAACAAGATGGAAAACATCCAGGCTTGGCGACGGGGCTTGTGCAAGAGCTGAGATGGATGGGCCGCCAAATCCATTGTTTACCGTTCCCTGCTCTCTTCCAGCCTTGGCAGCAGAAAAGCAGATGAAGCACATTCCCGGGGAACAAGCTGAGAAAGGGCTGAGGTTGATGGTAGATGGCTGAAAAGAAGCAAACTTATTTTTTTTAAAAAAAACACGGGAAAGAATTACTGGAGAGGAGAGCTTTATTTATTCCATGTCTAAGTTCCTTTGACTCATAGCATGGTGCCTTCTTCTTCTCATAGGCACATATGGGACATGGGTGGCGCTGTGGTCTAAACCACTGAGCTTCTTGGGCATGTCGATCGGAAGGTCGGCGGTTCAAATCCCCTCGACGGAGTGAGCTCCCGTTGCTCTGTCCCAGCTTCTGCCAACCTAGCAGTTCGAAAGCACACCAGTGCAAGTAGATAAATAGGTACCGCTGCGGCGGGAAGGTAAACAACATTTCCATGCACTCTGGCTTCCGTTGCACCGGAAGCGGTTTAGTCCTGCTGGCCACATGACCCGGAAAGCTGTCTGTGGACAAACGCTGGCTCCCTGAAAGCGAGATGAGCACCACAACCCCATAGTTGCCTTTGACTGGATGTAACCATTCAGGAGTCCTTTACCTTTACCTATAAGAACATAAGATCCCTGCTGGATAAGAATTTAAGATTAGCCCACTGGATCAGGCCAATGACCCCACGTCCTGTCTAATCTTGCATCATTTTCACCCACCGGCCACTGAGATGCCTGTGGGAAATGAGCCAGCAGGATTCCTTAACTCACTTGGTAAAGCATGAGGCTCTTAATCTCAGGGTCATGGGTTTGAGCCCCACATTGGGCAAAAGATTCCTGTACTGCAGGAGGCTGGACTAGATAACCCTCATGGTCCCTCCCAACTCTAGAGTTCTTTGATTCTTAGATTTGAGCACAAGAGCAATTTCTCCTCCCATGGTTTCCGGGAACTGGTTTCCAGAAGACTAGGACTTTCCCTATCTCTACCTGGCAATAGGGTTGTATGGGGTGTTTGGGGAGGAGTGGTATCTTTGGCGGGGGACACACCGTGCTCCTTCTGGGGTAGTTTGTCCACCATTGGTCCCCACCCTGCACTCAGTTCTCACTTGTGGCTCCCAGAAGCTATCAGCACGTGACAGCAGCCACACCCCAGGAATGGCTTCGACTGGCCTGTTAAACTGATGAGAGTAGCCAATGGGTCCCCAACCCTTGGTGAGTTAGGGTCTTCCCCTGCATGCAAAGAAAGGCTCTTGGAGAATGAGCAGACGAGACCAGTAGTGGTTCCAATGGTCAAGAAGGTAGGTTCTGTACATGCTGTAGGGCGAAGCGAGGGGCAGATGGGGCTTGTACACCTGGGAAGGTAGCTCATCTAGGAGAAGGAAAGCTCTGACCCTAAACCTCCTCTGCCTTGCGGGATATCTTCAGAAGAAGAAAAGACTACACTGATCCAGAGTGGAGTCCCTAAGGCGGTTGGATGGTGCCTTGTATGTTTCCTTCCTTCAACTCCTGCAGCCAAGCTGGTGCCCAACATATTGCTCTGCTTTCCTTTGGACCCCATCAGTGAGGTCAAGAGAGGGGTCTTGTTGTCTGGGCAGCCCAGGACCTCCATATACACCATCTAGGCTAGCGGTCCAGGGAGGTCACTTTGGTGCTGCTAACACAGCAGTTTGACTTCACCCGTGGAGGCGCACTCCATTGTCTATCGAGACAGATGCATGCCAACAACCTGGAAATACCAGGTGGTGAACCCTGCAGGCAAGGCAACTTAGAGTCTCATATGCATGCAATATACTGAGTCAGACCATTGGTCTATCTAGTTCAGTGTCGCATACCATGACTGGTTCTCCTTGGCTCTTCCTGGAGATGTCTGGATACATTCTCCCATGGGCATACCGTGTCAGGTTTTCCTTAACTCATTTGTGGGAATTTCCATCCTGCCAAGATTAAGGAACAATTCATGGTTGTGAACGGCATTAAGAAACATCAAGGAGCGAGACTTGCATCCATAAAACAAAACATCTCAGCCCACCTGATGACAACGACTTGGGATCAGACTGCCAGCCTTGAGCGAATGTACCTGAGATCTGAAAGCAGCTATGCTTTATTGCTCAGCTATCTCCATCCTCCAGGGGTCCTCTGTCTTCCAAGGAGCTCTCTGCAGCTTTACTCTGCTCAAACGCTCTCTTTTCTCCCTTTCTTCTTCCAGAATAAATCCCGAAGGATTCCACGTAAAACACCAGGGCTAATTAAACCAAATGGTACCCCACTATGTCACTGGTGTTCTGGTAGAGCTTGACGGATGCATGTGTCTCTGGTTTGAATTAATTAAGGAGCGCGCTCTGATAAGAACAGCCAGAACCCACTGAGGTCTTAATGAAGAAAGGGACCATCGTGGAATCTCAAGAAAGTTTGCCTGGCGGAGCACGGAAGGCAACAAAAAGCAAACTTTTTGTGTTTCTGCTTCATGGTCTCTCCGGTGGTCTCTTTCTCTTCAGATACATCAATACATCTCCTTGCCAAGGGCGTAAGCCAGCCTAGGTCTGCCTCTGCGCGAAGGACAAGACTCAGAATTCAAGAAGTCAGCATCAATGTTTTCTCCGGCTTGTACACATCGAGTTGAGGTCGCATTCAGAGGAATTCTTTCATCCAGCTTTAATTTAGATCCTCCCTCCCATGGCCAGCTCGGCTCTCATGTTCCAGCGGTTGTAATATTGTTAACCTTGGCTGCCTCCCCAAATTGGATTTGCCAAGGTTGGCTCAGTCACCCTCACGGGACGCCGTCTCCTTGAAAGCTCATCTCTTGCCTCTTTCCAGGGCTGGGTGCTTGCTCAGCAAAGGACCCGGCGGATTTGCTAGCAATCCTTGAGATTCCGTGTGAGCGTTTGCTTGGCAGCTTTGAAATGGAAAGCGCCATGGTGTCTGGCAGGGGGTAAAGAGCTCTGGGGCAGGCCAGTTTTCCTATAAAAACAAAAGCAACAAACAAGCTTCTAGCCCTCATTGTCACAGTGGGACGCTTTTGAAGACCAGGGCTGTGTCCACACTCCCAATTTCTATGCGCTTGCTGCATTCCCAGCACTGCAGTTTTAATCTGACTTCCTAGAATCCCAAACCGGAATTAAGATTGCTGGAAAAAATATCAACAACCTCAGATATGCTGATGATACAACCTTGATGGCAGAAAGTGAGGAGGAATTAAAGAACCTTTTAATGAGGGTGAAAGAGGAGAGCGCAAAATATGGTCTGAAGCTCAACATCAAAAAAACTAAGATCATGGCCACTGGTCCCATCACCTCCTGGCAAATAGAAGGGGAAGAAATGGAGGCAGTGAGAGATTTTACTTTCTTGGGTTCCATGATCACTGCAGATGGTGACAGCAGTCACGAAATTAAAAGACGCCTGCTTCTTGGGAGGAAAGCAATGACAAACCTAGACAGCATCTTAAAAAGCAAAGACATCACCTTGCCGACAAAGGTCCGTATAGTTAAAGCTATGGTTTTCCCAGTAGTAATGTACGGAAGTGAGAGCTGGACCATAAAGAAGGCTGATCACCGAAGAATTGATGCTTTTGAATTATGGTGCTGGAGGAGACTCTTGAGAGTCCCATGGACTGCAAGAAGATCAAACCTATCCATTCTTAAAGAAATCAGCCCTGAGTGCTCACTGGAAGGGCAGATCCTGAAGTTGAGGCTCCAGTACTTTGGCCACCTCATGAGAAGAGAAGACTCCCTAGAAAAGACCCTGATGTTGGGAAAGATGGAGGGCACAAGGAGAAGGGGACGACAGAGGATGAGATGGTTGGACAGTGTTCTCGAAGCGACTGGCATGAGTTTGGCCAAACTGCAGGAGGCAGTGGAGGATGGGGTGCCTGGCGTGCTCTGGTCCATGGGGTCACGAAGAGTTGGACACGACTGAACAACAACAACAACAGAATCCTTCTTGTACCACAGAATTGAAGAGTTGGAAGGGACCCAAAGCATAATTTAGTCCAACTTCCCGCAATGCAGGAATCACAGCTAACACGAGGCTATCCCAATGCGTCCTGAACTTTTAAATAAAATACTACCGTGAGATGCATTGCTTTCCAAACCACATCGTGCTACTTCTGTGGTCATTTGTCTCACCTGTGGCTCCTAGAAGCTTGCAGAATGTGACAGCAGCTACACCCCAGGAACAGCTTTGACTGGCCAACTAAACTAGGTGAAGGCAGTGGATAGGTCTCAAGTCCTCAGTGAGTTAGGGACTTCCTCTGCATGTGAAGACAAGCAAATGAGACCAATAGTGGCTTCAATGGCCAAGAAGGGGGTTTCTGCTTGTGTTGTAGGGTGAAGTGAGGGGCAGATGAGGATTGCCCACTTGGGAAGGTAACCCATTTAGGAGAAGGAAAACCCTTATCTGAAACCTCTGGTGCTTTGCAACTCCTGAAGTCCAGCTGGTGCAAAACTTTAACTTAGCCCGGGGGTGTTTTTATCAATGAACTGATTGAATCTTGATTTGTTTTCTTCTGCTCCAGAGTCTAGGATTCAAACCAATAGCTGCAGGATACAAGAAAGGAGATTCCGACTAAACACCAGGAAGAACTTTCTGACAGGAAGAGCCATAGCTGTCAACTTTTTCCTTTTCTTGCGAAGAATCCTATTCAGAATATGGGAATTTCCCTTTAAAAAAGGGGAAAGTTGACAGCTATGGTAAGAGCTGGTCTCTTCAGGAGGTTATACAGTAGACCCTCCTTTGGAGGGTTTTAAGCAGAGACATCGCCTTGCCGACAAAGGTCAGTATAGTTAAAGCTATGGTTTTCCCCAGTAGTAATGTATGGAAGTGAGAGCTGGACCATAAAGAAGACTGATCGCCGAAGAATTGATGCTTTTGAATTATGGTGCTGGAGGAGACTCTTGAGAGTCCCATGGACTGCAAGAAGATCAAACTTATCCATCCTTAAAGAAAAAAAAAATAAAAAATTCTTTCCAGTAGCACCTTAGAGACCAACTAAGTTAGTTCTTGGTATGAGCTTTCGTGTGCATGCAGCTCATACCAAAAACTAACTTAGTTGGTCTCTAAGGTGCTACTGGAAAGAATTTTTTATTTTGTTTTGACTATGGCAGACCAACACGGCTACCCAACTGTAACATCTTAAAGAAATCAGCCCTGAGTGCTCACTGGAAGGACAGATCCTGAAGTTGAGGCTCCAGTACTTTGGCCACCTCATGAGAAGAGAAGACTCCCTAGAAAAGACCCTGATGTTGGGAAAGATGGAGGGCACAAGGAGAAGGGGACGACAGAGGATGAGATGGTTGGACAGTGTTCTCGAAAGCGACTAGCATGAGTTTGGCCAAACTGCGAGAGACAGTGAAAGATAGGCGTGCCTGTTGTGCTCTGGCCCATGGGGTCACGAAGAGTCGGACACAATTGAACGAATGAACAACAACAACAAGCAGAGGTTGGATGGCCATCTGTCATGGATGCTATAACTGAGATTCCTGCATTGCAGGGGGATTGGACTTGATGAAGCTTGGGGTCCCTTCCAGCTCTATGATTCTATGAATTGGACACTTTTCTGTGAATCTAGACACGTTTCCCTCCTCAAAAATCAAAACTTGAGCGTGTCCACTTGCTGTTGCTCTAAGGCGTTGTTCCACCACTCCACTAGATGGCCACTAGAACGCTGTTCTGGGGGCCACCACCAGCAGAAATCCCTTTCTTCCCATCAGCATTGCCTGGTTGTCTCTCCTGGAGGAGGCAGCAACAGCACCCTCCACTCTGAGCAGCTTCCTCAGTTTGATGCTTCTTGGAGCCGGCAACGCAGACCTCTTCCTAGGCTGTCACGATGATCTATTTAATCCTCCTTCATGCTCACACATCCGAATGGCAGCCTCTTGGTTGCATTAGCTGCCTTTCGAGCCAGTGATTGAATATCACTTGTGTGTTTTCAATCAAGGCTCTCGAGGATATGCCGGAGCCTCAATCTAATTTGAGCTTCAAGGGGGATCCTCAAGGAAGAGAAATGAAATAAACTCCTCTCTCTCTCTCTCTCTCTCTCTCTCTCTCTCTCTCTCTCTCTCTCTCTCTCTCTCTCTCCTTTGCCCGGATCACATCCCTGCATTCTACATCTGATACCAGTTTCCTGCAAGCTTTATCTCATCCAGGCATCTCTCAGATCCTGCCTTGACCAGCACCCAAGGGAAGGAGAGGCTGCGATACCCGAGACCTTCTGCAAGGATCTGCAAACTCCGAATTTCCATCTGGGCGGAGGGAGAGGAGACAGCGGGACTGATTCTCAGAATGGTATTGATTTGGTGTTCCATAGCTTTTCACTAGGTGGCGCTATAGAATGACCTGCAGTGGAATAGCCCTGGGTGCGAGGGAAATGATTCTAGCCTGAGGGCCACATTCTCAACCTTCTGAGGGCCACTCATGGTGAGAGGGGCCGAAGAAAAAGTGGGCAGAGCAATGAATGCAAGTGTTACATAATAATAATAATAATAATAATAATAATAATAATAATAATAATAATTATTTATTTATACCCCGCCCATCTGGCTGGGTTTCCCCAGCCACTCTGGGGGCTCCCAACAGAATATTAAAAACATGATAAAACATCAAACATTAAAAACTTCCCTAAACAGGGCTTCAGATGTCTTCTAAAAGTCAGATAGTTGTTTATTTCCTTGACATCTGGTGGGAGGGCGTTCCACAGGGCAGGCGCCACTACCGAGAAGGCCCTCTGCCTGGTTCCCTGTAACCTCACTTCTTGCAGGGAGGGAACCGCCAGAAGGCCCTTGGAGCTGGACCTCAGTGTCCGGGCTGAATGATGGGGGTGGAGACATTCTTTCAGGTCTTTTTATCACAGGAGCATGCTGATCAGTAATCACACACTTCAAAGTTGGAGTTGAATCTTTATTAGCAAAAACACGATCTCCGCAGATTTGGT
The DNA here is from genome assembly GCA_900245905.1 of Lacerta viridis. Lineage (NCBI taxonomy): Eukaryota > Metazoa > Chordata > Lepidosauria > Squamata > Lacertidae > Lacerta > Lacerta viridis. Next base: position 131,314 of record OFHU01001953.1, read on the forward strand.
GGAGTGTCAGGCCTAATGAGCAGAGCAGCTCATTCCCAGTGGTCTTACTCCATGAAAATCAGTTGCCAAGACTGAAAATCCGCACCTCCTCACAGCCACCCCACCACCACCCCTCTTTTCAAGCAATCAGAGACTGTGTCTGCATACAGCCAGCCTCTCCTCCGTCCTTTTTATGCCTCTTCTGGATCTGGGAGATGGTGGTGGGAGGGGAGCTTGCCACAGCAGGAGGGGGAGACACCTGTGTCCCTTCATCACTCTGACTCATCTCTGCCTCGGCCTCCTCCATCCCACTCTCCAGCCTCTGCTTCTGGACTTCTCTCTGCCACAGACTCTCCCAGCTCACTAAGCTCTGTTCCCTATTCGGCTTCCGACACCTTTTCCCAGTCCTCTCCCTTTACTGCCTCTCGTCCCACCACTACTCTCCGGGCTCTGAGCCTTCTTCCCTCGGTGGTTCTCCAACTGGTTCCTCTCACCAATCGTCTGCATGCAACCAGTCCGTAACACCTTTGCACAATAGGCTGGTTTCTACACACTCTCTCACAGCCCTTTCTACTGTTCATCCAGGAAAGCAAGAGGCATTGCCAGAGTTTTCAACGACACATGCAGCCAGGCAGAAACACTTGGGTTGTGGAGCAGGGTCAAAGAGGGGAGTGGCCTTGGGAAAGAGGTTGTGGTCTGGAGAGAATCAGGGGTGGAGTTTGCTAATATGGCACCCTGAGAGAGGACAAAATTTGGCACCCTCCCCTGCTTGCCTTGCATTCTGTGCATGTTCTCAAGTGTGCTACGTCTGGCACTGCTGGAAGGGCCCCAATGTCATGGAATGGTTAGACACCGGTGAGAGGCACCAGCTGGGGAACCCCCAAGGGAAGAAGACTCAGAGCCCCGGGAATTGGTGGTGCGACAATGATGAGAGGTCAGAGGGAGAAGAGGGAGAAGACTGGGAGGAGGTGCTGGAAGCTGAAGACGTAACAGGACTTAGTGAGTCTGTAGCAGAGAGCAGCCCAGGATCAGGGGCAGAAGCTGAAGCAGGAGAAGAGGGAGACCAAGAGGCAGAGGTGGGTCAGGCTGATGAAGAAGCATGTGCATCTCCCTCTCCTGTTGTGACAATATCCTCTTCCCCCTGGTTTCCCAGGACCAGGAGAGGCTCAAAGTGGGAGGAGCAAAGGCAGACACACCTGCATAGTCTCAGATTGCTTGGGAAAGACCCAGAAGAGGAGGAGATTTAGACAGCTGCGGGAAGGCAGGGGACTTTAGTCTCCACAAATTCCTCATAGGAGCAAGACCTACCGAAGAAGAATCGCTGTGCTCATTAGGGACACGGGTGGCACTGTGGTCTAAACCACTGAGCCTCTTGGGCTTGACGATTGGAAGGTGGTTTGAATCTCCGTGACAGGGTGAGCTCCCGTTGCTCTATCCCAGCTCCTGCCAACCTAGCCATTTGAAAGCACACCAGTGCAAGTAGATAAATAGGTACCGTTGTGGCAGGAAGGTAAACAGCATTTCCATGCACCCTGGTTTCTGTCATGGTGTTCTGTTGCACCAGAAGCGCTTTAGTCATGCTGGCCACATGACCCGGAAAGCTGTACGTGGACAAACACTGGCTCTCTCGGCCTGAAGGCGAGATGAGCTCCACAACTCCATAGTCTCCTTTGACTGGACTTAACCATCCAAGGGTCCTTTACCTTTTAGATGTTGTTGTTGTTGTTGTTGTTGTTGTTTTCTAATAAGGAGTTAATTCACTTACTCTGTGTGATTTATTGCAGGCATGCTTCTGACACCCAAGCAAATGAGGGCCATTGTACATGATTCTGCTAGAGTGATGATGTGTGGTGTAGTGGTTAAGAGCGGTAGACTTGTAATCTGGTGAACCGGGTTTGCGTCTCCGCTCCTCCACATGCAGCTGCTGGGTGACCTTGGGCTAGTCACACTTCTTTGAAGTCTCTCAGCCTCACTCACCTCACAGAGTGTTTGTTGTGGGGGAGGAAGGGAAAGGAGAATGTTAGCCGCTTTGAGACTCCTTAGGGTAGTGATAAAGCGGGATATCAAATCCAAACTCCTCCTCCTCCTCCTTCTTCTTCTTCTTCTTCTTCTTCTTCTTCTTCTTCTTCTTCTTCTTCTTCTTCTTCTTCTTCTCAACTTCTGGGTTAGTAAAGACTGACACCATGCTTGGAAATAAGGAAGATTTAGCCCAAACATTTGGGAATCCCTGATCTATACTGTTCTGACAATTATTCTTTTGGTGACTGTCATACATGGTAAGGCAATCTGTGGCTACTAGCCACAGTAGCTAGGTTCCAATTCCATTGCTCATGGCTGGAAATATTTGAGCTAGACATTTTCATAGGTTTCAAGGGATGGAGGTGGAGTGAAAAATGACCCCCAAAGACCCCTTGACCTTCAACCTGCTATTGGACCTTGAACCCATCCTCCTAAGTTTCCAGAAACAGACTATGGTAGCTGACTGATTAGGATAAGGTGTCTGTGCATGCCCAGCAATGGTTTCCTTAATATTATTTTATATCTTTCAAGACTTAGATCAGCCATCAAACCTATTGCCAATTATACAGAACTTTTATAATCTCAGGATACTTCACATTATTTCCTGGCACATGCACATCAATGAGAGAGAAAATATCCTTGTACTTTCCACTAAAATGAAATTGCCATTTATCTTCTTTGGAGAAACCAATTTCCTCAAAAATACAAAATGCATTATATGTTTCTGTTTTCTAATCTGATTGTAAAAAATACTTTTCCTGAGATCAGATTTCTGCATAACAGCCTGAAATGCTTCTTTAAAAGAAACCGAGTCTTTCTCATCCCTTTGATAACAGAGTTTGTTTGGTTTTTTTTCAGTGGGGGTGGGGTGGGGGGCTCTCAGACATACTGGAGGACTCAGCTGGAAAGACCTCTCAACTTGCAGCTCAGCTTGCAGGCTGGAAAATGGGAGTGGGGTGGTTTTAGCTGATTCTGCAGAGGGTGGGTGGGTGGGTGGGGCATGCATTTGCTCTTCTTAGTAGTAGACAGGGGAAGGGGCCTGAAGTGTAGGCGGGTTCTCATGAGGCATGACACAGCGATAACAGCAAGAACCTTTATTGAACTAACAGAACTGGGCAACAGGGGCAAAGCAACTGCTTATACCAGCTTCTGGAAACCACAGGAGGGGGAGAGTTGCTCTTGGAGAGCCAGTGTGGTGTAGTGGTTAAGAGCGGTAGACTCATAATCTGGGGAACCGGGTTCGTGTCTCCACTCCTCCACATGCAGCTGCTGGGTGACCTTGGGCTAGTCACACTTCTCTGAAGTCTCTCAGCCCCACTCACCTCACAGAGTGTTTGTTGTGGGGGAGGAAGGGAAAGGAGAATGTTAGCCGCTTTGAGACTCCTTCGGGTAGTGAAAAGCGGGATATCAAATCCAAACTCTTCTTCTTCTTATATACAGGTGAAACTCAAAAAAATAGAATATTGTGGAAAAGTCCATTTATGTAAGCAATTGTTTCCATTAGCTACTGGAGTTTAATATCTGAGATAGACTCATGACATGCAAAGCGAGACATGTCAAGCCTTTGTTTGTTATAATTGTGATGATTATGGCGAGTGTGAATGAGCCCTGTGATGTAGAAATCTCGTGCCTCTACTGCCAGGTGCTAAACGCAAAGAAGAGGTGTTCTCAGTGTTCAAGGATTCTTTCCAGCCAGGGAGCAACACTCAATGAGGTTGTCAAGCAGGTGAGGGGTGTGACCAGGTAGGGGGCGTGGCCTATGGGGATCCCCAAGGAAAATCTGGGGACCACATTTGACTCCCATCCACACCACCGTATGTTCCATATTATGAATACAGTGGCAAAGGAATTCTGATACTTTACTTTACCCCTGTCTGTTAGCCCAGTCCGATTACTGTATTTTACGCTTCATAAGACGCACTTTTTCCCTCCTAAAAAGGAAGGGAAAATTCCTGTGCGCCTTCTGGAACGAAGGCTTTGCTCCCTCGGCCTCCCCCCATCCCCCGCCGCGTTCAGCGGAAGGTGGGGGGAGGCAGCAGCAATGTTGCTGGATGGTGTCAACACCTCCGTTGGCCGAAAGAAGCTTCTTTCGGCGAACGGAAGTGCTGGGCACGATCCAGCAACATATCCGCTGCCTCCCCCCACCTTTTGCTGAACGTGGCGGGGGATGGGGGAGGCAGCGGGAAGCAAAGGGGATGTTGCTGGGTCGTGCCAGGTGCTGGCACGATCCAGCAACATCCCCTTCGCTTCCCGCTGCCTCCCCCATCCCCCGCCACGTTCGGCGGGAGGTGGGGGGAGGCAGCTGCGATGCCTGCTTTTGGGATCGGTGGGCGGCAGGGAGGTTGGTGGAGGATTTCCTCCACCACCCCACGCACTGCCCTCCGATCCCAAAGGTGGTGGTGGAGAAAACAGCGGGGATGCTGCTGCTTTCTCCACCACCCCGCGCGCCGATGCCAAAAGCAGGCTCATCCCCGCATGCTTTAAAGGGACATGGGGACGAGGGGAGAAACGGAGCGTTCTCCCCTCGTCCCCATGTCCCTTTAAAGCAAGCGGGGATGAGCCGCTGTGAAGGGAGAAGGGGCTCCTCCTCCAGCACCCTCCTACCTGTCTTTTAGAGGAGGAAAGCCAGGGAAATATTTTTTCCTGTTTTTTCCCCTTTAAAAAACAGGTGCGTCTTGAGGTCCGGAGCGCCTTATGGACTGAAAAATACAGTATCTCTTTTTGAAGCTGGTGGGATTTAACAGCAGTGATTGAAACAGTTTAGCTGTTGATCTTCAGTTTGGCACCTTGGTCTAGCTAAATCCAAGGACGAAATTAAAATGCAAAAAAAAAAAAAGAGAGGCTCCAGTTGCAATTCCAGGTAGGGATACTTGAGGCATTTGCAAACGCCTATGCAAAGTGATCAGATCCGATCTGAATTTTTCCAGACTGATGTGCTGATTGGTACTTTAAACATATTGAAACACATCCATTTTACTTACGTATTTTGATTGGGAGAGCACACACTTAGATATGTGTTCGGAAAGGCAAATACCTATTTCGAAATATGCATTAAAATGTTGATTCCATTATTGATTTAAATATTATTTAAAAACACATTTAGATATGACTTCTTCTTCTTCCTTTTAAAATAATAATAGTCAGCTGCATCCAATGAAGGAAACCCATTTGGGCAAAGGCATTTAGCTGCTCTAAGCCCATGCTTGGATAAGCATGTGAATGTAAATACTTTGCATATATTCGTCCTTAGCTACATGTTCTGCAAGTGAAAACTTCTGCATAGTTTTACAAGTGTTTGGACATGGTTTTAATTTCAAGAGAAGATTCAGTATGGCATATGATGGTGACTTCCTAGCTTAAAGTTACCAGGATTTTTTCAATGAATCTGGGGACACAATACATACATACATACATACTACACGTTCGGGACGTTGATGCTGCAGCGATGGCGGTGGCGGCAGCTGCCTTGACCTCAACCGCCATGTTTCCCCTTCCTCTGAGGCTTCCATCTCCTTTCTCCATGAGCCTGGGCAGTCCCTGAGTTGTTGGTTCTTTGGTGGTGGTGGTGGTGGGGGGGAGTGGTGTGCTGTGGGTCAGGCATGGAAGGCGGAGAAGGAGGGCTGAGAGTGGTGGCGAGGCTCGGGCAGCGCGATGCCTCCCTTCCCATTGGAGCAGCCCCAATCCCATTCCAACTTTCGTGCAAGCAGGAGGGGATGTGGAGCTACGGTCACTTTCTAGTGCCTTTCTCATCACAGGGGAAAGTGACTTGGTCAAGGAATAGCCTTCTGCTTTGGGAAGGAGGAAGTGTGGAGCAATACAAAGATGGCTTGCATGTCGAATATGGTTTCCCTTTGCCGTTTGGATGCCGCTCGCTCTCCAGGTCCCCTTTCCCAAGACCTGAGAGACGAGATAACAAGTCTCGCAACAGGTCCCCAGCTGCTCGGCCGTATGCTGACGCTTGGAGCTCGGCGAGCCCCATGCCCTGATCCACCCGCAGCCTGTCATCTCCTTCTGCTTCCGATGCCTTCCTTCCAAGATGGAGCCTGCTCCCACAGAAGGAGCTGCAGTGTGCTCTGCATCTCCATGCGCTGCCAAGGGGAAATTCAGCAGACTCAGCCGTTTCCTGGTTCAGAGGGGTGTGAGGCGGGGGGACGGGAAGAGGGGGTGGTAGGAGCAGGGGTTCCCCTCGAGGGCCGTACGGAACTTAGCCAATGGAGTTGAAGCAGCTGGAAAGTGTTAATTAAGCTCCTAGCAGAATGGTAGGTGCTGGCAAATCCTTCCTCTAGTGGATTCTGACATGCTCTGTAGGTAAACATATTTATTTTCCAAATGTCAGCAGTTCATCCATCATCCTATCAATAGAGTCGAGGCCTCCTGGCTCCCACGGGCCCCTTCATTAGCTGCTCTTGTTTCCGCAGTGACTTTGGGGCATGAGTGTGTGCCTGTGTGGCGTGCTCATCATTAGTGTGTAAATTCTAAGCCCACCTGGATATACCAGCATGGAGTCCCCCACATCTCAGTTATGCAAGTTGTCTGCAGAGAAAGGTGCTTTAGGAATGCATTGGTCAGTAGGGATGGGCGGATCAGTCCATGTCAGCCTCACCTGTGCCCATTTGGAAGTATGTTCTGTTCTGCTTGCACACAATTCTGCATGTATTTATCTTAAAAAGCACGTGCAAATATGCCTCTTCCGGCATGCATTTCACCCTAAAGTCTGCAGGTTTCGATATGCAATTTTTTTAAAAAAATAATTTTTATTATTTTATACTATACTACAACAAGAAAATCAAACATACATTCACATACATTTTCCAGTTTTGGCTAACATAGCCGTGACTTCCCTCAGACCTTCCACATGGCTTTCAAAATTATATCTTAGTATTATACTTCTTTAATCTACCATTGCTTACATTATCATAAATCTCATGCATACTCTAACTACCATACTTACAATAATATTTCTACACATTAACTACAAAACTTCTTGAAGTCCTATTAGCGTATTCAATTGCAAATTGTCTTTCAAATAGTTCGTAAACTTTAACCAGTCTTTGATGAATTTCTGGTCCCGCTGTTCCCGGATTCTTCCCGTCATTTTATCCAGTTCTGCATATTCCATCAATTTCACTGTCCATTCTTCTTTCGTCGGTAATTCTTCTTGTTTCCACCTTTGTGCTAGCAAAATCCTAGCTGCTGGTCACTGCGTATTGGAAAAGCTTAATGTCCTTTTTTTTCCAATGTCTGTACCTACAATACCTAGTAAAAAGGCTTCAGGTTTCTTGACAAAATTATATTTCAACATTTTTCTTCGATATGCAATTTTGGTACAACTTTGGACCAAGAATTGCACTGCGAAATTTCGAGAATGGCGAAAACAGAAAAGCATGTTCTGAGGGTGTGTTAGTGCAGGCCAGCTCACTTTAAGAAGCAGAGCGATTAAAATCCTTAAGCATCGGAGAACTGCTGGAAGTCAGTGTAGGCAATATTGAACTAGATGGACCAATGGTCCGACTCATTGTAAGGCAGCTTCACTGGACGGTCCTGAGGTTGGATGGCCATCTGTTGTGGATGACTCAGTTGATATTCCTTCATTGCAGGGGGTTGGACTAGATGGCTCTTGGGGGTCCCTCCCAACTCTACATTTCTATGATTCTGTTATCATCACTATATCTTGTGGGAGCAAATTGTCCTCTGTGTGAAGAATTACTTTCCTCTATCTTCAACCGCTCAGCTTCATTGGATGGTCCTGAGGTCTAATATCATGACAGAGGAAGGAGAAACATCCTGGGACATTATCCTAACATACCTTCCAACATTTCCCCCATGGAAATAAGGACATCCTATTCCATACCCTCCAACATTTCTCTGATAAAAATAGAGGTGTCCTTCCATACTCTCCAACATTTCTCTGATGAAAATAGGGACGTCCTAAGGAAAAGCGGGACATTTCAGGATCAAATCAAAAGCCGGGATGGCTTCTGTAAATCTGGGGCTGTCCCTGGAAAATAGGGAGAACGGTTGCATCATTGTGCCCATAGCAATTCTGAATCCTGACTGGCTGCACAAACAAATCCTTACTCAAAGCAAAAGCACAGTTTCCTTCATGCATTCTGGACGCTGACCACTGTCACCAAGGACGCATCCCACAGCGAAACCTGTCTCAGATTACGGCTTGGCCTTTAGGGTTACAATGAAAAATCAAACAAAATTGAATTTCCCACACGCAAAGCAGTCTTACATGGCATTTTGTGCTTGGGTGCAGATATTTGATCTCTCAGCTTTGTGTCGGATGTGACAGGCCATGCTGTGGCCTTTCCTCTAAATTACACATGAGTAGGGACGCGGGTGGCACTGTGGTATAAACCACTGAGCCTCTTGGGCTTGCTGATCAGAAGGTCGGCGGTTCAAATCCTCGCAATGGGGTGAGCTCCCGTTGCTCGGTCCCAGCTCCTGCCAACCTAGCAGTTCGAAAGCACGTCAAAGTGCAAGTAGATAAATAGGTACTGCTCCGGCGGGAAGGTAAACGGCGTTTCTGTGCGCTGCTCTGGTTCGCCAGAAGCGGCTTAGTCATGCTGGCCACATGACCTGGAAAAAATGTCTGTGGGCAAACGCCGTCTCCCTTGGCCTGAAAACAAGATGAGCGCCGCAAGCCCAGAGTCGTATGCAACTGGACTTAACTGTCAGGGGTCCTTTACCTTTACCTTTTAAGGAAAGGAATAGGACACAACTCATTCATTTTCAAAGGGAATTATGCGCCTGCACACCCTTCATATTTATCCCAATATCAATCATGGAATCATAGAACTGTAGAATTGGAAGTGTCCCCAAGGGTCATCTAGTCCAACCCCCCTTGCAATGCAGGAATCTAAACTCAAGTATTTATGACAGATGGCCATCCAACCTCTGCCTCAAAACCTCCGAGGAAGGAGAGTCCACCACCACCCAAGGTGATCCATTCCAACGGGAAACAGTTCTTACCATCAGAAGGTTCTTCCTGATGTTTCTGTGGGGTCTCCTGACAACTCTCCACACCCTTAGCGCACCCCAGTTCCCCCAGTATGGGGATACTATCATCACAGTAGTACAATACTGCCTTAAATGCATGCCGTCAAAGTGCCACAGAAGACTCTTTGGCAGTGCACACATATATTTAAAGCCCACCTCTAAGAATTATCATAGAATCATAGAGTTGGAAGAGACCACAAGGGCCATCCAGTCCAACCCCCTGCCAAGCAGGAAACACCATCAAAGCATTCCTGACAGATGGCTGTCAAGCCTCCGCTTAAAGACCTCCAAAGAAGGAGACTCCACCACACTCCTTGGCAGCAAATTCCACTGTCCAACAGCTCTTACTGTCAGGAAGTTCTTCCTAATGTTTAGGTGGAATCTTCTTTCTTGTAGTTTGAATCCATTGCCCGTGTCCGCTTCTCTGGAGCAGCAGAAAACAACCTTTCTCCCTCCTCTATATGACATCCTTTTATATATTTGAACATGGCTATCATATCACCCCTTAACCTTCTCTTCTCCAGGCTAAACATACCCAGCTCCCTAAGCCGTTCCTCATAAGGCATCGTTTCCAGGCCTTTGACCATTTTGGTTGCCCTTCTCTGGACACGTTCCAGCTTGTCAGTATCCTGGGAACTATAGTTTGCTAAGGGCACTGAGAGTTGTCAGGACACTCTTCATCCTCTCATAGAGCTGTAGGTCCCAGCATTCCCTGAGAAAAGGGATTGAATGCTGATCTGGGAACTGTAGTTCTGTGGGGGGCATTAGGGTCCTTTCCATTCATCTAAAGCAGCGGTTCCCTAAGTAGGTGGCGCTGCCCCCTGGGGGATGGTAGGATTATTGGGGGGCGCTAAGAGGCAAGCTGGCAGCAGCAGACGTACAAGACTATCAGGTTTTGAAAATCTGATATCACTGGATCAGTTTTGCTGAACAAATTAAACCAAATAGCTTGAATTGGCTTTTGAGTAAACGTGCAATTAATCGTTATTGTTTTGAATTTCATCGTGTCATCGTCTTCCTGAGCAGGTTGTGCAAACCGCTGTTCTGAACAACGTTTTCTTTTTATATATATAGAGGAAGGGGGAATTGGGGATGAGTTTATAGACCCAAGAGGGCATTGGCCCAGAAAAGCTTGGGAGCCAAAAGTATGGATGGGTCTTTGTTGCCAAATAGCTGTTGCTCGAGGATAGCTGCCCCTGGTTGTACGAGGAAGACCTGGAGGGGTCGGCCAGGTTTCCTCACGGGTCCCCATTGCCAAAACTGTGTCCAGCTGGGCACCGTCTCTTCCTTCCAGAAATGATGCCAAGCTCGCTTTGGCAGCCCTCCGCAGCATTCTCCAGTGGCACCGGGCGCATGGCGCCAATCTCTGGTTGTATCTCCCTTCTTCAAACACGGCTATCTCTTGGCAGGGGAATAATTGGCGTGTAAAGAAAGCTATTTGGGGAGCGGGGCGCCGCGATCCGCCGTCATATCTCCCTTCCTCCTAGTTTTGTTTGAGAACATTAGCGCCATGTAATTGCTGTAGGGAGAGGTGCGTGGCTGTGTTTTAATTAGAGATTAAAAGAGGGAGAACGGGGAGACAGCAGGCAGGGTGGCTGCGCAAACGTTCCTGCCACGGGGGGGGAACCGTTTCAGAAGGGAGATTGTTTAATCTAACGCTTTGTAAGTCAACCTGACTTTGCCTTTGGAGTGGCATTTGGAAATCAGGCAGGCATCCGAGTATATTTCACAGGGTTTGTCCTTTCGAGAGACGCGGCGACCTATACGGAGCTTGGCGGTGAAGAAGCTGGAGGATGCATGGCGGGTCTTGGACAGAGGCCTGCAGACAACAGAGCCACCAGGTTGTCCATGACAAAAGTCTTGATACAGGGGCATTGTTAGAGGGTTAGCCAGCCCCCCCCCCACAAAGGCCCAGAAGATATCTGAAGGCAGCCCCCCTGAATAGGAAAGGTTTTCAATGTTTAATGTTTTATTATGTTTTTCTATATGTTGCAAGCCGCCCAGAGTGGTAGTAGTGGTGGGGGGACCTAGTCAGATGGGCGGGGTAGAAACAAATAAATAAATACATAAATAAAATGGAGGAAGCAAAGTTAAAAGTACCCCTGACCGTTAGGTCCAGTCGCGGACGACTCTGGGGTTGCAGCACTCATCTCGCTTTACTGGCCGAGGGAGCCGGTGTACAGCTTCCAGGTCATGTGGCCAGCATGACTAAGCCGCTTCTGGCGAACCAGAGCAGCGCACAGAAACGCCGTTTACCTTCCCGCCGGAGCGGTACCTATTTATCTACTTGCACTTTGACGTGCTTTCGAACTGCTAGGTTGGCAGGAGCTGGGACCGAGCAACGGGAGCTCACCCCGTCGCGGGGATTTGAACCGCCGACCTTCTGATCGGCAAGCCCTAGGCTCTGTGGTTTGGACCACAGTTCCACCCACGTCCCTATAATAATGCAGTAGGGCGTCCCTATTTTCATCTGAGGAATGTTGGAGAACATGCATCTGGAGAGCCACAGGTTCCACACCCCTCCTGTAGCGAAGCCTGATCCAGATTCACTTCTGGTTGGCCACAGATTGCAGATGGAGACTGGTGCAAAATTAATCTGCGGGGACAGGAAACCCCCCTCCCCACTACACCAAGATCACATCCAAAAATCTGCACTCTCCTGCAGAATGTGCCACCTTTTAGCCATAATTCCCCCGCCCTGTCAATCACCACTCCTGTTTATGTATGGAGAGAAGGGTTGACTCGTTTGTTAGCCCAATGACCTTGCCGCTGAAGATTAATGAAGGTGCCTTGGGTCACAGCACAGGGAATGGGCGAAAGGGATACTTCTCTCGGCAAGTGCACACATCAAACTCAGCAGCGATTTCTGTTTCCATCTCTCATCTCTGCCCCCAAAAAAACACCCTCCACCAAAGTATAACAGATGACTGTGGCTAGCAGTGACCTGTGCAAGTGACCTGTATGTTAAATGAATGGCTGTTGCCCTCGCCTCGGCAATATCTCATGCTGCAATCCTTCTTTCATTTGATAGCAGGCAGGATGCATTGCATGGATGCTAGTCACGGAATCGTAGAGTAGGAAGGGACCCCAGTAGTCATCTAGACCAACCCCCTGTGATGCAGGAATCTCAACTGCAACTAATCCAGAATGTGGCAGCCAGACTGGTGACTGGGAGCGGCTGCTGAGACCATATAACAGCGGTTCTGAAAAACCTGCATTGGCTCCCGGTACGTTTCCAAGCACAATTCAAAGTGTTGGTGCTGACCTTTAAAGCCCTAAACGGCCTCAGCCCTGTATGCCTGAAGGAGCTCTTGTACGTTATTTCATATTTTCTTACAAAGGAATAATAACAAGTAATAATAAAAAAACCTTTTATTTATATCCCGCCCTCCCCGGCCAAAGTCGGGCTCAGGGTGGCTAACATCAGATACATAACATTGGTATAAAATCAAACAATAATTAAATTACCTCCTAAAAACCTCTCAAAGTCTAATTAGATGGCTTTCCACAGGGTTAGGGTTGGGAACAGTAAGTGTTCTCTGAACTGAAATTTCAGCCTTCATGACATAGGAAAACAGCCAAGTGAACAGCTATTTTGGTGGAGGAGGGTCAAGATATTAACCAATATGCATGAAATTTCATATATAGCTATATAATCCCTAGTATAGTAAGATAAGACCTTCGGAGCAGGCATTAAAAAAAAAATCAAATTCTTTTTTTCCTTTCTCATTTGTCACCCCCTCCATTATGGAACCCGGGGCAGCCCGCCCCCCTCACCCCCCTTGCTACACCCCTGTCCAAGGGCCTTCTGGTGGTTCCCTCCCTGCAAGAAGTGAGGCTACAGGGAACCAGGCAGAGGGCCTTCTCAGTAGTGGCACCCACCCTGTGGAACGCCCTCCTATCAGATGTCAAGGAAATAAACAACTATCTGACTTTCAGAAGACATCTGAAGCTAGCCCTCTTTAGGAAAGTTTTTAATGTTTGAAGTTTTCTTCTGTTTTTAATGTTCTGTTGAAAGCCACCTGGAGAAGCATCCATGACAGACAACCATCCAACCTCTGATTAAATTCCTCCCAGAAGTGAGAGTCCATCAACTTCTGAGGGAGTCTGTTCCACTGTCAAACAGCTCTTACAGAAAGGTAGTTCCTGCAACCTTTGGCTCTGTTGACATTTCACAATGTTGTGTTGATCCTTGTAACCTGACGTTGGACAGGGTCAAGGCTTACACTTTAGCACTTGGGAACTGATCCCTGGCCTGGGATCCAGAGACAGCTCGCCATAAGGTGCTTGTAACAAAGAGTCGTTCAGATCAGTCTGCGCAACAGATGCAAGCTGTCACAGTCGCTCCAAACAGCTCTGTGTTCGAGTGACTGGCTCTGCTGCCAGGTTCATTGATATTGTTTCACACGCCCCAATATCAGAGCAGCGAGAGACTCAGGTAGTGCCTGTACTCAGTGGCGTAACATGGTGGCCCACAGGGGCTGTTGCCCCGGGGTGCAAAATTGTTAGGGGTGCAAAATTTCAATTCCCGGTGCTGCCTCAATACAGCCATGCGCTTCCATTGCTGGGCTCCACTGAAAACGGTTTCCCCACACAAACCAGGATGTGACCTCTCCAGACAACAGAACGACTCTTCTTTTCTTATGTCTGGCTATGATCTCCTGGGTGAGGTGGACGCCGTTAGGCAGTTGAATGTGCATGCATGCTCTGTCCGTTTCCCTCCCTCCCACCTCCACATGACCATGGGCACTGGCAACCCATGCTATGCCACTGTCCGTGCTTTGCCACCTGCTGAACTGCTTCTAAGTAAGAAGGCAAGGCAGGTGCGGCAGTACCCCATTTGCCCTAATGGACCAGCCTCAGCCTTGATGGAGAAGCTGCTGGTTAGGGTGGAACCCAGGTGGACAAAATCAATACCTGTTTGCTGGAAATCTGGTTGGCCATTGTGAGAACAGGACTGCTAGGGAAGTTGGGCCATTGGCTTGATCCAACAGGGCTCTTTGTATGTTTCCATGACTTTTTGTATGTTTCTACACTGCATTGAATGAGTGGGCTGGTGGGTACAGGTGAGCTGATTGGATGGGTTCCTACCATTAGACCAGCTCCTTCTCTTCGGGAATTTGCTGAAGTCACATCTCAGAATGTTTCTACCGCACATTTTGAAGCGGCAAGCAGCGAAAAGAAATCTGCAGGGATATTTATAGAGAGGCAATCCATAAATCAGATCCTTGAAAAGTCCCCAGTAATAGCTAGCTAATTGCATGCAGGATTCTTTTGTGTTAAAAGCAGTCAAAGACGTTTTGCCTTGATGACTCTTCATAGGCGGGGAAAGGGGAGGAAAATATATTTGCTGTAACTATTCTAATCCACACTGATCTCACCTGCCTTTGGGTGGATTAGTTTGATGAAGTGATTTAAATGACTAATAGACCATAAGTAACTTATTGGGAATTTTCTGAAGAAGCCACGGATTCGAAGGATATTCTCTTTCAGCTGAGTTGCATAGCAAAGTGTATCCTACCTCTTGTTAAAAATATATATTGCTTCCCGCACCCCCACCCCCACTGTTTTAAGTTGAGGAGCATCTTTTCAGGCTGTTCCCTTGGGGATTTGTAAGGAGGAAACTGATTTAAGCCACTGGGTTGGTTTCTATTCTCTCCAGTCTGAAAGACCGCATCCATCCCTACAAACACACTGGGGGTATTCGGATTGGCAGAGGGGCGCTCAGAAGTGCAGAGAGCAGCAGCCCAGGAACAGGTCTTCTCTGCGGCAATCCCTAAATTGTGGAACCCCCTCCCCACAGCCCCCACTGTTTGCGGAAGATTGATCTCACAGAATAATAAAACTGTACAGCTTGTAGTGCAAACCCCTGCAATGCAGGAGTCATAAGAATACAGCGGTACCTCTGGTTACGTACTTAATTTGTTCCGTTCTTAACCTGAAACTGTTCTTAACCGGAAGCACCACTTTAGGTGCTGTGGGTTAAACTACTGAGCCTAGGACTTGCCGATCAGAAGGTTGGCGGTTCTAATCCCCGTGACGGGGTGAGCTCCTGTTGCTCAAAAACTGTCCTTTGCAAAGTGGGAGGCTGGGTCACCATCACAAAAGGATGTCTAGACTAGAGAAACAACTGGTGGCAAAAAAAATACTTGTTGACTTTTTGCTCTTATGTATGGGGTGGACACGGGTGGCGCTGTGGGTTAAACCACAGAGCTGAGGGCTTGCCGATCGAAAGGTCGGCGGTTCGAATCCTCGCGACGGGGTGAGCTCCTGTTGCTCGGTCCCTGCTCCTGCCACCTAGCAGTTTGAAAGCACGTCAAAGTGCAAGTAGATAAATAGGTACCACTCCGGCGGGAAGGTAAACGGCGTTTCCGTGCGCTGCTCTGGTTCACCAGAAGCGGCTTAGTCATGCTGGCCACATGACCCGGAAGCTGTACGCCGGCTCCCTTGGCCAGTAATGCGAGATGAGTGCCGCAACCCCAGAGTCGTCCGCAACTGGACTTAACGGTCAGGGGTCCCTTTACCTTTGAAAGTCACCTGGATTGGCGGACATCACTGCCTCCTGCAGGAGGGATTTCCACAGTTTAACTGTGCACTGAGTGCAGAAGGGCTCCCTCTCACCTGTCCTGAATCTTCCAACATTTAGTTTCACTGGCTGTCGGAGGAGTTCAAGCAGGTTCTCCTCCTCCCCATTTTATCCTCACCACGAGCCTGGGGGGGTTGGCTCGGCTGCATTGCTTTACAATAGCTTTCAGACTAGCAGCTTATTCCTCTGCATGTAAGCCCAGTGCTGCAAAAGCTATCCACTGTGTGCCGTTTGTGTGCACACTTCCTTAATATAGAGGTGAGCTGCAGCTGAATCATTATGAAAAGGCTTTTCATGAGAAATGGAATTCGCCTTTTGGAAAACAGTGTTCCGTTTAAGAGGGCAGCCATTCCTCTCCTACCCGGGTCTTTTGCTCGCGTTGGTGTTTTGATACAACAGCGCAACATGATAATTAGATCAATTCCACAATACCTCCTAATATCTCGGTGCAGATGGTTATGTTGCGAGCAGAAAATCCCTGGGCAGAACCAAAATAAGTTATGCTGATTCAGAATGCTTTTCCCTCTCAACGATCTTTCCAAGTGGCAGCAAAGAAGGGATTCTTCTGCCTCCCTGCTTTTTCTTCTCCTGAGTGCGAGAACATGAAAGCAGAGAAGGGAAAGAAGACTAGCAGCCAAAATTGAGAATAATTTCTCAAAGGTTGGTACACTGCGTGGAAAACTCCAGTCTGTTAATATAAGCAGCCTGCAATCGTGGCACGGGGAATCGTAATTAACTCCTTTTGAGTCGGGGGCATGAAAAGAGGTTTAAAAATTCAATTTTTCAATCTTTTCCTTTGACAAGAGGGAGGTGCACATCATTGGAGATTTATTTCATTTTAAAGGGGTAGCAGCAGTAGGGAGGTGGACTGTAGTGTGAGGAGGAATTGGAGGGGCAAGGGGTTTGCTGATAACCTGTACCCACCCACATTGCTGTGACCAACAACAACCACAGTTTAAAAGATACAAAACTTGGAAAAACTTTCCAAACAACAGGAAAGCCTTATCAAAAAATGTCTTCTGCAGAGGCCAAAAAGAAAAAAAAGGGGGAGGGGGAAGCACAGTGAAAGCATCTGCTTGATATCCAGTGGCAGGGAGTTCCAAAGTGTCGATGCTGCCACACTAAATGATCAAGTTCTTACAGATGTGGTGCAGGTATTATGTGGGACCTGTTAAAAGTGCCAATTCCCCTGACTGAAATGGATGAGTGGACACATGTGGGGTTAATAATAATAATAATAATAATATGCAAGACAGGCATTTAAGGAATGACTCCTATTTGTCAAAATACAGTAGCAGGCTGCATTTCAATAATGACCTCAGACTATGTCTGACAACCCTCAAACCCTGCATTTGACCTAAAAGGTAAAGGTAAAGGGACCCCTGACCATTAGGTCCAGTTGCGGACGACTCTGGGGTTGCAGCGCTCATCTCGCTTTACTGGCCGAGGGAGCCGGCGTACAGCTTCCGGGTCATGTGGCCAGCATGACAAAGCCGCTTCTGGCGAACCAGAGCAGCACACGGAAACGCCGTTTACCTTCCCGCTGGAGCGGTCCCTATTTATCTACTTGCACTTTGATGTGCTTTCGAACTGCTAGGTGGGCAGGAGCTGGGACCGAGCAACGGGAGCTCACCCCGTGGCAGGGATTCGAACCGCCGACCTTCTGATCAGCAAGCCCTAGACTCTGTGGTTTAACCCACAGCGCCACCTGGGTCCCTACTCGTTGGCAGCTCCACCTACTCATTGGCAAAACGAAAACTCCTCCATCCTACTGAAGCTTGCCCAAATGGACTTTCTCGTGAAACCAAAACAGAGGGAAACAACATATGCCTCACCCTGAGCTCCATGGAGGGCAGGCAGTACCGGTGCTAGGGTTTCTTGCGCCCTAGGCAGACCACATTCTGGCGCCCCCCACCGCCCGCCCCCCGCCAAAGCCTGCTTTAGCGGGAGCCAGGGGGTGGTGTAGGGGGCAAGCAGCACCTCTCCCCTACATCGGAAAAGCTGCTGCTAGCCCGTCCGCCCCCCCGCCCAAGCCTGGCCAGCGCCCCCTCCATTTTGGTGCCCTAGGCAATTGCCTAGGTCGCCTTAATGGACGCGTCGGCCCTGAGGGCAGGCACAAAAGTAAAACTGAACTGGTGCTCCACGGGGGATCGTGTGCCCGGCCATCTCCTTTTCTCTCTCTTCTCAAAATGCTGGACTCTCTTCACCCCCAAAAAAGTCCACACCGTGAAGGGGAGGGGAAGGAAGGAAGGCACATACTTTCAAATGTGTGTGTTGAAATATGTCAGAGCCCGTGACATTTTTAATATCAATTATCGCTGCATTGAAAACATTTACAGGACTGTGACTGACATTCTCCATTACTCCTCGGTCGCTTTCGGCAGGACGAAATTGGCAGCTGTTTAGACAGTTCCAATTTATGGGCACAATTTTCGGCATAGAATTTGCAGGGTGCCCTGGCAATTTTTTATAAATTAAAAAAAAAATGTTATTTTATATATAATAAAATAAGGGGGCCAGGCTTTCTTACAAACCCAAGGAATAAAACCAGCTCCAGAATTCCTCAGAAAAGCAAGTCAAATGAGTCCTTGTAAAATGGTTCCACATATATAGGAAAGTGGCAAATCATGCATAGCGATTGCAATCCTATTTACTGGGAAGCAAGGAGCAGTTTCATTTTTTAGGGCTGTGATTTCGAGGGAGAATAACATTTTCCCCGTCCATTTTCTCAATGCCATGCATTATTTTGTAAAGTTCTATTTCCTGGCATTGTCGGACTCCAACTCCGATCATCCCTGGCATTAGCAGCCGACGTGAAAAACAACTGCCTATAAGGTACAAGGAGGGCTCTGACATGTCTAGGAAAATATGGGTTGAGCAAATTGTTTTCCATGGATTGTGGTTTGGATGAAACATGGTAGGGCAAAGGGGTGGCCGAAGGTGACTGAGTAGAGGGTGAATGGCTTAGAATATGTACAATAGCTACATAGTGTGCATCCTGATTGAAATGCTCTCGCAAACTCTTTGGGCTCTGTCTGGTAATGCATTCCTACTGGGTTTCCAAAACTTGGGTCTCCAGCTGCTTTTTGGACTCCAGCTCCCATCATCCCCAGCTAGCAGGACCAGTGGTCGAAGAAGAAGAAGAAGAAGAAGAAGAAGAAGAAGAAGAAGAAGAAGAAGAAGAAGAAGAGGAAGAGGAGTTTGGATTTGATATCCCGCTTTATCACTACCCGAAGGAGTCTCAAAGCGGCTAACATTCTCCTTTCCCTTCCTCCCCCACAACAAACACTCTGTGAGGTGAGTGGGGCTGAGAGACTTCAAAGAAGTGTGACTAGCCCAAGGTCACCCAGCAGCTGCATGTGGAGGAGCGGAGACGCAAACCCGGTTCACCAGATTACAAGTCTACCGCTCTTAACAGCTACACCACACTGGCTCTTGGATACTCATGTTTGGGAAAAGGTAAACGTAAAGGACTCCTGGACAGGTAGGTAGCCGTGTTGGTCTGCAATAGTCAAAACAAAATAAAATAAAAAAATCCTTCCAGTAGCACCTTAGAGGCCAGCTAAGTTTGTTCTTGGTATGAGCTTTCGTGTGCATGCACACTTCTTCAGAGTGTATCTGAAGAAGTGTGCATGCACATGAAAGCTCATACCAAGAACAGACTTAGTTGGTCTCTAAGGTGCTACTGGAAGGAATTTTTCATTTTATTTTGTTTTGACTCCTGGACAGTTAAGTCCAGTCAAAGGCAACCAAGGGATTGTGGCTCTCATCTCACTTTCAGGGTGAGGGAGCTGGTGTTTGTCCGTAGACAGCTTCCCAGGTCATGTGGCCAGCATGACTAAACTGCTTCTGGTGCAACGGGACACCGCAACGAGTTCCAGAGCGCACGGAAATGCCGTTTAGCTTCCTGCCGCAGCAGTACCTATTTATCTACTTGTGTTGGTATGATTTTCTTGGTGTTGGTGCTGACCTTTAAAACCCTAAATGGCCCTGTCCCAGTGTACCTGAAGGAGCATCACCACCCCCATTGTTCGGCCCGGACACTGAGGTCCAGCTCCAAGGGCCTCTGGCAGTTCCCTCATTGCAAGAAGTGAGGTAACAGGGAACCAGGCAGAGGGCCTTCTTGGTAGTGGCACCTGCCCTGTGAAACGCCCTCCCAGCAGATGTCAAGGAAATAAACAACTCTCTGACTTTTAGAAGACACATTCTGAAGGCAACCCTGTTTTATTGTGTTTCAATATTCTGTTGGGAACTGCCCAGAGTGGCCCGGCCAGATGAATGGAGGTATATGTAATAAATTGTTGTTGTTGTTGTTGTTGTTGTTGTTGTTGTTGTTGTTGTTGTTGTTGTTGTTACCGTATTTTCTGGTGTATAAAACGACTGGGCATATAAGATGACCCCCAACTTTTCCAGTTAAAATATAGAGTTTGAGATATACTCGACCGCAGATTCTCCACCCAGTGTATAAGACGACCCCCGACTTTTGAGAAGATTTTCCTGGATTAAAAAGTAGTCTTATACGCCAGAATATACATTATTATTATTATTATTATTATTATTATTATTATTATTATTATTAAATAGTAGTAACTGACAACTATCGAACACATTTGGGATTTCAAGCAGGGTGTGTGAGGGGTGGGGCTTAAAGAGAGAGGGTGTGGCCTGGGAGATATCCAAGGACCAAAAAGACGGACAGAGACCCATGTAGATATGATCCCCTAAGGGTTGACTCCATGCAGACATTGAGGAGAACATGTCAAGGTCCCTCCAATGTATGCAAGTTCCCTTGTCGTGCTTCGGTTGCGTGAGCAGAGTTCTAGTTGCAAACAGTTACATTTTAATGATCAGAGTGACCAATTAGTATGCAAACCGTTCAGCAAACATTGGATTAGAACTTCTTCTTTTTTAAAAAGAAGAAACAGCTTATTTTTCTTGCTGATTTAAATTGCCTGGATTCAAAATCAATCCCCCGTTAGAGGAATGATTATTCGCTGCATGTTGCGGCAATAGCTGTTCAAATGATAGGAGCGTTTCCATTTGGCACAGTTTTCAAAAAGTGCTAACCTGTTGCCTGTAGGTGTGAACTGTCAGCCTGGGGCAAACGTTCGCTTTCTGTTCCCACTTTCCAAATTAAACCGCTGTCCAGATGAGAAAAGGGTGGGTGTTGTCTTCTCTCTGAATAATTCTGCTGGGGGGAGGGGGGAGAGAGAAAGGCTGCTTTGTTAAAAGCAATGGCTGCGGATTCAAGCCTGGAAGGGAGCAAGTTAACTCTGCTGGAACTTGAAGTACCAGCACCCAGTGGCGGAGCTTCATGCTCCGGCACCGGGGGGTCGAGAACAGGTGGGGGCATGGCTGGTGCACGCCTTGAGGGGCGTGGCACACATCCTGGAGGCGTGGCGCTCTGTGCGTGCAGGGGGCAGCTGCAATGGCACCCCACCGAGATCGCGCTGCCAGGGGGTGGGGCGCTCTCCCCGCACCCCTCTTCCTCTGCCGGTGCCAGCACCCCAGTCCTGAAATTATGGAATGGGAAGTTTGCAACAGGCTCTGGAGTGGCATTTGCTGGGGAACAACAGTGGAAGTCCTATTGAGCTAGTGTCTTGCCTGTGGGCTTCGTTCTCCCACATTCCCGATTATAGAATCATACAATTGCAGAGTTGGAAGGGACTCAAAGGGTCCTCTAGTCTGACCCCTTTCAATGCAGGGGTCTCGGCTAAGGAATCCTTAAGAGATGGCCATCCAACCTCTGCTTAAAAAACTCCAAGGAAGGAGAGTCCACCACCTTTTGAGGGAGTTCGTTCCATTGTCAAACAGCTCTTACTGGCAGAAAGTTCTTCCTAATGTTTAGTCAGAATATTCTTTCTTGTCCTTTGATCTGGAGCAGCCCAGCCTAATTTTTTAAATACCAGTTGCTGCAAACCACAGGAGGGTTCTCTTTTGCAGCAATCCTGCTTGCGGATTTTGCCCAAACCTCTGGTTGGCCATTGTGAGAACAGGATGCTGGACTAGGTGGGTCCATGCTCCTCTGATGTTTTTTTTGTTTGTTTTTTTTAAATGTCGACTCTTCTTCATGCATGCTAACTTGCCATGGTTTTATTCAGTGCTGTTTTTCTACAAAAAGAGGTGCCAGAACCCACCATGAACACTTTCCTTGTCCTAGAAGAAGAGGAAGAAAAAGAAGAAGAAGAAGAAGAAGAAGAAGAAGAAGAAGAAGAAGAAGAAGAAGAAGAAGTTTGGATTTGATATCCCGCTTTATCACTACCCGAAGGAGTCTCAAAGCGGCTAACATTCTCCTTTCCCTTCCTCCCCCACAACAAACACTCTGTGAGGTGAGTGGGCTGAGAGACTTCAGAGAAGTGTGACTAGCCCAAGGTCACCCAGCAGCTGCATGTGGAGGAGCGGGGACGCGAACCCGGTTCACCTGATTATGAGTCTACCGCTCTTAACCACTACACACTTAACCACTACACCATAAGGGCAATGGTGCCCACCTCAGAGGTGCCAGAACTGAGTTCTACCAGAGAAAAAGCCTTGGTTATATTGCTATTCTTTTGCAGAGCTTTTTCTCAGACGGAACTGGCCAGAACTAAGTTCCGGCACCTCTCAAGTTGGCCCCATTGCCATTACAAGAGGCGTTTCATTGTGAGTTCCGGCACCTCTTTTTCTTGAAAAATAGCACTGATTTTACGAGAGGATTGCTCACTCTCCATCTCAAAAGTCGTTTGGTCTTAGAGATCCACCTTCCCACAAATTTCATTATTTTATGTCCCACGTTTGCCAAAATCAAACAATCAAAATAAAATTCAACAAGGTCCTGCTCCCCTCCCACTGCCAAGATAAAGACAGTAGAACAGTTTGTCCATTAAATAGCTACATAGATTAATCACAGCAAAAGATAACTGTTTGCCCAGGAGTCAGAAGCATTCCAAAATGACCACACACGCGCGCACACACACAGGCACAAACAACCAACTGTGGTTGGAGGATTAGTGACCTCTCTCATTTAAATCTACCAACTTTCTTTTCCATTTCAAACCTTCCTCTCCTGCCCAGTTTCACAAATCCTTGATTTATTTTAAGCTTCTCGGGGAAGGATGGAAAGATTGCGAACTGGAGGACGGCAAATGCAATTAAAACGGAGGAGAAAGCCGGACTCTCCTTTGTAATCACTGCTTCCGGAAAAGCAATATGCTGTGGATTAGAGCGCTTCGGGGCCCGAGCGGAACCATATGGCTTGTCTCTGCTCATTCCCCCTTAAATCCTGACATTTTGCAGCTGTCAAGATAAAGCTGTTTAGACGAGCAACATTGTCGTTTGTTTATAGGGAAATAATATGTAGCGAGTTATGATTAATCAAGGTGTCTAAAAGCTGCTGCAGGCCCTGCAAAGAGATTGAGTTTTGCAGCTAGGAATTTTGTCTCTCGAATTACTAACTTCATTTCTCTCCGCTCACATCCCCCCCCCCTTAACCCCGTGCCGCCTCCTTCCTGCCGCGCTGTTTGCTCTCCCGCTTTGTAATCATTTCTGGATGAAACAGCGCAGCGCCCTGGAAGCCCGTCTCCCTGCCACAGGTGGAACCTGTTGAGCACACGTCTGCACAGGGAAAAACAATCAGAAAACACGGAGGGAGAGGATCAAAAGGGGATTCTGTGCCCATGCCTAGGTGTGTGCGGCAGAATGTTTTTTGGGGGGGATCGCCCTTGAGGGTTCAAGAACAGAGGCTCACAATAAAGTCCCAGTCAGCCAGATATTATTCAGCAAGCAGAGCCGGAACAGATCCCGTTTGCATCTATAAGTACCACTGCACACTGAAACAGAAGTCACCAGGCCCTTATATATCTCGGTGAGGTTGATGGACTGGTCTGTTTCAGTGTATCTGAAGAAGTGTGCATGCACACGAAAGCTCACACCAAGAACAAACTTAGTTGGTCTCTAAGGTGCTACTGGAAGGATTTTTTAAATTTTGTTTTGACCATGGTAGACCAATACGGCTACCTACCTGTAGATGAGCAGGGTATAAATAATAAAATTATTTTTAATATGATTATGATGATGGGATAGGAGTCCGTATTTTCAATAGAGAAATGTTGGAGGATATGCAAATGGGAACAATGGAAGGGTCTCCGCCTGCCCCATTCTCCCCGGAAACCAAGGCCGTTATTCGTGCATCCTGATCAGGGCCGTCTTTGCTCAGGGGTGCAAGGGATGCGGGGCACCCAGGCGCCAAATTCAGGGGGGCACCAGGCGCTCACTGCTGAAGCCACCTAAGCTCTTAACTATCTACCTGTTATGAAATAATAAATAATTTTGATCAAGCTAGTGGAAGGAGTTAATTAGCTAACCTATATATTTACCTGAATGTATTGTTAGTCCAGTGAATGTATTAAGTATAAAAGTGCCCCTGTTAAGCTTTTTGTATGAAACATCTCTGTAAAGCTGTGAACTCTGATCTACATTGCACTGTCTGGAGATAACAGTAGACCTTACGCAAAGAGTACTGGAACTGTCCTTCATTGAGAGGAACTGTTGTCTAGGTCAAGAGATAGGATGGCCTTGCTGGAAGTGCGCATGAACCAACACTGGGCTAAATGTTCTTTTGCCTTATATGTCCTTTGCCTTATATGTATAACAGGAAATGTACAACAGGAAATGTTCCTTATATGGACAATGTTGTGTCGTGGGTTCTGATAGCAAGAAGTCCAGCAATACTTCGTAGTGAAAACAGCTCTTTATTGTAAGGGATCAGACAAGACTGGGGATAGGGGGTAGGGAAAGCTCTATTTATAGACACATTGGGACTGAGGGAAAAGATACATTTTAGCGGGAACCAATAATATTCAAACTTTCCGGCGGGACCCAATCAGGCTGTGGATTGTGATAGAACACTTCAAATTGACCAATAACAATACTTTACCCTGCTGCCAGAATATCTTATTTAATACACAACACTCCCCCGCACCTAGTTGAGACTATACACGTAATCTTTCAAGTATTGCGGAGGTCTTCGAGTCCTACCGGATCGCCTAACCCCCGGTGTGTCACTCCTTGGACTATCCGTGGTCAGACTTCTCTCTCCAATAACCTCGGGTACCTCAGCTGGAGCTGTGTCACTAGCTGACTCTCTAGGCTGACTAGTTGTTTCCGGGTTAGGTTCATCAGTGGTGATCTCGGTTTCCTGACTCTCGGAGCCCTCCACCCCCTGTGGCCCGGAGTCATCCTGACTAGACTGCTGCGATTCACCGGACGCCGGCAGAGTTGTGCGCGGCTCCTCCCCCCTCGGGCTTACCCTGCTTGGGAACCGGCGCCTTAGCTGGTCAATGTGGCGGCGCATTACTCTGCCATCCTCTAACGTCACAAAATATGACACTGGCCCACTGGGTCGGGTGACCACCCCCGGCACCCATGCGGGTCCCCTTGCATAGTTCCGGACCCAAACCAAATCCTCTGTTGTCAGGTATCGGGTTCTGTCACCCTCGGCAGCCGGTGGTTCTCTTGTATCGCGGCCCGGCACCTTGTCAGGGTGGACATAGTCTAGGATTGTGGCCAACCTCCTTCCCATTAATAATTCAGCTGGGGACTTGCCTGTGGATGCACACGGCGTTGTGTGCTGCAGGAACAACATCCTTGCAATGCGAGCAGACCAATCCCCTTCCAAGAGGCGCGCTATTGCACCCTTGGCTGTGCGCACCATCCGTTCGGCTTGTCCGTTCGAGGATGGATGAAAGGGAGCAGAAGTGACCCCTCTAATGAAATTATCGGCCAGGAATGCCCTGAACTCTTGGGACACAAAAGCCGCCCCGTTGTCTGATACTATGGTCTCGGGTAACCCATGCGTTGCAAACAAAATGCGAAGGGCCCTGATTACAGCAGCTGAGGACATGTTTGGAACAATTGAGACCTCCAGCCATTTCGAGTAGGCGTCTACTACAATTAAGAACACCTTTCCCTGAAACGGCCCTGCAAAATCTACATGGAGCCGGCTCCACGGGTTCTTAGCCCGCTCCCACCAATGCACTGGTGCCCTGGGCATTTCTGGGTGCACCTCCTGGCACGCTCGACAGGTGCGCACCCATTGTTCAATGTCCTTGTCCATGCCAGGCCACCACACATAGCACCTGGCTAAAGATTTCATCCGAACCATGCCCGGATGACCCATGTGTAATGTGTCCAACACCTCATTCTGTAGAGACCTTGGAATAACCACCCTATCGCCCCACAATATGCAACCCTTATGGAGGGACAGCTCATTTTGTCTTGCCATGAAAGGTCTAAATTTCTCTTCCTGAGTCCCACTTGGCCATCCCCTCCCCACCCACACAAGGACACGGGCGAGGACGGGGTCCCTTTTAGTTCTTGCGGCGATGTCGACGGCCGTCACGGGTGGTCCGGGAAGTGTCTCCATCATCATGACGTGCTCGGCCGGGGCTGGGTCGTCGTCGGCTGCTCCAGGTAGTGGTAGACGACTCAGCGCGTCCGCATGGCACAACAGCTTACCCTTCACATGACACAGTTCGTATTGAAATCCATTCAAAAAGATGGACCATCGGAGCATGCGTGGGGACAAGATTTGAGGCGTTTGTTTATGTGGGCTGAACAAACCCAGCAAAGGCTTGTGGTCCGTTTGAATTGTGAAAGGGCGGCCGTACACGTAGTCATGGAACTTCTTGATTCCTGTGACTATAGCCAGTGCCTCCTTATCAATCTGGGCATAGTTCCGCTCTGTGGGGCTCAAGGTTCTGGAATAGAATGAGATTGGACGCTCCGACCCATCCGCCTCCCGGTGACTCAAGACAGCCCCCACGCCATATTGTGAGGCATCACACGCCAGCACCAGTGGTTTAGCAGCATCATAGTGGGCAGTGTACTTTCCTTTGACAGCACGCCCCGCAGCGTTTCAAAAGCTCTCTGTTGCGGTTGCCCCCAACGCCATGCACACTTCTTTTGGAGTAGCCGATGCAGTGGTTCGGCTATCGATGCCTTGTGTGGCACAAAGGCGTGATAGAAATTGACGAGGCCCAAGAAGGACTGCAGCTCAGCCTTGTTACTAGGTGTCGGTGCTGCGGCGATAGCCTTAACCTTGTCTTCCATGGGGTGGATGCCAGCAGCATCAATTCTGTACCCTAAGAAGTTCACAGCTGCTACCCCAAAACTACATTTCTCTTTCTTTAGTTTCAACCCCGCATCCCGGAATTTGCATAGGACTGTCTGGATGCGTCCCAGTAGTTCTTGAGCATCCTTGCCCGCAATTAACACATCATCAAAATACGGCAGGACACCTGGCAGGCCCCGTAACAGGCGCTCCATAAGACTTTGAAATATGCCAGGTGCCACGCAGACTCCAAACTGCAGCCTATTCACCTTAAAGGCGCCCTTGTGCGTTACAATTGTCTGGATTTCAGCGGACGCTGGAGTCACTGGAAGCTGCTGGTATGCCTGTGCCAAGTCAATCTTTGCAAACACCTTGCCCCCAGCCAGCTTCGCTAATAGTTGGGACACTACTGGAATTGGATACGAGTTGCCCCTGATGGCCTTATTAATCGTACATTTGTAATCCGCACAAATTCGTATTTCCCCATTAGCCTTCAGGGGTGTGACAATGGGTGTTTCCCATTTAGCAGAGTCCACTGGTGAAAGCACCCCTTGCTGTATTAGCTTCTCCAATTCAGCCTCTATTTTAGGCTGTAGCGCAAATGGAACCCGCCTGGGTTTGAGGCGCATTGGCGCAACCCCCGGGTCCAGTTCTAAGTCAATTGGGGGCCCCTTATAACATCCTAACTCTCCATTAAATAGCTCCCCAAATTCCGTGTACAGGGTGTTAAATGTCTCCGAAGCTATCTGGACCGTGTTGAGCCCTGAGATTCCCAACCCTAAGGCCGGGAACCAGTCCGTGCCCAGCAGGCTAGTGCGCTTCCCTTTTGCGATCACAAGCTTTAATACGGCCTCCCTCTCGCGGAACTGTACGTTCACTGCGCACATTCCCAAAATGTCTATGCGGCCAGCGGAATAGGATTGCAGAGTAGCCGGGAAGGGCTCCAATCTCGGAAGCTTACCTCTAGGAAATAACGATCTGGCCGTGTCCTCCGATACGATGGAGAATCCGGATCCGGAGTCCACCTCCATGTTACACGGCTTCCCTTCGATTAGGACCCGCACAGCTGGTTTCCCTTGGGCTGGAAATGGCACAGTTCTGCCCTCGATTTGCGTGAGGTAGTTGCAATCGTCGAGTTGGTGCGTCGCTGTGGATGTCCTCTGACCTCTTGATTTCGCGGACCCCGACGTGCCACTCGACTTGCAGACCCTGGCTATGTGCCCCGTTTTCCCACAAGCATGACACGTAGCTTCTCGGAACCGGCACTTCCTTCTCTCATGTGATCCGCCGCAGCCAGGGCAGACCCCTGCCGACCTTTATTTGCTGTGCTCTCCTGTCGCACCATCTCTATTCCCCGCACAGGGCTTTGGTTGGGGCTGACATCCTGGTCGTCCACGGTGTGGGTTGACGCTCCAGCTCTCTTTTCGGCTCGCTGGTCCGGGTCTTGCTCCTCTCTCTCAGCGCTTTCTGTCGCAATGGCCTCACGGAGCGCTGTCGACAGATCCATATCTTGTTTTGCCGCAATCCGCCTGCGGCCCTTGCTGCTGCGAAGGCCGCACACAAACCGATCCAGCAGGGCCTCCTCCAAGTTGGCGAATTTGCAGTGTCTCGCCAGCTTCCTTAATTCGATGAGGAAAACTGCTACCGACTCTCCAGGTCGTTGTTGCCTCTTATGGAATTCGATGCGCCATGTCATCTTCGATGCTGTCGGATTAAGGTGATTTGAGAGGTGTTCCGTAATGCTTGCGAACGACGCCTCCCGCAGTGTTGTGGGGGCCAGAATTGCCCGGGCCAACTCAAAGGTCTCTGCCCCGCAGCAACTCAGGAACAACGCCTTTTTCCTTTCCTCGTCAGTGACCCCTTTTGCTGCCACGCTGAATTCAAAGCGCTCGAGGTAAGCATCCCAGGCCTCAGTTGCTCCGGGATGAAATGGTTCCATGAACCGTGACGCAGCCATCTTAGTGGACTGATCTGTCCTGTCAGTCACAGGGAGTCTTGTCGCCAGAATCAGGTCGCTAGGGTCAGCAGCCCTCAGCCGGCCTAATTCGATCCCATCCTCGTCGCCAGTATGTTGTGTCGTGGGTTCTGATAGCAAGAAGTCCAGCAATACTTCGTAGTGAAAACAGCTCTTTATTGTAAGGGATCAGACAAGACTGGGGATAGGGGGTAGGGAAAGCTCTATTTATAGACACATTGGGACTGAGGGAAAAGATACATTTTAGCGGGAACCAATAATATTCAAACTTTCCGGCGGGACCCAATCAGGCTGTGGATTGTGATAGAACACTTCAAATTGACCAATAACAATACTTTACCCTGCTGCCAGAATATCTTATTTAATACACAACAGAGAGGAAGTTTTCTGGGGTGGGAAGAAAGCCAGAGAACTGTCTATAAGAACTGTCTGAAAATTGGCTAGTTTTGTACTTGCTTGGCTATCTAAACACCGAAGTACCTCTGCATGCAGAAATTAAATCTTTCTCTCTCTGAAGCCAGAAGCCTCAGGTCTTTTCTGCTTCCATGTTTTCTCACCGGGCGCAACAATGGGAACCCGTAGGGGCAAATAAGGCTCCACTAGAAAAACAAAATACATATTGTCAGGGATTTGCCTTCTCCTCGTGAGGAGAGCCCGGGCGGGAGTACTCCTCGCGGGGAGAGCGGGGAAGGTGATCCTGCTAGTGGGGAGGATCAGGGTAGGGAACCTCCTGGAGGAGCCCCAGCCACTGCTGTCATCTGACTCCTCTCAAAGCCCATCGCCAGAGCTCTCTCCCGCGGAAGAGGAGGAGGAGCGAGGGTCAGGGATGCTGGGCAGAGACCCAGCAACGCCAGCCAGAGGCGATCAGAGGGGGAGTTGCAGCTTCCGGCACCAGCACAGCATCCAGGGGGTCAGGGGACACAGAAGACGTCGTTTCAGGGTGCCGAGGCTTTGGTACTGAGCGGGAAACAGGAGAGGGGCACTTCCGGATTCTGCAAGTGACTGTTTTTAGCTAGCTCTGCACTGCAAATAGTTATGCACAATAAAGTAATCTTTAGTGTAAGAGGACTCTGTCGTTACTCATGAGCAACACCGTGGTGTACCCTGACACATATATACCTAGGTATTACCGAAATGTATGCCTACTGTTTCACAAAAGGACTTCCGACTTTGTGAGCTCATTTACCAAAGACTCGCTATGCCAGCAGCGACGCTTGTCATTCACAACGCTGGCTCTTGACTCAACGACGGCGCTTGTCATTCTCAACTACGCCGTGCACGCGAAATTAGCTCTTACGTCAAAATATTATGTTACATATTGTATTGAGCTGTCATGCGGCAGTGGGGTCAGTGGCACCTTTGACAAGTAGGTGCCTAAACAATACTTACAGGTTTAAGTGTGGTGTTGTTGTATTCTTAAGTATAAGTGTATTGCAAATTAAAAAGTTTGTTTCTTTTTCCTCCCTGCTTTCATAAACAGAGATTAGTGTGGTGTCTGACATAAGGATAATAAAAGTTAATTTGGGGGCTAAACTAAATTTGGGGCCCCTGGGCGGATCTTTGCATATGCTAAAGACTGCGCTGATCCTGATGAACTTATGCCATTCCTCTCCTCACCTCCAACAGCTGTGCATGCTGGCAGAGATGGATGCCTGCTGGACCCCCCAGCACATCTGGACCATATGGACTGGAAGTTCCAAAAAACTTTGAAGGCATTTGCGGCTTCTAGGAAAGTTTCTTTCCCCCTGGATTTATGTTCTCCAAAGAGCAATTTCATTCTGATGGGAAAGCTTCCAACCAGCTCCAAAACTTTGAGCCGTAGCTCTGTGACGTTCCGTCCCTGTCAGAAGGTGCCGGAACATCTGTTGCATCAGCAGTGTCTTCTGGAGGGAGCTACAAGATAAATGGTACTTTGGGCTTAAAAAACGCTAATGGATCTGTCCTGCCAGCCTCTCCGAAGTCAGCCATCTGTCTTGGGGCATGAATTGTCCAAGGCTCGGCGTAGGCGCCTTGACAGCTGGATTGCCGGGGATTTCACTCTTAAGATCCTTGATTCGGAGTTTTCTTGATGGCTAAACTTAACAGCAAAACAAAACCGTCCTGGAATTCTGCTCTGCACAGAATGCAGCGAGAGTTACACAGAGGAGCAAAGTTGTGTGTGTGTGTGTGTGTGTGTGTGTGTGTGTCTTATCCAGAGGCATGAAGGGTTTACAAAACAAGGATGCATAAATCAGTCTACATCTCCCAGCTGTTGTCCTGCTCTAATCCATTTGGCTAAAAAGGAAAACAAAATTGGGGCAGCAGGTATGGTTGCCACTGCTGGTGTGTGGGGTGGGAAACACCTACATTCGTAGGCTACTGACAAATTGTCTGCAAACAGGATATCATTGTTGGACTGGAAGATTGCTGTTCAAATCTAATTAAAACCGAATGTTTATGAAAGTGAGTCACATCCTCGTCATACTGTGAAATATTCTGTTTATTTTACACCTTTCAATACTCCACAGTTCATCGTGTTCTATTAATATCTTTCATTCTCACAAAATAAAATCCCCCAAAGTATCCATTTTCTTTCAAGTTTCTTGCAATTAATTTTCCGAGCCACTGCAGTGTGGCGGTTAGAGTGTCGGAACACCGGGATTCAATTTCCCTCTCGGCTGTGAAGCTAACTGTGTGACCTTGGGAGCCGGTCACTATCTCTCAGCCTAACCTACCTCCCAGGGTTGTTGTGAAGATTAACTGAGGAAGGAGTGAGAGGAGCAACTATACCCACCTTGAGCTCCTTGGAGGGAAAGGTGGAATATAAATATGATCAATCAATCAATCAAGTACGTTTCCGGGCACAATGGTACTGACCTTTAAAGTCCTAAATGGCCTCAGCCCAGTATACCTGAAGGAGCGTCTCCACCCCCCATCATTCAGCCCGGACACTGAGGTCCAGCTCCGAGGGCCTTCTGGCGGTTCCCTCACTTGCAAGAAGTGGAGCTGCAGGGAACCAGGCAGAGGGCCTTCTCAGTAGTGGCACCCGCCCTGTGGAACGCCCTCCCGTCAGATGTCAAGGAAATAAACAACTATCTGACTTTTAGAAGACATCTGAAGGCAGCCCTGTTTAGGGAAGCTTTTAATATTTGATGAATTGTTGTATTTTAATATTTTGCAGGAAGCTGCCCAGAGTGGCTGGGGAAACCCAGCCGGATGAGTGGGGTATGAAGAGAAAGAAAGAAAGAAAAGAAAGAAAGAAAGAAAAGAAAGAAAAAGAAAGAAAGAAAGAGTTTGTGTACAAGTGAAATAGTTTGTGTGAAAGAATGAAAGGAAATGAAAAACAGAGAGGAGAAAAGAAGAGGAAACGCCAAGGGGAAAAAGAGAAGAGAAGATGAGTCTGTTGGTTGCTATCACTCCCTCCTGTGGGAGAGAGTGCCATGGTTTATGCACTCCTTTTATCAGCAACACCACACCATCCACTGCTGCATTCAGTTTGTAACTAAGATGGCAATACATTGGGATGATGATGATGATGATCATTATTATTATTATTAACTGAAAAATAAAGAGCACAAAATTACAAGTGCACAGAGTAAGACACAAAGGAGAAGAAACAATAAATGATATAAATAGAAGGGTAATTGTTTGTTGTTCAGTCGTTCAGTCGTGTCCGACTCTTCGTGACCCCATGGACCAGAGCATGCCAGGCACGCCTATCCTTCACTGCCTCTCGCAGTTTGGTCCAAACTCATGTTAGTAGCTTCGAACACTGTCCAACCATCTCATCCTCTGTCGTCCCCTTCTCCTTGTGCCCTCCATCTTTCCCATCAACATCAGGGTCTTTTCTTTCAGGGAGTCTTCTCTTCTCATGAGGTGGCCAAAGTACTAATGAGCCTCAGCTTCAGGATCTGTCCTTCCAGTGAGCACTCAGGGCTGATTTCCTTCAGAATGGATAGGTTTGATCTTCTTGCAGTCCATGGGACTCTCAAGAGTCTCCTCCAGCACCATAATTCAAAAGCATCAATTCTTCGGCGATCAGCCTTCTTTATGGTCCAGCTCTCACTTCCATACATTACTACTGGGAAAACCATAGCTTTAACTATACGGACCTTTGTCGGCAAGGTGATGTCTCTGCTTTTTAAGATGCTGTCTAGGTTTGTCATTGCTTTCCTCCCAAGAAGCAGGCGTCTTTTAATTTCGTGACTGCTGTCACCATCTGCAGTGATCATGGAGCCCAAGAAAGTAAAATCTCTCACTGCCTCCATTAGGTATCTGAAGAGTGTGCATGCACACATGAAAGCTCAAATAATAAACTTAGTTGGTCTCTAGGTGCTACTG
Organism: Lacerta viridis; assembly: GCA_900245905.1. NCBI lineage: Eukaryota > Metazoa > Chordata > Lepidosauria > Squamata > Lacertidae > Lacerta > Lacerta viridis. Next base: position 164,287 of record OFHU01001953.1, read on the forward strand.
GAAGGAATTTTTATTATTTATTTTGTTTTCACTATGGCAGACCAACACGGCTACCTACCTGTAAACTGCCTCCATTTCTTCCCCTTCTATTTGCCAGGAGGTGATGGGACCAGTGGCCATGATCTTAGTTTTTTTTGATGTTGAGCTTCAGACCATATTTTGCACTCTCCTCTTTCACCCTCATTAAAAGGTTCTTTAATTCCTCCTCACAAAATATATATGAATGCATGAGTAGAACCTTCACAGGAAGTCATAGAGGGTAGGGGGAAATAGTGGGAAGGAGACAAGGGAAATTGGCTTGTGTATGTGATCTTTTTCTTGGGACATCTGAAAATCTGGTTGACATTTGTTATTTGAAGAGCATAGTATAAATCAGGGATCTCCATACCTCATTAACAGCATCATTAACACTATCTGATGAGCTCATTCCACTCATTCTTCAGTAACATTTTTCAGGACAGATTGCACTGATGAGCACACAGGAAATTAATGCTCTAATATTCATCAATCCATCTATTTTTATTTTTATGAGTAGTGGTGGTGATAAGGAAGTAGTAGTGATCCAAATTTTATTTTCATATGGAGGGGGAATTGTGGTTTAGGAAGGGCCAGAATGTGAGGGTCTTATTTTTTAAAAAAAATAATAATAAATTGAGTGTTCTTGTATCTAAGTCCCAACCTGCAGCCTGAAGCGCTACATCCTAGCGTGAAGTGTGATTTGATTTGATTTATTAGATGTTGGCATTGCTTTATTTTAAATAAGCCCTTGAAGGGGCCTACAGCTATGTGAATCACGCAGTCTAGCATCTTGTCCTCGGAATGGCCAACCAGATGCCTTTTGGAATCTCTACGTAAGTCTTGGACAGACTTCTGGCCTGAAACCCTGAAGATCTCCCGCAAGTCACTGTGGACCATAGTGAGCTAGATTGATCCATGGGCTGAATTGGTAAGAGGCACTTCCTGTGTCCTCTTGAAGAAAAGGGTTCAACAACATCTTGTTGGCTTCTGTTCATGAAAGGATGGGTGCATCAGGGGTGGGGGACAAAACATCATGCATATCCTACAAGTGTCCCAGAAAAAATGGGATATCCCATTCCCCCCACTCCCCACGAGATCACAGTGGTCATTTTGGGAGCAGTGGTTTTTGCATGATTTTCCATGAGATCCCACCCTGTAAAAGTGCTTCTCATGCAATAACACGATGGGAAGATGTGTGTCCCTGTTTTGGGACTCAGCATGTTGGAGGGCATGCATCTTGTCCTTTGCTCTAGGCAGCAAAATGTCCTCAGCAAGCCCTGAAGACCCTGGAGATGGGAGACCCTGGAGATCTCCTGCCAGCCAAAGTAGACGTTCCTGGTCTAGGCAGACCAGTGGAACTCATTACAGTGGTACCTTGGTTCCCAAACTTCATCCATTCCGGAAGTCCGTTCGCAAAACCAAGGCACGCTTTCCATAGAAAGTAATGCAAAACAGATTAATTCCGATCCAGAATATTTAAAAACAACCCTAAAACAGCAATTTAACATGAAATTACTATCTAAGAAACATTGATCCATTAAAATGAAAGCAATAATCAATGTACTATATAAAATAAATAAGTATATTGATAATGAAATTTTTAAATAAAAAAAATCTTACTGCACTGATGATAGTCATTGTTTGGATGGGGCTTTTATCCATTTCTGCAGTCACACAATCCATCATCCCATCCATCCCATCCATCCATCATCCATCCGTAGCTAAACTGGGTTCCACACAGTCACAAAAACAAGTCACAAAAATGAAGTCCCAAGTCACAGTCACAAGTCAGTCCCATAAAATGAAGAACAAGTCACAGTCAAAAAACCGAAATATCACCCCTGTGTTGCGTGGGTACTCAGGACTCAACAGCTGACAGACTCAACAGGAAGCCTCTGATTAGCATTGGGGGACTCAATTTACAAATGGAAGCGGAACATGTTCAGCTTCCAAGGCAAAGTTCACAAACCAAAACACCTACTTCTGGGTTTGCAGCGTTCTATTTCCAAGTCGTTCATAAACTAAGCTGTTCTAAAACCAAGGTCCCACTGTATAAAACAGGCCGATGTGTTTATATCACAAAGGGTTGGCAGGCGGCAGGCAGACCTAAGTGGAGAACACACCTTTTAGGGAGAGGAAGGTTCCTCCCGTTCTCCCCAGAGAGCAAGTTTTCATCCGCACATATCTAGCTAATCTTTTTGAGAGTGCAAGTCGTTGCTAGGAAACAGTGATGCTAATGAAGTCCAGGGGAAAAGGGAACAGGTCTTTCGCTCCTTGAAACATGAGCCTAAGGGTTCCTATTTATTCGCAAGCCCCTTCTAGCTTTATTTAACCCAATCCCAGATCAGCTTCCAGACCCCTTTGTTCTGCTATCCAACACAGCGCAGCGCAGCGTGTCTTGGTCACGTTCCTTTTATTAGGTAAAAGGTTGACTGATCAGAAAGGAGATCTTGGGATTGTGGTGCAGAAGATTGGCAATTATGCCAACCCTGTGTATGGCAGCTGTCGGAAAGGCAGACTCTGAGTTTATAGTATAGTATAGTATAGGGGATCAAAAATAAAACTATAGTAAAAATGTATAGTATGACTGCATTTGGAATATTGTTCAGTCCCGGAGATGCAACAGTGTGATGCAGCAGCTAAAAAAGCCAATGCAATTCTGGCCTCTTATTCATCTCACTGTTTTAAGAGGCTCAAGACCTCTGAAATCAGTGCCTTAGAATAGAATAGAATTGTGGGAATATACTTTGCAGGTGCGCTTGCACCTGTGGTTATTTATGTTTATTTGTGTTTATTTGTGCTTATTTTTACTGTGTCCTTCCGCCTTGGAAGGTAAGGTAACAGTGGGGTCCAGCAGGCGACTCACTGCTGGGATCCCTCCGCGGAGTGAAAGAAGCTCCAACTTTTAAATTAAGCAATGGTCAGTTAAACTTCTTCCTGCTCTTTTTAGGGCAGCAACAGAGTTGTAATTGGTTGATGTATTGATTATGACGTTGGTTACTCCCTTAATAAATAGCTGCCGCTCCCTGCTTGTGGTGTGGAGAAAGCCGAGGAGTAAGCGCGAGAACATCGTTGCGTGACAAGCCCAGTTGCAAACAGAAAGCGAAACCAACCACGCAGGGCTGCGGTAGGCTTCTCCACCAAGACTGCAGTCTCCGTTGTCTTATTTTCACTTTTATTTTAGAAAGTCTTTTATTTGGCCTTTTAGTTTTGGCCACCTTTTAGATTAGTTATCCTCTTCGGAACCGTTTTGGACCAGACAGACGCCTGCAAACATCCACGAGGCAGAATCATCACGGACTCACAGATCAAACCCTCAGATTGCAGCCAGCGGATCCTTTTCTTCACGGCGCGGTGGGAGCGGGCTCCAGGATTACCGGCCGTCCCGTCCGCAGGCTGCCCCATAGCTGGTGCCCCATGTAAGGCTACATGTGAGGCATCGGCTATCAATCCCCACCTAGAATAGAATAGATCTTTATTGTCATTGCCCCCCTGTGGGACACAACGAAATTCCTCGGTTGCTATATCAACTCAAATAAGGCACTCCACATAATTTAAAAATACTGATAAACACAATACAATACAGGACAATATAACAAATAAAATAAGATGACTTCAGAGTCCAGAGTTTCCATTTAAGGCCAAAATTGCTCTAGGAAAGAAACTGTTCTTGAGACGGCTCGTTCTCGCCTTCATTGTTCTGTATCTCCATCCCGATGGCAGAAGCTCAAAGAAATGGTGACCAGGGTGCGATGGGTCTCTTGATATATCTAATGCCTTTCTGTGGCACCTGATGGTATAGATACGTTCTAGGGTAGAGAGTGAACAGCCAATAATACTCTCTGCTGTTTTGATAATTCTTCCCAACACAATCCTATCCCGAGAAGTGCAGATTCCATACCACACACACAAACCATAAGGGAGCACACTCTCGACGGCACAGTGATAGAAGGCAAGTGGCAGCTTTTGTGGAAGATGGTTTTTCCTTATGAGATACAGCAGGCCTCTGACTGCTGTTTGAACTCTGGGTTTAAAGCCATCCACTGAATGCTCTCCAAGATAAGAAGAGGCTGTGCTCAGAATCCTTTGGCTCCTCTATCTGCCGACATCTGTTTATCTTTAATACAATCTGTTCCCTGCATTGCAGCAGCCCCTAGGTTTAATCGCAAGGCATCCAGGGGGTGTTGGTGGGAGGGCTGGCCCCGAAACTATTCCACAGGGCAAAAGGATCTGTGGTCACTTCATGAAAGTGACCAGAGATCCTTTTGTCCCATGGAATAGCAGCTCAAGAGGCTTCCAAGCCAGGCACACAACAAGTCCTTGGATGAAGTGTCCGTTTCCTCTGGAGTTGGTTGTACCACCAGAGTAAAAGGGCTGTGTGAAGCAGGGCTGCAGTTAGGGTCTCCCAAGTTGTTTTAAAAAGTGGGTCCAGTGGAAAAAGTAATAAGCTGTGTGGTCCAGTTCTGGGCACCACAATTTAAGGATATTGGCAAGCTGGAAGGTGTGCAGAGGAGGGCGACCAAGATGATCAAGGGTCTGGAAACCAAGCCTTATGAGGAACGGTTGAAGGATCTGGATATGTTTAGCCTGGAAAAGAGGAGACAAGATATGGTAGCTATCTTCAGATATCTCAAGGCCTGTCACACGGACTGTCCTCATCATGGGACTGAAACTGCTTTGGTCGCGCTGGTCGATGATCTCCAGCAGGCTAGGGACAAAGGCGAGAGCTATTTCCTAGTTCTGCTGGATCTCTCAGCGGCCTTTGACACCACTGACCATAACATCCTTCTGGACTGTCTAGAGGGGCTGGGAGCTGGGGGCACTGTTATACAGTGGTTCCGCTCCTTCCTCCTGGGCTGTGTTCAGAAAGTGGTGTTGGGGGATGAGTGTTCAGACCCCTGGGCTCTCACTTGTGGGGTGCCTCAGGGTTCCGTCCTCTCCCCCATGCTTTTTAATATCTATATGAAGCCACTGGGAGAGATCATCAGGGGGTTTGGGCTGGGTGTTCATCAGTATGCGGATGATACCCAGCTCTACCTCTCTTTCAAATCAGAACCAGTGAAGGCGGTGAAGGTCCTGTGTGAGTGCCTGGAGGCGGTTGGAGGATGGATGGCGGCTAACAGATTGAGGTTGAATCCTGACAAGACAGAAGTACTGTTTTTGGGGGACAGGAGGCGGGCAGGTGTGGAGGACTCCCTGGTCCTGAATGGGGTAACTGTGCCCCTGAAGGACCAGGTGCGCAGCCTGGGAGTCATTTTGGACTCACAGCTGTCCATGGAGGCGCAGGTTAATTCTGTGTCCAGGGCGGCTGTCTACCAGCTCCATCTGGTACGCAGGCTGAGACCCTACCTGCCCGCAGACTGTCTCGCCAGAGTGGTGCATGCTCTGGTTATCTCCCGCTTGGACTACTGCAATGCGCTCTACGTGGGGCTACCTTTGAAGGTGACCTGGAAACTGCAATTAATCCAGAATGTGGCAGCTAGACTGGTGACTGGGAGTGGCCGCGGGACCACATAACACTGGTCCTGAGAGATCTACATTGGCTCCCAGTACGTTTCCGAGCACAATTCAAAGTTTTTTTTTTATAATCAATATAGGAATGTAGCTGATGAGTAGAAAATGTTACTGATCTACCTGTTTTAAAATAGGCAGCTCCCTGCTTATAGCCCCAGCTGCTTTGCACAGCTTCATAGAATTGTGGAGTAGGAAAGGGTTGTCTAGTCCAACATCCTGGGTTTCCTTCGGATCATTTGTGAATGTGTGTGTGTACAAATAACGATAAAAGATCAAATCTGCTGCATACAGAAAGCTCTGTAAGATCCCTTAGAACACCGAGAGAAATATTCCTTGTGGCACCACCTCAATTCAGTTTGTGATTTGTTTTTTAATGTCCTCGTGAAGATACTGGTGGGAAGGATGGCTGTGCTTTGGTTCGTGTATCATTTCCAAAAGGGTGGATCAGGTTCGCCTTCGAATGAGAGCTGAGTTGAATTCCTTTCCCTCATCCTCAGCCAGAGTTTGCCCCTACCCTGGTCTTAAATTAAATCCACCTGATTCTGAACGTGTGCTGTTTTGATCAGGTTTCCTCTACGATGCGCAAAACGCATCCCTCCCTCCCAGTTACTCTTCCCCTTTCTGGAAAACGACTTATAACAATAACCAACGTGGTAGGTTGCGCTTTCACTCCACACCTTACAAATCTCCCATTAAAGATCTCTGGGACAGGCGGAGAAAAAGGAATGAAATTGCGGGGGCCGGCAAAATGACGGCGCAGTAAATTAAACCTGATGAGGCAAAACATCTGGAAAAATGAGATTAAAGGCTCTTGGATTCTTTTCCTCTTCATAGTTTTAAAAGGGAGGTGTGCAACCTAAGCATGGTTCGCGCACTGGAATAACTCTTGTATAAGTTGAAAAGAAATAGTGATAAAATATTTTGTGAGGTTACATCATTTATGAATAGCGGTACAATAAGGGGTTTCAGTGTCGTGCGTTCTGTTTTTTCAATTTATTATTATTATTATTATATTGAATCAGTGGAGAGTTGGACTAGGGAAGTCAAATACCCATATATAATTTAGTTCCTTTTTCTGTGATGAATGGAACGACTAAAATGAACTGGAAACAATTTTGACATACAGTGGTACCCCGCAAGACGAATGCCTTGCACAACGAAAAGCTCGTAAGACGAATTTCTCTATGGCCGTGCTTCGCAAGACGAGGCATTCATCTTGCGCGGTACCACTGTAAGAAGAACCCTCCCAGCTCGCCGCTCGCCCTCCCCGCTCGCGCTCGGTGCAGGCGGCAGGAGGCTCCGGCTGGGCCCAGCCAGGCCCAATTCCTGCCTCGGTTTCTCCCTGACTGCGGCCCTCGCTCCCCACACCCGGCTTCTTCCCGCTGCTGTCGCCGCCGCTCACTCACCACTCTCCCGGCTCGCTCGGTGCAGGCGGAAGGAGGCTCCGGCTGGGCCCAGCCAGGCCCAATCCCCCCCCCCTGCTGCTGCCAGCAACAAGCTCTCCCTGACTTTTCCCCCCCATAGGAACGCATTAATTAAATTTCAATGCATTCCTATGGGAAACCGTGCTTCGCAAGACGAAATTTCCGCAAAACGAAAAGACTTGCGGAACGAATTAATTTCGTCTTGCGAGGCACCACTGTAAATGTTATTACTATAATTTCCTTTTTTTTGTTATTGTTTATTGATAGAAATTGAGCTTATATGTGGAAAAGTATATGGATGATGTATGGGTTTGTTTGTTTGTTTTTGTTTGTTTGTTTGTTTGTTGTTATTGTCCAAAAAAAATGAATAAAAAGATTTTTTTATTTATTTTTTAAATGAACTCTGAATGGAAGTGCCACCACAACGTTGGCAGATAACAATAAAACAGAAGGAAAGGTGGCCAAGCTTGTATTGTTTCTAACACAAACCTTTGCGGCCTTTTGTAAACACGCACACACACAAAACACTTTCATTATAGGGAGTGTAGGGTTGGGCAAGGCGACCAATTTCGGTGGGCTATAAATGCAATAAACAAGTGAACGCGTTCACGTGGGTTTGCAAAGTTAGACGGGCTCCCTCCTCGTCATTCCGCCAGCAGGTGAATACTTTGTGTGGACAGGCGGAGTCCCCCAAACCCCAGGCAACCCCCGAGCGGAATAGTGACTCAAGACAAAGTGCTATGGGATTAAAATTGGCCCACAACTTTATTAAGTTTCAGGTGTAGGGAGACCTTGGCTCAGGCATTGGGCGTTTATCCTTCCCAGTCCCCAGCCAGGGATCTGGGAGACTTCAGGGTTATCCAGAATGTGTGGGGATTGGGCTGGCTCTGGAGAACATATGTTCAAGCAGAGAGCCCGCCCCCCGTTCGCCGCCGCTGGAGGGGGAGGGCAATGACAACCTCTCGGCATATGGCCAATTCCATCCCCCCAAGACCCCTTTAACGGGGAACCCTGGTATCACCACCACAAGAGGGGCATGGGTCACCATTTTAGGCCCCCCCCATTTAGGAAGATAGACTAAAGGATTCCGCCCAAGGCCTGAAACTGCCAAAGTTGTGACGTTTTGCTACGGGAAAGGCAAAACCTGCCAATGCAGGAAAATTCCTTTCCGGCCCTTCAACAGTGACCCTGATGTAGCAGCACCTGCGTACCTGTGGAGAAGAGGTTAACCTGCAAAAGAAGACTTAACTGAGGGAGGGGAGGGTGGGAGAAGCTCTGGAGCCGACTGACGCTTCACAGTTAAGAGTCACCTTCTGTTGTGTGGGCATGACGGTCCCTCCCCTTACCTGGCCAATCCCCTGGCAACCCCTCCCCAGGCGGGATTGGGCGATCGTCTGAGGTAGGCGGAGACCTCCAGGTATCCAGCCTGGGGAGGATGAAGCCAGCTTGAACTACCAGGAGTCGCATTGGGATCCGGGGGGCTGCACGCGACCATGCAAAAGGTGCCACCCCCCATTTGATGTGGGGAGTGGCCATTCTTGAAGGCTTTGGGGAACTTTTTGGGAACTTTTGGGAGCTGTTTTTACTGTCACTCTCTGTACAGTATATGTGCCTGAGTGCTTATAATTTTTAATAGCTTAATGGTTGTTGTTTTTCTTATAGTTATTGCTTTCCCCCTATGTTTTTAGCCAGTCTTATTTATTTATTTTTACCTGCAAACCACCTTGAGTCCCGGTCAGGGTAAAATGTAGAGAATGAATGAAGGAATAAAAATAATAATGATTTGCAACTACTGTTGGTGTGGGGATGAAAACAAGGAAAATGCTCAGTTAGGCAAAGTTGATTTTTTTGGGGGGGGCAAAGCTTTTCTGCAAAATCACCCAAAAGAAAAAGAAGTTTTTGAGCTATTATTTAATAAATACACACACACACACACACACAAACCAAATTCACTTCTGATATATGTCTAGGTTTTCCTGGACACTTTAACAGGCTTTTGGAAATTCCACCTAGATGCTATTTCTGATGGACGAAACCCAGATACATCCAGGATGTATGACAGCCCCTAGCTCAGTGGAGCAGAGGAATAGAAGGACCGTGCCTTTTGCCAAATTTTGTAGCATCAAATCCTCAGAGGCAGTTCTAGCTAGGGTGCAAGCTTCTTGTCTTACACGCTCAGTCCTTCCCTCCATCTTGTCCCACAACAAGGAGGAACCTTTGATACTTGCAGGTACTGCAGCTCCCATTATTCTAGACCCATGCATTATGGAGCTCCCATCTTTTCCAAGCTGAATTTGTGCAGGAGAATGTCCTGGCAAATTGGGTTGCACTTCTCCTAAAGCAGTCGAGGAGAAACCGTTTGTGCGAAAAAGCTTCTCCCCATCACTCACACACATCAGCCGAGCCATCACAAAATTATCGCTTCTCTTCGTGTTCTTTTTTTTTTTTAATAAACTTTATTCTATATTACAAATAGTTTTATTTTTATTATTTTTTTTGTTCTGGACTGCAAAATAGGAATGCCTTATATTTACATACACAGGTATACAATTAAGTATAACAAAGGTACAGAAGCTTTACCAAGTAACAACAGGGTTCCATTTTAAGCAGTTGTCATTTCCACAAGTCCTTTTTGCTTTTGAAACTGGGGTCCCTTATAAAATAAAACGGGGGGGGGGAATGAAACAAACAAACAAACAAACAAGAATGGAAAGAAGCAGCTGCAGCAGCAAACATCAACAAAGCAAAATCTGGATTTTCTAAATCTGGGACGCATTTCCCCCCCCCTCCCCTTCCTGTTTTTGTATCTTTTTTTGTAATACTGTCTTTTAAGGATATGCCCAGACTCATCTGTTCAAAGTGGGAGCCAGGTGGGAACGGAGGATATGCCTAGAACAATATGTGGTTAAAAGCAGCTGAGGTGTCCTGTTGCTCTGAATGATTAAGTTGCCCCAAGATTTCCTGACCAATAGAGTGAATCGGGCAGGACTTTTGTTTGGTCTTGTTTAATGGGAAACCAGTAGCTCTGAAGCTCTTCCTGGCTTTTCCCTTGAAAGTTTAGCCAGCATTCCATTGCTAGGGTAGGAACATGGTTTTTTAATATATAGAATCACTATGTGCGTGGACACAGCCTGATATGTACATAATTGCTGCTCTCTGCAGCATGTGGAGGCATCTTCTAGAATCACAGAATTGGAAGGGACCTCCAAGGGTGATCGACCCCCTGCAGTGTGGGTATATCTGACAGGTGGCCCTCCAGCCTCTGTTTAAAAACCTCAAATGAAGGAAGTGGAAATATAAAGAGGACAGGGGACAATAACAGCCCATCCTTCCCTTCTCATTCCCTCGTTTGTCATGCAGGGAGCAGAAGAAGAGGAGTTTGGATTTGATATCCCGCTTTATCACTACCCGAAGGAGTCTCAAAGCGGCTAACATTCTCCTTTCCCTTCCTCCCCCACAACAAACACTCTGTGAGGTGAGTGGGGCTGAGAGACTTCAGAGAAAACAAAAATAAAAAAATTCCTTCCAGTAGCACCTTAGAGACCAACTAAGTTTTGTGCATGCACACGAAAGCTCATACCAAGAACAAACTTAGTTGGTCTCTAAGGTGCTACTGGAAGGAATTTTTTAATTTTGTTTTGACTATGGCAGACCAACACGGCTACCTACCTGTAACTGAGACTTCAGAGAAGTGTGATTAGCCCAAGGTCAGCCAGCAGCTGGATGTGGAGGAGCGGGACGCAAACCCGGTTCACCAGATTACAAGTCTACCCCCCTTAACCACTACATCACACTGGCTGAATTTGCTGCTGAAAAACTCTGGCTACTTTTTGTGTCTGTTTGGTGGCAATAACCTGGGGCTCGGCTAGTTGTTTAGATGTCGCGAAAAGGGTTATGCACCTATGATGCAAGTTGTCTGAGAAGCACACCAAACAGGGCTCACCTGACTCTAGAAACAACCCAAGTCTCTTACTTGAGTGACAATATATCAAGGTTCCAGAGTCTAGATGCAAAAATAAGGGGTCAAGCAGATCTGCAGCTGCACCCCAGGAACCTCTGAATTGTTGCGGGGGGGGGGGAGACACACCATGCATCCCTCAGATCATGCAGTGCAGAAAAAGATCTCGGGCGAGTCTTAAAACAGAGCAGCATTGTTTCAGATAGTAGTTCCACTTTAGTGCAAGATTTTGCTAAATACTAATCAAGTAGTGTGGTAGCTTATCATTGGAATCTCTCAATTTGTCCTCTTCTCCCACCCCAAATGGGGCGATTGCATGTGACAAAGTAGGCTTGAGCTACGGGACTTTCATAATTATTTGGGACAAGGTGAATTGGTCAGGAATCAAGGGGGAAAGGGATTGTGACAAAGCAATGCAACATTCAGCAAATTGACCAGGGGGGGGGGGAACTTGCATTTGAAAGCTGAGTGTTTAAAATGGAAGATTAGCCCATACTTGGGTTCTGAATTGTTACTATTGGGTATTGATATCTGCTCATCCTTGTAATCAAAGAATAATGCATTCTCCCTTCGGCTTCCTTCATTTGTAGGTTACATACATATAAAAAGAAAATGAAGAGGGGAATTAGAAGCCAAGACTGCAGACAGAGGTGCTTGGTGGGGAAGGAGAGATAAGAGCTCACACATTCACATCACAATTGTGGCACAATTCCAAAGGTTGAAAAGAAAGGAGAGAAAGAAATCAACTAAGAAACAACAAATATGAATTCTGAGATACAAAAATAAAAAAGAACCAAAATAGAGATTTGCTTTAAATGCCTAGGTCTAAGAAAAGAGGAAATTGATGGGGGGGGGGGGTAGGGGTGCGGACTTTTGCACACTGCTTCCCGTTTCTGACAAGTTATTTTGATATGTTCTGTTCATTCCTTTGAGGTGCTCAAGTTTGAAACGAAAACCTGATCCGAGTCTGTACTAGCAAAGAAAGTTAAAAAACCAAAGCCATCAACTTTTTTTTTTAAATAAAAAAAACCTTTTAAACCAGGAGCATGCGGAGTCTCAGTTCCTTCCTGTTTTCTCCTCATCAGCTGTGCAAAATCATGTGGTCTGTTTCCCCCACCCCAATATTTCCTCCCCCTCGGATGTACCCAACCCAGCTTCTCTTTCCTCATGTGTGCAAACAAACCAGGACCCAAACATGCTCTGGTATTCTCTCCCTCCAGCTTCGCTTTCATTTTAGAGTCGGAGAAAGAAAGCCATGGGGGGGGGGATTTCTCCCACCTTAGTCACCTGTGGCACTTCGTTTGTCAAAAACCTTTGGTTTCTTCCACGTCTAAAAGTGTTTTCTGTATTCGAGACAAACTTTTTTCTCTAGCCCGGAGCTTTCCATCCATTCGCCATTTCCATCCGCCAGCAAACCAGGAGAACTAGCATAAAGTGTAAATTCTGTGATGGTAGGTCAAGACTCTTCTCAACCCTCTAGATATTGCGGAAATGAGCGTTGAGGAGCAACGTCTGGATTCTGGTCCCGTGAACCCCGCTCTTCTCCCGTGTCCGCACAACCGCACAGAAGCAATTGCGGAGGCCCCATCTTCCCCCACTGCAACATACCAGGCACCATGATTCTGCTCCTCCGACCAGTATCAGCCAGTAACTTAAATTCCTGCACTAAGAAGGACAGGTACATTTCACACCTGCCGTGGGATAAGGGAAATGTAAAGGACGGGGAATTTCTAAAGAAGCAAGAAGCAGGATGGAATCATTCGCCATCCAGAGGCACTCTCAGATACGTAGATATAACAGAAGCCGTTTGCCCATTTGCCTGGGAACTTCTTTTTAAGCTGACATAGCCTAGTGGTTAATCCTGCACTGCACACCAATGTTAGCTGACTCGAGGCCAAAAGAAATGGAGATGGAATGAATGGAGACATGCATGCAAGCAAACGACTGCTGGGCCAGGTTTAAAAAATATCCCCCCTAAGCTCCGTGGCTGCACAGGGTGGTGGTGGTGGGGAATGGGATTTTTTGATCTCCCTTTAATCCTTGCAAACACGTTCACAGCACAGTTGTGATGGGTAGGGTCTGCATCATATTGAACTCGAAGTGACCCAATGCACGGTTATTTCACAGTGAAAAATAGGAGAAAGAAGATCGAGAGCTTCTGCAGCTTGTCCTGGTCCTACACGCCCATCCTTAACCTCTGACCTCTCTGTCGGCCTCGCCTCCGAATGACCAGCCATCGAATGACCAGCTCTGATATCACAGTGAGGTTGGGCAGCCCAGGAACAAGGCAGAGGAGTGCTGAAGTGAACTGTGTCATGATTGCCCATAGCCCAGGAGTTTTGGAATTACACCTTGCTGGGCTTGTTGCTGAGCCTTTCGCTGGGAAATGGACGAATGGGATTAATGCCTTTTGCTATACGGTGCTTTTGAGCATTGGTATAAGATTGCCTACTTGGCAAAATATTTGCTCCAGGGAGGTAGTGTCAATGTCTGGTGTTGCAGAGCGACTCATAACTGCCATTACGGAATCTAGACTTCAAAGTGGACCATTGCTCAGCAGCAGAGCCCATGCTTTGCATGCAGAAGGTTGCAAGTTCAATTCCCGACACGTGCAGCTGGGGGGGGGGAACAACCCAAATGAGCAGCAGGTGAGGGGAAAAGCCTCTTTCTGTCTGAAACCCCAGAAAGCTGCTGCAGATCAGGGTAAACAACATGGGGATAAACAGTCTGACCTGCTGTAAGGCAGCTTTCCATGTCACCGTGACACAGGTAGCTTCTGCTTATATTTTGCTCACCCTCTTATTTCAGGCAAGACGAATTTGTGTCGGTGCCAAAATGGAAATCCATTCAGATGGAAAACTCACAACACCGTTGAGTTTAACAATGGATGCTAATTTTGAAGGGATGCAAATTTCACCAATGAAACTTGGGTTTCGTTTCTCTACTCTCCAAAGAGCACTGGAGAAAGACCCAAAATTGATGCTAAATATGTGTCATGGTGACTCAGCACAGACTTAAAGAAAGCTGAAGCCCATTTATTTATTTATTTATTTATTTATTTATTTATTTATTTATTTATTTATTTCAATGGTCTCCATTGGATCCACCAAGCTTCAGCAGGCAGATGCCAGCGCCAGAAGTGTGCGTTTTGATTCTGTACTTTGGAAACGTGTGAGGGGCTGTGTTTAAGTGTGCAAAAAAGCTCTGGACCAGGATTTAGTTCCTGCTTTCCAAATTTGGGACATGGCCCAGTCAGGAGGGAAGCCTTTGAGTCTCATTGATTTCAACAAGAGAGCATGGCTGAATTCTGTCATTAAAATAAATGCAATGCAAAGTTGCTTTGCTCTGGTTGGAACGTGTTTACACGAAAACATGAATGCATCTAACCAAAGAAGAAGAAGAAGAAGAAGAAGAAGAAGAAGAAGAAGAAGAAGAAGAAGAAGCCGCCAAATCAATCCAGTTCCAATTGCAATTTTGCGGGCAAAAGCATTGCACAGGCTACACTGCCCCAGCCAATCATCCCTGTAAATGATAAACACTCCCTCCTGTTTTTGAACATCCATTAGGTCTGTTGCTACCACTAAAGAAAGAAGAAATGGGCTTAGGAGGGTCCCTCTTTTCTTACCCAACCCTACCCCAATCCTGGGATGCAGCCTCTTGTCATCTCCATAATGCTGGTACTTATTTCTGGGTTTAACTCTGTGCTGTGTCTAGATCAAAGGCTTCTTGTTATTTATTTTTGTGCTCTATTGTCTGGGATGGTTAGCCGGAAAGGTACAGAAAGTTGCAGTCTGGGATCGTACAAAAAAAAACGAGGGAGGGGACTGCTTCCGGTTGCAACGGTGAGAATGCCTCAATGCACAACGTGAAGCCGCGCTGGTTTAGGAAGGGATATAAACGCCCCCACTGAGATGCATCTAAAGCAAAAAGAAGAAGAGACAGGTGCTGTTTCAGGTAAAGAAAGGCGTGTGCTTGTATGTGGCTGCCTTTTAGTTTCACAGTCAATGGGGCACAGGTTGAAAATGAGGATAACCCATAAAAACAAAAGTAGATGGATGTATGAAAATTGTGGAGCGGGGAATGGGTGGTTTTCCTTCCTCCTTCCACCCACCCAATCCCAGAAGAGTAGCTGACAACACGGTTAGCTCACAGGGCACACGGACCCCTCTGCCATGCCAGTCCCAAGGAGGAGGGAGGGTAAAAGTCACTGGGATTCTCCCCTGTAGGTTGAAGACTGGGGAGCGGCAGCACTGCTGGGTGGGAGGAAAAAAACCAAGTTCGTTCCCACTCTGTCGGGGTCTCCAGAGGCAAGAGAGCGAAAGTCCTGCCTGGGCGCAGCTTCCAAATAACACTGAGTTCAGTTTCCCGCTCCACGGTTCCGAGCTCGCAGGGAGCCGGTAAAAGCAGCATCGACAGAGGCGAACCAGGGCGGTCCACTCTTTTAGTTAACGGATGATACGACGATATGCTCCGGGGAGAAGGCGGGTGGGGTGGGGGATCTGTGGACGAGGGGGCTCCACCTCTATGGTGCCCACACTAGGGATTCCTCCGCGGAGACGTCCCTCAAGTCCTTGAGGCCTAGTTGCTTGGCGTCCATAGGTTTGGCGGGCGAGCCTTCGAGGAGTCGAGAGGTGTTTCAGGTGACTCCGCTCGGCGGCCAATCAGAAACTTGCACTTGGTAAAGAGGATGTCCTTGACTGAGGCACGGCTTGGTTTTGTTTGTATGTTTGTTTCAAATCCCTTCCAGGGAGTCCCCTGGTAGGGCAGTTCTCAGCTGTCTATGCTCATGAGGGTTATAACTTGTTCAAGTTTGTAGGCCAGCTTTTGCTTCCCGGCCTGGTCATCTTGATCAAGGGCTCCAAGGATCTGGGTAATAATAATAATGATAATAATAATAATAATAATAATAATAATAATAATAATAATATTTTATTTATACCCCACCCTTCCTGATTTAAAAACCGGGCTCAGGGCGGCTAACAACAAATATAAAACATTGATTAAAAATGACTTTTTAAAACAGCATAAAGTACAACAGAAATGTAGCACCGCCAAGGCTATCTGGCCAAGTTTGTCCTGCTAGGGCCAGCAAGGAGACCAGGGAAGAGTTTAAATGTGGGGTCTCAGAAGGGTTTCTTCATAGAAAAAGGGAAGGGGAAAAGGAATGGAGGATCAGGCTAAATTGAAGGCCAGGTGGAATAGCTCTGTCTTACAGGCCCTGCGGAAGGAGATCAAGTCCTGCAGGGCCCTAGTCTCGTGGGACAGAGCATTCCACCAGGTCGGAGCCATCACTGAAAAGGCCCTGGCCCTGGTGGAGGATAATCTGGCTTCTTTAGTGCCCGGGACCCTTAAGCTATTATTACTCATGGGACTTAGATCCTCTGCGGGACATACCAGGAGAGGCGGTCCCGTATGTATGAGGGTCCTAGGGAAGAGAGGCAGAAGAGAGACATCTTAATGGTCGAAGCTGGTCATGTCAAACGAAATTAGCAACCCTCCACCTCTGAAGCAGGAGAACAATCAAGCCTGGCACGAGCAGGGGCATTGCTATAAGACAGGAGTGGGTACCTGTTGCCTCCAGGTGTAGTTGGACTCCAACTCCCATCATGCCCAGCAGCATGGCCAACTTGGGCCCCAGAATGTG
Source organism: Lacerta viridis (assembly GCA_900245905.1). Lineage (NCBI taxonomy): Eukaryota > Metazoa > Chordata > Lepidosauria > Squamata > Lacertidae > Lacerta > Lacerta viridis. Next base: position 180,845 of record OFHU01001953.1, read on the forward strand.
GGTTCCCAGCATGCTCTGGTGCCGCAGAGGCATCTGGATCTGGGCCTGTGCCCCAGCTGCGGGGCCTCTGTTGTGCAAAGCCACAGAAGTGCAAATTTGCATTTCCCTCCACCATTTTAAAAAGCATTTTTGCAGAACAGATGCTGCTGTTTCTAGCCAATGAACTCTGCAGAGCACTGAAGTCTTTCCCCTGCCCATCCATCTTATTGGAAATCCTACTCAGCAACATTCCTGACTTCTGAGGTTCCAAGAGGTGAGGAAATCTTTGGAGCCAGAAAGGTTAAAATTTTGCTTTCAACGACAATGAAAAGCTGAGATTCACAGGAAGTTGGATTCTGCAGCCAGTAGGCCACGTTCCATGTTAAATTCCTCTGTGCTTATGGGGAACTGCAGCAAACACACGCAGCGTTGCTTGTAATGCCACATTACATGGCCAATACCTTAAAAATGTCATGGAAAAAAATGGACAAAAAAAAAATCCTTCCAGTAGCACCTTAGAGACCAACTAAGTTTGTTCTTGGTATGAGCTTTCGTGTGCATGCACACTTCTTCAGATACGAAAGCTCATACCAAGAACAAACTTAGTTGGTCTCTAAGGTGCTACTGGAAGGAATTTTTTGTTTTGGGGGGGACTATGGCAGACCAACACGGCTACCTACCTGTAAGTAGAAAAAATGGGACATCCTGTGACATCCTCCCCCCTGCGAGAGGCCATTTTGGGCGCTATGATCTTGTGCAATTTTGCACTGAGATCTTGCCTCGAAAACCTGCTTTTTGGGGGCCAAGATCTTGCGCGGTACCCCAAAACGCTCATCTTTTTGGCTCCATAATCTCACATGGGTCACAAGACTCATGCGGGAGCATAATCAGGAAGACTCTCATCCCAGTTTTGGGTCTTAACTTGTTGGACGGTATGAATGGCCACAGAGCCAGGCCTCCCCAGCCCCCAATTCAGGGATGGAGAACCTGTAGGCAGGCATCCAGATGTTGTGGGTCTTCAGCTGCCATCAGCCCCAGCCAGCATGACCAATGGGACCAATGGGCAGGGATGGTGGGAGCTGCCATTCAACAATATCTGGAGTGCCACAGGTTCCCCATCACCTCAATAACTTAAAGGTTCGCTGTCAGACATGGGAGTTTTAGGCATATACATTATTCACAGTAGACGTTGCATGAAATAAAATGTGTCCTGGAGGTCTGAGGCTGCTGCCCTTTCAACCCACAAGCCATGGGGCACTGTGAAAAATCCAGAGGCATGGCAAGTTCAATTCAGTTCATGTTTAAAGCTGAATCTGTCGGAATTGTACCTTCTGAAACAATATGCGGACTGGAATACACCCAGCCTTCAGAATTCACACGTAACTGAATTCTGTATTGCAGTTTCCCAACCTGACAAAGTTTACAGAGGTGCATATATTGGTAGGAAAATGTGCATAAGAATGAAAATATTAGTGAACATTATAAATGACAATATGTTAGCAGAAACAGTTTGCAAAAATGTGACTGCTGCTCAAAACTGCACACCGAAAGTTGCTTATTTTGGGGGGCGGGATCACATTAAAATGCTAGAAGAATTTTCAAGAGGATTTTTTTTAATAAAAAAAAATTGCAGAAATGTAAAAAAAAAAATAGTAACAATTAGAACCAAAATTGACAGATCCGTCCACCCCTCGTGGCAGCCGTGATCTCCTCCCTGCCCCAAGCCCATCTCACCTCTTCGTTGTACTTGCCCACGTAGGAGTAGATCTCCGAGAGGGAGCTCATTGTGTTGAATTCATTCATGTGCATGCGGGATTGCTCAGCCAGGTAGGCGTTCATGTCCTGGTCACTGATGGCTGGCATCTTGCCGATATCTGAGTAGTACCTGGTGGGGATAGAGAGGCCGTTTAAGTGTTGTGCTGGAGTGAGTTCTACCCACAAGCCGCAAAGATCCAAAAATTCCAATTGGCAAGAACTAGAGACGGGGCCTTCTTAGCACTGGCCCCATGACCGTGGAACTCATTCCCCGGGGAAATCTACCAAACCCCCTTTTCAGGTGTGCTCTGCAGACCTTCTTGTTTTGAAAGGGCTTTTACAAAAACCTTGCTTTAGTGAACGATTGTTTTCAGTGGCTGCCACTACAGGGGAATTGCTTACTATACAGTCGTACCTTGGTTCTTGAATGTAATCTGTTCTGGAAGTCCGTTTGACTCCTGAAACCGTTCGGAAACCGAGGTGCGGCTTCCTATTGGCTGCAGGAGCTTCCTGCACTCGAGCGGAAGCCACATTGGACGTTCGGCTTCCAAAAAACGTTTGAAAACCAGAACACTTACTTTCGGGTTTTTGGCGAATTCAGATCTGGTCTGAACAAAGACATTGGATTCTTTTCTCATTATACAGTGGTACCTCGACTTATGAATTTAATCCGTTCCGAATGCACATTCATAGGTCGAAAATTCATGTCAAAAAAGCATTGGAATGCATTGGAAACGAAAAATTCGGAAAAATTTGTAAGTCGAGTAAACCGCATCTAAACTTTGTAAGTTGAGTAACCCCCATCTAAAACTGCCAATGGATGTCCTTCGGATGTCGAAAAATTCATAGGCGTGCGGGCACTTTTTCCATTCGTAAGTATAAAATTTCGTATGTCGAGTAATTCGTAAGTCGAGGTACCACTGTACATGACAAAGCTATCTTTAGCCATCTCACCCCTTGCTCTTTTCCTGCAAGACCAATTGCAGTCATTAACAGTCGTCAACAGGTTTTCCACACCTATCAGCTGATCACCCATTCCCACCACCCTTCTGAGTAATACCCCTCCCCACTCCCTCACTATATTAAGGGTCTGGTGACTTCCGTTTCAGTGTATCTGAAGAAGTGTGCATGCACACGAAAGCTCATACCAAGAACAAACTTAGTTGGTCTCTAAGGTGCTACTGGAAGGAATTTTTTTATTTTATTTTGTTTTGACTATGGCAGACCAACACGGCTACCTACCTGTGACTGTACTGAGTTTGCTTTCCCTTTAACTGCATTTATGTCAACATAATTCCACTGCTATACATTGGTACCTCTGGTTAAGAACTTAATTCGTTCCGGAGGTCCTTAACTTAACCTGAAACCACTTTAAAACTTAATTCGTTCCGGAGGTCCGTTCTTAACCTGAAACCATTCTTAACCCGAGGTACCACTTTAACTAATGGGGCCTCCTGCTGCCGCCGTGCCACAATTTCTGTTCTCATCCTGAAGCAAAGTTCTTAACCCGAGGTACTATTTCTGGGATAGTAAATTTCAGGTTACAGGTCTGTAACCTGAAGCATCTGTAACCCCGAGGTACCACTGTAGTGCCGGTTTAATATTTCAAGTCACTTTGCAAAGGCTTGTGGTTTTGAAATGTAGTTGTGAATTCTTAAAAAAATAAAATAAAAGACAGATGTACATACTGTCTCTGCAACACTGTGACCTGGTAACTCTGAGCCTGAGGTGAGTGGTTGGGGCAGAACTCTGAAAGCCAGCAATCCGGTCATCCTTCCACAATTGCATTTCTGTTCTTGTTTTGGGGCTTCTGCGAATGCGAATCCTGGTTGCAGTTGGTAGGGCCACACCCCACTTAAGCTAACTGACCAGCTGACACTGCTAACTAGACTTCAGGCTCCAGCAATGAACACCAGTGACTCTGAATTTGAAAACTCCACCATCCAGGTCTGGGGCTCAGAAATGGCTTCCCGGAGCCCAAGCTGGGCCTGGCACAGTCCCATATACAGTGCAAAATGTTTGCGTATGGCAAGAGGCTGTCACTTTAAGGCAGTTGCTATTTTGGATGCCCTCCTTCCCTCCCTCCCTCCGTCCCCTCCGCACACAATTCCCCCCCCCAAAGTATGGCAGGCCTTCGAGGGCAAGATTTGCGGAAGGTAATCAGTCACTGTCACCGGCAGCTGTGCTCCGCTGTCAACTGGTTAATTAGGCTCCGTCATTTACATTTTTAATTTCTCCAATTTGACATTTCGCGCGCATGCACCCCCCCCCCAACACAGTGGTGCGCGCACACACACATGCCCGTAAAAAGGCCCCTAACGCCAGCGCCGCCGCGATTTTATAATTAGGGGAAACGGAGAAGGAGAAGGAGCCAAAATAGCTGGCAGGTGCCTCGTCGATGGCGCCGCAGCCACCTGCTGAGTTCAGCAACCAAATCTCCTGGGGCAGAAAAGGGAAGGGAAGCGGGTGCCGGCATTGCAGAGAGCGGGGATGCAGGCAAGGCAAGGGAGACCTCTTTAATCTGGGCTGCCGCAGGAAAGGGAAGATGGAGCTGGAGGCAGAGGGAAAACAAGTTCTGGGGGACCCGCTGGAGTTAAGAGCAGCGGTGGCTGGTGTGGTTAAGAGTGTCCTACTAGGACAGGCTTCCTCAACCTCGGCCCTCCAGGTGCTTTGAGACTACAATTCCCATCATCCCTGACCACTGGTCCTGCTAGCTAGGGATCATGGGAGTTGAAGGCCAAAAACATCTGGAGGGCCGAGGTTGAGGAAGGACCTGGGAGAAGCCAGGGTTCAGATAATCCCCACTCAGCCGAGAAGCTCACTAGGTGATCTTGGGGGATAGCCGCTGACTCTCAGCCTAAACCTATCTCACAGGTTCAGGTAGGTAGCCGTGTTGGTCTGACGCAGTCAAAATACATATATATAAATAGTCCAGTAGCACCTTAGAGCAGTGTTTTTCAACCACTGTTCCGCGGCACACTAGTGTGCCGCGAGATGTTGCCTGGTGTGCCGTGGGAAAAATTGAAAAATTACTTTATATATAGTCAATATAGGCACAGAGTTAATTTTTTAACATTTTCTAATGGTGGTGTGCCTCGTGATTTTTTTCATGAAACAAGTGTGCCTTTGCCCAAAAAAGGTTGAAAAACACTGCCTTAGAGACCAACTATGTTTATTCTTGGTATAAGCTTATACCAAGAACAAACTTAGTTGGCCTCTAAGGTGCTACTGGACATTTTTTAATTTATATATATATTTCTATATCACAGGGTTGCTGTTCTGGGGGTTAAATGGGGGGGGGACTGTGTATGCCACCTTGAGTCTCTGGGAAGGAAAGGTGGGATACCAATGCAGCAAATGACAAGGCGGCTGGCCCGTCCATGAAGCAGATTGTTGAGAGATCGTGCCAGAAACCAGAAGCCGCATGTCCCTTGAATCTAGCAGCGACCTGGAGACAGAGTTGGAGGCTGTAGGGACACCAAATAGTTCTCTGCAGCTTCACTTCTTGCAGCGAGGGAACCATCAGAAGGCCCTCAGAGCTGGACTTCAGTGTCTGTGCCGAACGATGGGGGTAGAGATGCTCTTTCAGTAAAAAAGTAAAGGACCCCGGACGGTTAAGTCCAGTCAAAGGTGACTATGGGGTTGTGGCGCTCATCTCGCTTTCAGGCCAAGGGAGCCGGCTTTTGTCCACAGACAGCTTTCCGGGTCATGTGGACAGCATGACTAAACCACTTCTGGCGCAATGCAACAATGTGACACAAACCAGATTGCACAGAAATGCCATTTACCCCCAGCGGTGCTATTTATCTACTTGCACTGGCGTGCTTTCGAACTGCTAGGTTGGCAGGAGCTGGAGCAGAGCAATAGGAGCTCACCCTGTCACAGGGATTTGAACCGCCGACCTTCCGATCAGGAAGCCCAAGAGCCTCGGTGGTTTAGACCACAGCGTCGCCCATGACCCTTCAGGTATACAGGGTCTACTAGAATCATAGAATCCTAGAGTTGGTAGAGACCACAAGGGCCATCTAGTCCAACCCCCTGCCAAGCAAGAAACACCATCAAAGCATTCCTGACAGATGGCTGTCAAGCTCTGCTTAAAGACCTCCAAAGAAGGAGACTCCACCACACTCCTTGGCAGCAAATTCCACTGTCGAACAGCTCTCACTGTCAGGAAGTTCTTCCTAATGTTTAGGTGGAATCTTCTTTCTTGTAGTTTGAATCCATTGCTCCGTGTCCGCTTCTCTGGAGCAGCAGAAAACAACCTTTCACCCTCCTCTATATGACATCCTTTTATATATTTGAACATGGCTATCATATCACCCCTTAACCTTCTCTTCTCCAGGCTAAACATACCCAGCTCCCTAAGCCGTTCCTCATAAGGCAACGTTTCCAGGCCTTTGACCATTTTGGTTGCCCTCTTCTGGACACGTACCAGCTTGTCGGTATCCTTCTTGAATACTAATATTATGAGAGTGTGAGAAAAACGTCTCCCTGTCTACATTTCTCCACACTGTGCAGGATCTGATACATCCTCCTTACTTATCATTATTTTTAAAACAAACTTTAAAAGTCCCAAATATTTCAACCTTTCTTTGTAGGGGAATTTTTCCAGCACCTTGATCTGTGCCGATGCTGTGGAATTGGACGATGAAACAAATCCAGCTCTCATCTCCAGCCCTGCCTGCTGGTCGCCGTTCCCTTTGACTGGTCATGCCAACAGAGGGTACCATTCGTGTCTGCCTAGTCAGACCCCAAACTGCCCTGACCCAACTGCACGAGCACTGCTGTCGATGCCCACGGATGCCAACATAGACGTTTTGTGTCGGGCAGATAATCAAAGGGCCTTGTCAAGATCCAGCCCCGCAGGGGGAAATCGGGCACATGCCCAGAATAAATGCCCTCGCCACAGCCTGACAGCTGTGCCCGGCAGTGTCTGAATGACAGCAGCCAAGGAGAAAGCAGCTGAGGCCACGGGTGCCAGCGAAACAACAGAGCATCCATTTGAGCTCAGTCCCGCTTTCCTCTGAGTTTGCCGAAGTTTTCCAGCTGCTCTTCCAGCAGACGAGTGGTTGAGAGTGAACTTAGCGCATGCCGGAAACTGAACCCATGAGCAGCTGGTGTGTGTGGTTCTAGGCCACGGGGAGATGGATTTATAGTTCCCGAAAGGAGTCTGCCGAAAGGCAGTCACGCTCTTTATAAATATTTCATGTGTGCCCTCCCGCAGAGCTGAAGAGGAGAGCAGGCGCTGGGATTACGCTCGGCAAAAAACAAAAGAGACGGCGACACGCTTTTTCTGGGGGAGACATGATGGAACACACTTTTGGGCAGTGGTTCCCAAAGTTGGCAGTACCCGCCTCTGGAGTGGGTGGCATTGCCTAGGGGGTGTTAAGTGGCAAGGGGTGGCAGGGTGCTGGTGCTGGAGGTGCAAATGGCTAGATCGAGTTCATCAGCTTTGCTGAATTAATTCAGCTAAATGGTTTCAACCGGATTTCGAATAAAAGTGCAATTAATTGTTACGGTTTTCGATTTTGTTGTTTTGTTATCTTCCCTAGTGGGCCGTGCAAACTGCTTTTCTGAGCGATGCTTGGGATAGCAAAGCCCTGTTATATTCGTGGTGAAGGAAGAAAGCTGGAATCGCATAAGAGGAAGGATTTGCGTCCCACATCTGACATCCACCATCAAGCACAGTAGCTCATCACGCTCATCACTGGGCTCACTGAGACCTCCGTTGAATCGACCCTCTTTTGCACCATGTTCCCCTTGACTTCCTCCTCTGGCCCCGCCCTTCCCTTCCAGCTGGGTTTCTGTCCCCACCCCATCTCCTGACTGCTTCCCCCAGGTCCTGAGACCTGCCCTGTTCTCCCTCCTTACTCTCAATCCCGTCCCACGCTAACCCCAGAAAACCAGCCATGTTCTAGAGGGGAAGAGGAGGGCACAATGCACCAAACACTCTCTCGTGGGGTCAGCGAAGCCTGAGGTTAGTCCGAGGCACAATGATTACTCATTGATTATGGCTAATTGCTGACCTGCCAAGTGATCATGTGTCAGGGACTGGCTGGATGCAGAGGAGGGAAGGCTTGGAGGCAGGGTATTGGTGGTGGGACACCGGGGAGAGGTCAGAGGGTGAAGACTAGGAAGAGGGGCTGGATGCTGGAAGGGCAACAGGGTTTAGTGAGCAGGAAGAGCCTGTGACAGGGAGCAGTACGGACTCTGAGGCTGAAACAGAGGGGCCAGTCAAGGAACTGCTGAAGAATCTTCCCCTCCCCATTAGTCTCTGTGAACTTGCAGAGTAATAAGTAGAGCAGAACAGAGGTCAGACACAGTTTGAGACTGCTTCGGAAAAATCCGGGAGAGGAGGAGTCTTAGGGGGGTTGGAAAGCAGAGACTTTCAGTCCCGGTAATTGCTGCATAGGGGCAAGATCTACTGGGAAGAGTTACTGAGGCCACTAGGAAGAGTTGTATGAATAAAGAGTTAACTTCACTGTCAACAGAGATCTGCTTCCTTTATTGCCGAATCCATCCTTGACATCCTGCGCAAAAGAGTAGCAATTCAGAGCCCAGGCTACGAGCCATTTAAAGGTGCCCGCAGCGAGCCCTCGCAGATGGGACTTCTGCATTGCAGGGGGTTGGACCAGATGACCCTTTGGGTCCCTTGTAACTCTACAGTTCTGTGATTCTATGTCAGACTCTGGCACCCCCCGTCAGCTTCGCTCCTCGTTCTCATCGCCTCTTCCCCTGTCACAGCCCAGGTGCTCCTGTGCGGCTGGGTGACAGACAGCCAGACAGAGGCAGCACTTGTGAAGCACTCCAGATATCAGGTTTGAACGTAGTGTGGGATGGACTGACAGTTTAATTTGCAGAGCTATGGCTCTTGGTACCTGTTCCCCGTCGGAGGAGCAGAGATACCTCTATTACGCCAGACCTGTCACCCATCTGTAGAGAAGGAGGGGTTAGGGAAAATGTTGGTGGATCTGACAGATCCAGTGTCTGCTTTTGTCTAATTGACTCTCCCTGTTTCTCTCTGGCTCCTGAAGGCCTGGTAAGCTGCAGCCAAAGACCTCCAGCAGAGTCGGTTGGTGCATGTGCCGTTCTGCGCATTTGCATGTAATACGCCAGCATCCTGAAGGAGGCAGCAAACAATCCAATGGAACCCTTAACTCCACCTCAAACACACACTTCTGCCTCTACCCCTCTTTTCTCAAAGGCCTTTTCTCTCCTCTTCCTGCTGCTTTGACACCTGTCCACTTTGAGATTTGGATCTGGGTTCAAATCTGTCGCAGTAAATACAGTCAAAGCTGGAGTTAACTCTTGATTAGCAAGAACACAATCCTCTTGAGTTTCAGGTCTAACGATCACAGCAGCTCATTCCCTGCACGTCTTACTCCACGAAATCACTCGCCGAGACTAAATGTCCCCACTTCCCCCTGGTCATCTATGCCTCCTCCTCTCCGGGCCTCCTTCTAAGCAATTGAAGACTGTACCTGTGTGCCTGCCTTTGCTCCTCCCGCTTCATGCCTCTCCTGGTGCTGGAAGACAGAGGGGGAGGGGAGCTTGTCCCAGCAGGAGCGGGAGACACCCATGACAGTTCACCATCTCTGCCCCTTAATCTCCCTCCTCTCCTTCGCCTGCTTCAGCTCCTGCCTCTGATGCTCGACTTATCTCTGTCGCAGACTCTTCCAAATATTTGTAATGATAGTGTTTTTTTTTTTTTTTTAAATGTTTTTAGCTGTTCTTATGTTAAACTTTAAGCCACCTTGAGTCCATGTCAGGGGAAAAGGTGGAGTATAATCATCATCATCATCACGTTGACTTGGTTAACTGTATCACTGCAATTGCATACAAAGGAAGGGGAAGGGGAAATCCCTTACTTCCTAAAAATGGGGGGAAGCCATTAATGACACCATGAAGTTCTGATGCATTCTAGGAAGCTGTCCCCCCCCCCCAGCAGACATTCCAAGAAGCTATGGGTTAGCAGTGGTGGGGATGGGATCGGGGGGGTTGTTGTCTTGCCTTGGTTTTCACTCTCTTTCTGCCAGGGGTGCCAACTTGAATAAAATATTTGGGGGCCCCAAGTAAGCCCCGCCCCACACAATCAATCACGGGATTGTTTCATCACATGTCTGTATTTACACTCCAACACTGTTGGAAGTCATGGGAACGGATGTTGTTTTTACACTGTTCCGTTCTGTTGTGTATTCCCTTCTCTCCAAGAAAGAAGAGAGAGAGCACGCCATGTTTTCCTTTGTCCTGTTTTGTACATAAATAAAGTAGCTTAGTACTCACACCTTGAGCCTAGCTCTGCTGTTGTTGTTGACTCTGCTAAGTCAATGTGTGCTCACGTCTTCGAGACATGAGTCACAGCAGCACGTTGGGGAAGAAGATTGCTGGATCCCCAAAGCATAACGCAGAAGAGAGTAACGGGCTGGCAGGTATATATGTCGTTTTGCCTGGATGCCTGCCCTGCCTGCTGGCCAGAACCCCAACAGCACACACACACAATTTGAATGGGAATGCCCATCAACTTTGGGGGGGACCCGGCCCCCTCAAATATTTTATTTTGGGGGCCAAAGCACCCCCAGCCCCTAGGAGTTGGCTCCTATGTTCTCCACAGTCTTTTTAAGACAGGCAAACCACTGCCAGTGTACTGGAAGAAGCAAAGCTCACCAGTGTTGAAGCAATGATTCTTCAACATCAACTTTGTTGGACTGGTCATGTTGTGCGGATGCCTGATTATCGTCTTCCAAAGCAACTACTCTATTCCGAACTTAAAAATGGAAAGTGTAATGCTGGTGGTCAACAAAAGAGGTTTAAAGACTCTCTCAAGGCAAATCTTTAAAAATGTAGTATAAACACCAACAACTGGGAAACACTGGCCTGCGAGCGTTCCAGTTGGAGAACAGCTTTTACCAAAGGTGTCGTGGAGTTTGAAGATGCTCGAACTCAGGACGCAAGGGAGAAACATGCTAAGAGGAAGGCATGCTTGGCAAATCCACACCATAATCAACTCCTGCCCAGAAACCTATGTCCCCCCTGTGGAAGGATGTGTGGGTCCAGAATTGGCCTCCACAGTCACTTACGGACTCTCTGTTAAGACCGTGTTCATGGAAGACAATTTTACTCAGCTAAGAGTGATCGCCAAAGAAGAAGAAGACAGTCATTTGTCAGTTCGTCAAAAGGCAAAAGAGCAACTGCATTAGTGATCATCTCATTTCAGCTCTGCCGTCTTCTAGGGTGGCCTCGCTTTTTGCCGCAGCATGGAGCTCATTGTCTTGTGGGGTGACTTTACTGTCGCTGCCGGTGCTCGGGATGCCTGCTCATTAATAATCATTTAGCGTATGAAAAGCTTGTAATGAGTCCATGTGTTGCAGGCAGCAGACGCAATTAAGGGGAACGACATAATTATGCAACCGCCTCCAGCTGCTCAGGTGTGGAGGGGCGTGGAACTTCCTTTGGCACCAGAGGCTCATGGGAGGCATTAGGCCAGAGGCCGGGGGTCTTCCCCTTTCACCAAACAAAGGTTTGCCAAGGTGGGATTGGGCTTATCCACCAGTCGGCATGCAAGTGGAAAAAGAGGATGAGGGAGGGTGCCAAACTAACTAGGTGATATCAGCTCTTCCAACCGGAGGTGTGTTTCCTTGCACCCATATCGCTATCAAGCCGCATTGGTCTGACTTCAGAGAGAAGAACCTATGGTTTGAGTCAAATGAATGGCAATGGGTAATTGGAGTAATTAAATATTCCCCAACAGACAGCCCAGCTTCAGATAAAATGGAAGTCACTTGCATTCCCAGGATCAAGGTAACTGATGTTAGAGGCATGGAAGAAAGAATCTGCCTCTTGCAGAGAGAGAGAGAGAGAGAGAGAGAGAGAGAGACTCATGTATTGTCCGTCAGTAGGCAAGACCAAGACACTTTCAGAAGGGGGGAAGAAGAAGAAGAAGAAAAAGAAGAAGAAGAAGAAGAAGAAGAAGAAGAGAAGAGAAGAGGAGGAGGAGGAGGAGTTTGGATTTGATATCCCGCTTTATCACTACCCGAAGGAGTCTCAAAGCGGCTAACATTCTCCTTTCCCTTCCTCCCCCACAACAAACACTCTGTGAGGTGAGTGGGGCTGAGAGACTTCAAAGAAGTGTGACTAGCCCAAGGTCACCCAGCAGCTGCATGTGGAGGAGCGGAGACGCGAACCCGGTTCACCAGATTACAAGTCTACTGCTCTTAACCACTACACCACACTTGTTCCCAAAGCAGATGTTTCTCTTATGGGATATAATATGGGATACGGGATATTTGAACTCCTCCTTTCTTCCCTCTTCATATGGAAGTGTAAGCATCTCACTTTATTTGATTATTGCTTTTATATTCCCCTTTTCTCCCTAACTAGATGTTTCCCTCTGCCCATTGTCCCCTCTCCACCTTTCCTGAGATAAATCCTTGCCCCTTCTCCTCTGGCCCATCACAATCTGTTCATGCATCTCATCTCACATATACTTTTCCTTCAAAGCATTTTTCAACATTTTTTTCCCCTTCTGGTAAGACATAGACAATTGCTTTCCTGTTTCTGCTTACTTTGTATTTTTCAAAGTTATTTGCAGTTGTGTTTTGACATTATCCTTACAGCTGTAAATCACTGCCTGGAAAGTAGCAGGCGCATTTTTTATTATAAATAAATTTTTAAAATCTTATATCTTAAGATTGCACAAACTCTAATCTGGAAGAATGAAACAAAGAAATATGCCACCTCATATTAAATCAGGACATTGATCCAGTTAACTCAATATTATCTACATCAGGTAGATGTGGGACACGGGTGGCGCTGTGGTCTAAACCACTGAGCCTCTTGGGCTTGCCGATCAGAAGGTTGGCGGTTCAAATCCCTGCGACAGGGTGAGCTCCTGTTGCTTTGTCCCAGCTCATGCCAACCTAGCAATTTGAAAGCTTTCCAAGTAGATAAATAGGTACTGCTGAGGCAGGAAGGTAAATGGCGTTTCCGTGCACTCTGGCACTCATCACAGTCCTCCGTGCACCAGAAGCGGTTTAGTCCTGCTGGCCATATGACCCGGAAAGCTGTCTGTGGACAAACGCCGGCTCCCTCGGCCTGAAAGCGAGATGAGTGCCGCAACCCCATAGTCGCCTTTGACTGGACTTAACCGTCCAGGGGTCCTTGACCTTGACCTTTACACCAGGTATTGTCAACTTTTTCAGTCCCAGGAGCCACTTTAAACTCCAACATGCAATTGGGCACCCATTTCCACACCTTTCCTCATATATTTGCATGGTGGTAGTGCTCCTGTTGTGACCCACCTTGGATCTGAATGCGACCCACCACTTGAAGACCAGTGGATTACACTGACAGGCAGAGGCGCTCTGGGGTTTGAGGAAGAGCTCTCTCCCAACCATAGTTGGAGTTGCCTGGGATTGAACCTGCAGCCTTCTGTATGCAAAGCCACTGAGCTACAGCTTTTTCCTAATGCACATGCCTATTCTGGAGAGGCAACGCATCCACAACAGCAAACGTTAATTAGGTCCTGGGCACAAGCGATGACATCACCTCCATTTCCCAGGCTTTTTAACAGGTTGTGATTGCCTTTCTGTGTGACAAAAAATAATAATAAATGAGTGACAGCTTAACTTTCTGGCTTCACTCTCCCTTCCTTGCGTACCTTCCTTTCACACTGTTCCTTGTTGCATGGAAATGTTTTATTGCTTGTGACAAATGCAATTAAGCTGCACTGATCAAGTTCTAAGTAGTGTTGCGGATTTGGCAGCATGGAGAGGAACCAAAGGTCAGCCGCGTGCCCCCCCAGCTCCGCCAGACCACTGCATGTTAACAAGCTGGTCCCCCTTGGAACATCTGCTCTTCCCTAGGGCTCTGGGATAGCTCATCAAACGCTGCCAAAGTCACAGGATTTGCCACTCCAAAGAGGAGGCTTTGACACCAAAGGGGGCTTCAAACAGAGAGGAAGAAGAAAAGGGTCCAGTCCGGTGGCTCCGGGGCTAATTTGCGCCGTCCTTCTCTGAAACCAAAGAGCCGAGGTCAGCCTTGGATCTTGGCTTCTCTGATCTCACTTCAGAGACAGAGGAAGGGACCTTGAGCGCCAACAGACACAATGAATAAAAGATGGCCGAAGGTATCCTTGACCTCCGTGGAATGTCTGCAGTTACAAAGTTGTGTCTGGGGTGTTACAAAAGTTTAGCATGTGGGCATCAAGCTCGCATGTCCCTTAAGATGCCTAAGTTTTACATCCTCCCATACAAACTCGCCTCTGGAAGGGAGGACCTTAACTTAATGGGAGGGCATCCACCCACTGAGCATTGAAAGAATGCCATCTGAAACCGTCAAGAGCCACAGTCAGTACGGACAGCACTGAGCTACATGGACCAATGGTCTGACTTGGTATAAGACAGCTTCCTATTGTTCGCTGGCATCCATCTGTTTTGGGAGACAATGGAAGAGTACACAAGGGATTCACGTTTGTGGGCTTCCCAGAGGTATCTGTTTGGCCCCTCTGAGAACAGGATGTTGGACAAGATGGGCCATTGGCCTGATCCAGCAGGGCACTTCGTACGTTCTTAATATCTTTAAAGGGGGGGGGGCAAATGCAGCCCTCTTGCTCTTGGTACCTGGTCATCAGGACTCTCCTCAAGCCAAACCCTGTTTGTCACAGGCCACCCTCCCCACTGGCCCCAATCCTTTCCTTCAAGTGCTTTGCCTGGTCAAAATGTATCCTTGAATTGTGGTAATGGCTCCACCCATCACTGGCAAGTGTGTCCACCTCCAGAAGGTTGCCCATGGATGAAATTGTGCTGCAAAAAAGGTCCCCATCCCTGTTTTTAGCACCTGTTCGCTCACTATTTCCAGAGGAGAAATCTCAAACCAGTAAGTCTTGGGCAACTGCATGCCACTCTCCCCACTGTGGGAAGAAAGCAAGGGTTGGGTCATACTGCACTGGGTATCTCCTTAGGCCTCACCCTGCCCCAAAGAACAAGAGCTTTCAGTCACGGATCCAGAGATGAAAGGTTGTAGCCAGTGCTAGTTCTTCTCAGACTAGACCCATTGAATATACTGGACATGACTAACTTTGGTTCATCCAGAGTCTGCTCTGAGCAGGACTTGGCTGAATACAACCTAAAACATTGAAATCAGGGGGAGGAAGCTCAAGACCTCCAAGCTGCAATATCTAGCTCTCAGGACTCTCTTTGCACTCCTCATTGGCCCTTCATTGCACCCCATTCCTGTTTATTTTGCCTGGATCGAACTCGGGTAAACGCCTCCTGCTCATTTGGATGGAGCAGGCTGTGTGGGAATGTATGTAGAAACTGGCCAACTGTACAGAGACGAGTTTTGCATTCATTCCTGCATCCTCTTTGCCTCTGGCCTCACCTGCCACTGGTCTGCGGCTCAGAAGGTTGCCCAAAAGGGAACACAGGGAACCTGAAAAAAGGTCCCCCGTGTCTGATTTAAATAAGCACAGCAAAGCAACCATATGACCTACTTACGGCTTTCTGTGCCATGCTGAAGGGAATGTGCCTGAAGTTTTGTCCCAGAATATAGAACTAGAGAAATACTTAAGATGTGTTGCTGCCGCCGCCGCTGAGCATTTCTATCCCGTCAGAATGCACTTTGCATTTCGCTGCAGTTTTTCAAAATAAAAATGCACGCCTGTTAGGTTCCACCGGCCTCTTTTGTCCCTGATTTTGCTGGCACAACCGCTGCCCAAGGGGGAGGCCCTTGCAGGTTAAGTAGCAGGCGCTGCACCTTTGTCTGTTACAATACAAATTCTCAATTTCTCTCCTGTGTGCAGAAAGTGCTGCACGCTCCTTTCCTGGGCGCAGGCAAACTCATTTGCAGGTGGGAAGAGGCCCAAGGCAGCTAAAGACTTCCGTGTTGTAGTCAATATTAAAGCCAATTCTTCTCAGCCCAGCAGCCCCGCTGGGTTCCGATTTGACCAGATAATTATTTTTAGGAGTGGCCGGAGACCTCGATTTCTGCAAAGGCAGTTTCTTAGCAACCAAGGGGCCTCTCTGGAGCTACCTTGCTTAATTATGGCCTAGTTTTCATACTGTACCCAAGTTTTCCTTCTTCTTCTTAAGTACAAGAGGGAAACAAGCATAGGGAAAGAGGCAGAACTGG